>CM053028.1:58013679-58317035 GCA_028564925.1 Lithobates sylvaticus
GTTAGAATCACTCCTATCAGGGAACACATTAACCCCTCCAGCGCCCTCTAGTGTTAACCCCTTCCCTGCCAGTCACATTTACACAGTAATCATTGCAATTTTATAGCAACGATCGCTGTGTAAATGTGAATGGTTCCAAAAATGTGTCAAAAGTGTCCGAAGTGTCCGCCGCAATGTCGCAGTCACGAAAAAAAAATCGCAGATCGCCGCCATTACTAGTAAAAAAAAATTCAATAAATCTATCCCCTATTTTGTAGACGCTATAACTTTTGCGCAAACCGATCAATATACGCTTATTGCGATTTTTTTTACCAAAAATATGTAGAAGAATACGTATCGGCCTAAACTGAGGAAAAAAAAAATTGTTTTTTTTTTTAAAAAATGGGATATTTATTATAGCAAAAAGTAAAAAATATTGTGTTTTTTTTTTTCAAAATTGTCGCTCTTCTTTTGTTTATAGCGCAAAAAATAAAAACCGCAGAGGTGATCAAATACCACCAAAAGAAAGCTCTATTTGTGGGAAAAAAAGGACGTCAATTTTGTTTTGGGTGTAACGTCGCACGACCGCGCAATTGTTAGTTAAAGCGACGCAGTGCCGAATCGCAAAAAGTGCTCTGGTAAGGAAGGGTGTTTAAAAGCCCTGTATTGAAGTGGTTAAGAGCACTAAATCTCATTACAATTACATGAGGAGCCTCCAGCACACAGCCTGTTTTTGCTAGCCTGAGCTCTGTTCTTGTGCTGTGTGAAGGTGGTGTGTCCCTTCCCTCCAATCAGCTCTCAGGACTCTCTTCACTGAGCTCTGCAATGTTTCATTTTAGCTCCCCACCCCGTTTTCTGACATCTCAGACAAACTGTATAAACTCAGCACCGTTGTCATTTATACAGCAATCAGTGTTATACAAATGCACTGATTCCTGTAAATGACTCTGGAAGGGGTTAACCACTAGGGGGCAGTGTAAGGGTTAAGTGTGCTCTGGGGAGTGTTTCTAACTGTGGGGGGGGCGTGGCTGTGTGACACGTCACAGATTTTTGCTTCGATCACGCAGAGCAGAGATCACTAGAGGTCACTAGGCAGAACGGGGAGATGCTTGTTTACATTAGCATCTCCCCGCGATCGAGTCCGCGGGACCCGCGATCCGACTCAGGTCCCGGCCGGCGTGCACGTGATGACATGGCAGCAAATTTAAAGGGATGTACCTGTACGCCCAATTGCCTGTCCGTGCCATTCTGCCGACGTACATCGTCGTGCGCCGGTTGGGAAGTGGTTAAAGTGATACTAAAGTGTTGTGTTTTTTTTTTTTTTTTAAATAACAAAAATGTCATACTTTCCTGCTCTGTGCTGGTGTTTTGCACACAGCAGCCCAGATCCTCCTCTTCTCAGGTCCCTTGCCGGGTCTCTTGGGCCCCCCCCCCCTCCTGTTGAGTGCCCCCACAGCAAGCAGCTTGCTATGAGGGCACCTGAGCCACGCCGTGCCGCAGCTCTCTTTAAACATGGAGCCTCGATTCGGCTCCGCCCCCTCTCTCTCTCCTGATTGGCTAACTGACTGACATCAGTGGGAGCTAATGGCTCTGCTGCTGTGTCTCAGCCAATCTGGAGGGAGAGTCCCAGACGTCCTAGGCACTCGTGCAACATTGTTGGATAGAGATGGGGCTGCTACACACAAGTTTTTTTTTTTTTTTCTATCTTAATACATATAATGCATTAAGATATAAAAAAAATTCTGCCTTTAGAACCACTTGCCGACCACCTTCCGCATATATACTGCGGCATATAGGCGGCTCGGCTGCGCAAACAGACATACCTGTACGTCGGTCTGTGCATGTGGTTTTGTGGGTGCCCGTGGGTCAGGCGGACTTTATGTCCGCCGGCCACCCGCATTTGCGGTACTGAGAGGCAGAACAGTGATCTGCCTATGTACAAGTCTGATCCCTGGTCTGACAGGGGACAATACTGAGATCTGCTGTTCCTAGTGATCAGGAAAAGCGATCACTGTGTTGTCCCAGCAAGCACATCCCCCACACAGTTAGAACACACCCAGGAAACACATTTTACCCCTTGATCGCCCCCTAGTGTTAACCCCTTCCCTGCAGTGTCATTTATACATTGATCAGTGCATTTCTTTTTTAGCAATGATCGCTGTAAAGTCACTGTTCCCTAAAAAGTGCCACTTAGGGTCAGATTTGTCCGCCACAATGCCGCAGTCCCACTAAAATTCACAGATTGCCACCGTTACTAGTAAAAACGATGAAAAAAAAATTAAAACCCCCAAATATATCCCTTATTTTGTAGACACTATAACTTTTGCGCAAACCAATCAATATGTGCTGCTTGTGATTTTTTTTATTTCTTTGGCCTAAACTGATGAATAAATTCATTTTTTTTTTTATATATATATATATTTTTTTTTTGATATGTATTATAGCAAAAAGTAAAAAAAAAAAAAAAAAAAAAAAATTATATATATATATATATATATATATATATATATATATATATATATATATATATATATATATATATATATATATATATATATATATATATATATATATATATATAATTTAAATTTATAAAAAAAAATCATAATTGTCTGTCTTTTTTTGTTTATAGTGCAAAAACTAAAAACCACAGAGGGGGTCAAATACCACCAAAAGAAAGCTCTATTTGTGGGGGAAAATTACATCCATTTTGTTTGGGTACAGCTTCGCACCACTGTGCAATTGTCAGTTAAAGCGACGTAGTGCTGTATCGCAAAAAATGGCCTGGTCATTAAGGGGGTAAATCCTTCCAGGGCTGAAGTGGTTAAAAAATAAGTTTTGGGGGTTTTTTTTGTTGTTTTTTTCAAAATCATACTTAAAGTGGAGTTCCACCCACTTTTACAACTCTTCAGCATCCCTCACTAAACTGTGCACTGTAAACAAATTGGATATTTTTTTTATTTTTTTTTCAGCACAGACTGTATATCTGCTGTATTCATTTTTCACTTCCTCCTCCCTGGCACGGCCCATCGCATCATTTCCTGTTTGCAATGCCTCCTGGGAAGGGGCAGCAACTTCCTCTCAAACTGCCGTTGCTATGGAAACCTGACCTGAAACCTATTACACTGCTTATGCTGCACTGAGCATGTACGAGATCTGCAAGGATGAGATCCAGGAAGAAATACAGTCTGGCTTCAGATGCCCACACTTAAGATGGCCACGGCCTGCTGCAAGTTTATAAAATAACAAACTACTGCTAAAAACTAACAAAACAGACCTTAGTTTACAGACTAACTTTACTAGAATACATTAAGCTTGTGTATTATAGGGGTATTTTTATTTAAAAAGTATAATTTCGGCCGGAACACCGATTTAAGGCCCGTACACATGATTGGACTTTTTGTCAACAAACATGCAAATTAGCTGTTTTGGACCAACATCCGACCGTGTGTACGCTCCATCGGACCAACTTTTTCAGTTTTTGTCAGACTTTTGTTTGTGTGCGAACGGACCAACTTTCTGCCAACAAAAGTCCGATGTACACAAAACCATCAGACTTTTGTACAAAGTAGAAACACGCATGCTCAGAACCAATGCAAAAGATCAGACAACAATATAGAAGTTGACCAAAGGTGGCGCAGGAGTATTCGAACGTCCTCTTTTGAAGTGTCGTCAGTACGTTGAAACGTCACTACGTTCATGTTTGTTGCCTAAAAAGTCTGATCGTGTGTATGCAATACCAACTTGGGGCCAACGCCCTTTGTACAAAAATCCACGGGGAAGTTGGTACAAGGTCCGATCGTGTGTATGAGGCTTTAGTTGGATTCAGCATCAGTCTGATGTTGCATCTGTCCCCCACCGGCTCTAAGACTGAGAACTGAGCGATCAAACCCCGCTGATCGGTTCTCAGAGCTCTGTGATCGCTGACCCTCACTGAGAGGCTGAGCCAGGTGTCGGTCCAGGCATATGGGCAGATCCCGACTATTGTCATGATCATGCCCGAGCCGGGACCAGCTCTGTGACGTCGGCCCACGGTCTGCTGAAAATGGGTCACAGGAGTGCAGAACAAACTGCGATCCACAGGAGGAATACAGCCAAACGAGCTTCTCCATTAAGGCCAATTGGGACAGGAGCCAATTAACCTAACAACATGTGTTTGGAGTGTGGGAGGAAACCCAGGCAAGCACAGGGAGAGCGTGCAAACTCCATGCAGGTGTCCTGGTTGGGATTTGAACCCAGGGCCCCAGTGCTGCAAGGCAGAAGTGCATCCTAGCTGTGGGGGTCTCAGGTGGGTAACCCTGTTCTAGCATCTTGTTGTTATGCAGAAAATGTCTGTTTGTTTTACTCTGATTTAGTGGGCTCAGGGGAGTGCGTCTGAAAAGGTTAGGAAGGCTTATGTCGGGAACAATGGCACATTATGTTTGGAACAAGTCACTTCACCCTTTTCTTATTCTGTTGACATGGAAACGGCTCGAGTTTAACCTCTAAGTATCCTCAATCCTACTCTGCTGTAAAGAAATTTCAATAAGGCATTGAGTCCATTATCTGCAATAACGTTCCTCGCTGTCCATTTAGTGATTACACAGATTCCATCTACCGCCTGCTGTTTAATCAGAATCGGAACTGCCGATGTACTTTCTGCTCTGTTATCAGCTTGCTTGTTTAATAGCTTTAAAGTAGAACTCCACTTGCACTTTTTCTTTGAATAAGCCTTTAAAGCTGAACTCCGGGATAAGAAAATCTTGTCTGAATATTAGAGCCATTTGTACGCCTCCTTGAATCTTGGTGTGATTTGTGTATTTATAGAAAAGTAATAGAGGGAATATCTTCCAATGGGGACCCTAGTTCTGATGAATGGGGGGGGGGGGGGGGGGGTCCCAAGTGATTCCCGCAATTTGCAGGGATTTCCTCTCACTTCCTGTTTGGCTAAAGGAAGTTAAAGCGGAGTTCCACCCAAAAGTGCCTCGTGACCCCCTGACATGTCACATTTGGCATGTCATTTTTAGGGGGGGGGGGGGTGCGGATACCTGGCTTCGACAGGTACCCAGCTCCCACTTCTGCTCATGCTGCCGCGGCACCAAGCAGAAATTCTTCTCTCCCCCTATCTCCCTGCAACCGATTGCCCGGGCCATTCAGAACACGCAGCGCGACTCGCGCATTCGCAGTGCGCATGCGGCTATGAAGCCGCAAGCTGTCACAGCCAAGTGCCCACACTTGCAATGCCAGGGAGAGGAGAAGGAGAGAAGTGAGACTTCGGGCGGCTGCATCACTGGACCATGGGGACAGGTGTGTGTGTGTGTTTATTAAAAGTCGGCACCTACACTTTTTTTTTGTAGCTTCTGACTTTTAATAGTTTTTATTTTTTGCGCTATAAACAAAAGAAGAGCGACAATTTTGAAAAAAAGACACAATATTTTTTACTTTTTGCTATAATAAATAACCCATTTTAAAAAAAATAAAAATTTTTTTTTACGCAGTTTAGGCCGATACGTATTCTTCTACATATTTTTGGTAAAAAAAATCGCAATAAGCGTATATAGATCGGTTTGCGCAAAAGTTATAGCGTCTACAAAATAGGGGATAGATTTATTGCATTTTTTTTTTTTTTTTTTACTAGTAATGGCGGCGATCTGCGATTTATTTTTTTCGTGACTGCGACATTGCGGCGGACACTTCGGACACTTTTGACACATTTTTGGGACCATTCACATTTACAGAGTGATCGTTGCTATAAAATTGCAGTGATTACTGTGTAAATGTGACGCAGGGAAGGGGTTAACACTAGGGGGCGCTGCAGGGGTTAATGTGTTCCCTAAGGTAGTGATTCTAACTGTGGGGGAGGGGACTCAAAAGGGGAGGAGACCGATCAGTGTTCCTCCGTACTGGGAACACATGATCGGTCTCCTCGCCACTGACAGGACGTGGAGCTGTGTGTTTACACACACAGCTCCACGGTCCCGCACGGTCCCGCTGTTTTGACGGGCAATCGCGGGTGCCCGGCGGACATCGCGGCCGCCGGGCACGCGCACCGGGTCCCGAGCGACGCCGGCGGCGCGCGCGCGCCCCCCTAGGCGGCCGGGAATGGTAGGACGTCATATGACGCCCACCCAGGATGGGAGATCCACCTTGTGGGCGTCATATGACAGTGGGCGGTAGGGAAGTGGTTAAAGTTATAGTTATTCTTGGCGTTAACATGTATTGGAGTTGGACACTAAAAAGCAAAGGTTATATTAAAGAAGAAGTAAACTCTCCCACTCTGATGCTTCTTTTCATTTAGTCCATTATAATAAGTAATTATCAAACTATAGCCACTGTAATCCAGCCCAAATCGCATATTACTTACTGTTTAAAAAAACTTAAAAAAACTTGTTTCCAGGGGTTAGGCAGCGCCATCTTAAGTATTCTTAGTAGTCCACAGTGGAGTATTTTCGCCCTTACTTTGAGCACTTCCTGTACTGTTAACCAAGCCTCCTTCTCAATCCAACGTTTCTATGGCAATCTTGCTTCCCTGTTCATAGCTGACTTGTTTTATTTCATAGTATTTACTTGTGCCGATTATCTAATGTTTGCGTGTGTCAGTCTCATCAGCTTCAGCTGAGAAGACTGCAGTAATGCTGTCCGATGGCCAGGTTTACACTGCATGTGATGTCACATGGACACATGGGGTGTAGAAGGAAGCTCTGAGTGATTATGCAGCCTCCTGGGATTTTAGTGGTGTGCTGTAGGAAGTCCTGATAATAGATAGATAAGCACATAGAGAGTGTGCCGTAAATCAGGGGAGATCTGGGCATGCTCAGTGACGTCATTCTAAAGAACAAAAAGGATTACAACAATACTATGCAAGTAAGGAGTGTTCATTAGGGTTTTGTTTTTTTATGCTTATTTACATGGGACAAAGTTGTGGGGGAGAGTTTACAACCACTTTAACCTCTTTCTGATTATGTAATGCATATGTGCAGCGGCAGGGAGGGTGGCCGTTTTAACGCCCACATGCTGCACATATGCGTCTATGGTGGCTGAGGTTTCGGTGCGGAGAGTGCTCACTGTGTGCTCCCAAGATTAGTGGCCAAGCTGCCACAACAGCTTCCAGAATGGGCTTTGACCATGTGACCACTGTGCTAGCCAATCACAGTAGTAACGTGATCAGGAAGTCCATCCCAACCAAGCATAGGGCGACTGAGCATTCAAGCATGTACAGGGACAATTGGAAAGAATGGTTTCAGCATAGTCGGGTGTAGTACGGCATAGTCAGGCATAGGGAAACAAGCAGAAAATCACAGCCTGGTTCACCGCACCTAATGCACTTTTCTTTTGTGCATTTTCAGTTTTGCAGAAATGCACTACAGTCCATTTTACATGATTTCCTATGGGTTACGTTCACATCTGTGCGTTTTCCACTGGTGCTTTTTTTGGAAAGGGTCAGAGACTTTTTTTTTTTTCCCCTGCAGCAGGTTGCATTTTTGGTTCCATAGACTTCAATGGAAACGCATCAAAAATACAGTGCTTGTGATGCATTTTTGCTGGTTTCTCCCTCAAGACATCCTCCCAAAAAATGAATTAAAACGTATAAAAAAATAAAAAGAAAACGCATCAGGAAAAAGCATAAACTGCAACCTGCATAGATGTGAACCAAGCCTTAAAGTGGTTGTAAAGAGAAAAAAAAGACTTTTACCTACAGGTAAGCCTATAATGAGGCTTACCTGTAGGTAAAAAAAATATCTCCTAAACCTGTACGGTTTAGGAGATATTCCCCGTGCAATGCGCCACTGACTGCAGCGGCGCATGCGCACGGGGGATTCTCTGCTGAAAGGCCGGCAGAATCCGAACCCTGCCGGGAAGATGTTTCCCGTGCGCATGCGCGGGAGTGACGACATCGTGGCTCCAGCCACTCATAGCGCTGGAGTCGCGATACACGGAAGACACGCCAAGGCAACATGTCAGCTACCTCGGCGCGGACCAGGTGAGTTACTGACGCCTCGTTCTAAGGTAAGTATTTCATAATGAGCTAGTATGCCGTGCATCCTAGCTCATTATGCCTTTTGCATTACAGGTGTACTAAAAGAAAAAAAATTTCAGCGGCTTTACTACCGCTTTAAAGCTGGCCATACACCATACAATTTTCTTATTAAATTTCCTTTAGATTTACCTTCAACTGTGTAGTACAAGGGCCTGCCTGATTGCATACAAATTGAAAGTGTTTAGATTTGACCTCATATTATATGGTTTTGGTAAATCTAAAGGAAATCTATAGACAAAAGTTGTATAATGTATGGCCAGCCTTAGTGTGAATGGAGGCTCATATGTGTAACAAACTAGAAACATTCACAACCGCTTATGTAAATGTTCCCATACTTTGTGTGTACATACTGCATGTCAACTGTGTGTTTGGCTGATCTGTTCTTGAATATTTTTCATTTTACTGAAAGAATGAAAATGATCAGAACTATTTTAGCAATGTGCACACACCTTGTAGGAAATGGCGGTGCTTATAGTAATAAATCCGAAAACTTGTTGGTTCTATAATGGAGGGGGTGGTTTATAGGGGTAAATAATGTGTAAGGGGTGTCACCCTCTTCCTTGTTTCATCTGTGATTAAAGTCCCACTCATTATAAGGAATAATGTTATTGAGCTTAAAACAGCCATAATAATAATAATAATAATAATTGTCCCATTAACAAGGGCAGGTATTGCTGGATAAACTGCAGCAAGGAGCAATCATACAGTCTGCTTTATAAATATTGAAGTAAGAAGTTAGGCCCCTTTCACACTTATACGACTTGTCCCACGATTTGGGACTGCAAAGTAGCATGACAAGTCGTTCCCCATGATTTCCAATGACATCCATTCATATTAGTACGACTTCAAGTCATTCCAACTTCAAAGTAGTCCCTGCACTACTTCGGTCCGATTTTGATGCCACTTACACAGGCATTCCTTGAAATCGCGGCAAAAATCGCGGCAAAATCGCGGAAGTTGAAGATCGTTGAAGTCGCACAAGTGTGAAAGGGGCCTAAAGCGGAAGTTCCAGTCCCCCATTTTATTTTTTATTTTTTTTAAACTCTCCTGTAAGACCCCTTTTACACTGGGGCCGTGGCCTCGTTAGCGCTAAAGCACAGCTCGTTTTAGCAGCGCTTTTTTCGGCCACTAGTGGGATGTTTTTAACCCCAAAGAAGGGATTAAAAGCGCCCATAGCTCTTTTCATTCATTCCAATGGGCAGGGCGTTTTAATAGTGTTTAATACCACGCTCACAAACCACCCCAAAGATGCTGCTTACAGGACTTTTCCTAACGTCCCCCAAGCGTACCGCCCCAGTGTGAAAAGTCACAATGAAATGAATGGGAGGCGGTTTTCGGGCGCTATTTCTAGAGCTAAAACGCCTAAAAAACGATTCATTGTGAAAGGGATCTAATTGTTTCCACTTCAACTGCAACATTTCGATAATGTCAGTGATGTGGTAACTTTTATATTTTGTTTAGTGCAAAACTAACCTAATCTCAGAAGCAGGCGGGGTCCATCTCTGTTGTGGGCATCTGAAGCCCTTTTGTATTAATTTCCTGGAATCGGTGCAGCGGACTACCCAGCATGCACCTCCTGATCTTTCCTGCCCCATTGTTATGGCAACCTGTCAATCAGAGGACATCCTGGAAGGAAATCACGTGAGATTACAAGATTTGGCGATTCCCATGGACTTCTGAGATAGATGATGCCGATATCCCAGGAGTCCACGGGAATCGCCTTATGTCATCACCTAGGCGGTTGGAGCCGGAAGTGCTCCAGGAAATAAAGGAAAAAAGGTATTTAGAAAAAATAAATAAAAAAATAGTTGCCATTTACAATAGAAATGTGGATGGGCATGGGATAGATTGCAAGTTAAAAAAAATAGGTGGAACTCCTCGGAAGGTACTAAATATCATTAGTACCATCACAAGTCCAAAGAAACCAAGTTTATTCCTTGTTTAAAGCGCCTCTGTCCCTAGTTTAATTTTTTTGCCACAATAAGATGAAGAATACTTACCTCTCTGATGTGCAATGACTTGGATCTTCATGGTCTTCAAGTGCTACAGAACCTGAAGAATCCTTTGCATTTGATACTTCCAGAGTATTGGATGACTTTGTCCCCTGCTGTGCGCTGTGGTACCATCTGCCGATCACTACATCACCACTATTGTGACGTACGGACAGGTGGCTGGAAACACGGCATGCAGCCGGGAACAAGGCATGTGTCAGATGCAGAGGAATATTTGGGTCCCATAGGTCTTTAAGACTGTAAGGCTAGCCAAACACAGTTAATCCGGCCATAGATGGATCAAATTCAAATTCATCTGGGGGCAGGCTGGTTGTACTGAAGTTGATCCATTGATCGTCTTTAGTACAACCAGCCTATTGGATTTTTTGCATTTGATCGCTGCCAGCGGCTATAGCCGCCAGCAGTGACCATTGTGTTCTGCTGGCAGGTAAGGCCCCTTTTTGGCAGAACACAATAGCACTGTGGAAGGGATTCCTCCATCAACAATGACTGCGTTAATGGGGGAGCCAAGCAATTGTCTTTCCTTCCACCCGTGCAAAAATGAAATTTGCACTGTGCTCTGCCTGTATACCAGCCCTTTAAAACCCATTTTAATTACAGAGGGAGCAGTCGGGTGGTACACATGCCACGAAAGCATCAAAGCCAACAAATGGCTTATACCCCCTGCCGCTTTTGGCTGGCGTAGTGCCTGCTGGGCATATCCATTCAAGTGAATGGGGCCGTTCTGCAAGCGCCCCACAACCCATGCAATGCACACGGTTGTGGTGCACTGTTGTGAAGTTCAAGGCGTTAAAGCAGGTGGTAAAAAGGCTTGTCAAGTCTCTCTGAAGAGTGATCCACATTCTCGTGGCAACGAGCCCTAATTGAGGGGTATATATTTCATATGTGGGGGAGGAGTAAGGTCTGCTTTAACATGAAAAACATATGTGATGCTAGGTCCACATTAAAGAGGAAGTAAACCCTGATGGGTTTTACTTCCTCTTTTGCTCCCTGTATAGCCTGCAAATGAAAAGTATAATGGGCTAGTATGCATCGCATACTAGCCCATTATGTACCACTTAGCTGCAAAAGAATCCAGCGACATCCCCTGTGTGGGCAGCGTCCATCTTCTTGCCCTTTTCCTTCGGGCTGCGGACTCCGACTCTGTGATTTGCCGGAACTGCGACCTGCGGCATATGTTAGGGAAGAAACGGCCTTTAGTTTTGTTTCTTCCCTGCGCATGCGCCGTAGCAATTTCCGGCGGATTACAAGTGAAATATCTCCTAAACGCTGCATGTTTAAGAGATATTTCCACTACCTATAGGTAAGCCTTACTCTAGGCTTACCTATAGGTAAAAGTCCAAAAAGTGGGTTTACAACCACTTTAAGCAAGACAATATAACACAATGCTATAGCAACAAATGTACACCAAATAAGTTTTCATAACTAGGTTACCCTCCAGTGTCTTAGCACCCAAATCCATGCAATCCTGTGCTAAACATTACCCGTAGCCGTCTCCATCCACCAATACATTCTCCTAGAGGACACAGACCCTGGGGGAAATCAGTGTAATAAACAGAATATAATTGGGATTGTCTATGGCCCTCCACACCATGGAATGTTCCCCGGTCCCCCTAGGCCTTGTGCATAATGTGCCGGAATCCGGTCGGGTGACTGCGGTAGCCATGTGTGCACAGCTTAGCGGTTGCCGGGAGACCGAAAACCAACGCTGACAAGTATATATGTGATGTGGTGATTAGTGACAAGTCATTTTAATCCGGCCACTTACAGGAGCTGTCAGAGACATTTTACTGTGCTGTTTAATTTGAGCCAAAATCATTTTTATAGCCGGGGTTTTACACGGCACTTCAGAGATGAGGGCTGGTATACAGGCAATGCACAGTGCAAATTTCATTTTTGCTTCATTAGCAGAAGAGGGGTTATTTGTTTCTCTGATGACTAATTATATCCAAGAGCGTCTCCGTACGACTTATACAGGCTGAGGCTGATCAGAACTAAAAGAAAAAATAAAGTTTGCATATCTATTATTATTATTATTACTATTACAGGATTTATATAGCGCCAACAGTTTATGCATCGCTTTACAATATAAAAGGGAACCAATACAGTTATAATACAATAAAATACAAGAGGATTAGGGGTGCCCTGCTCAGAGGAGCTTACAATCTCTAATAGGGTGGGGGAGGTGGTACAAAAGGTTGTAATTGTGGGGAATGAGCTGATGGAAGTGGTAAAAGATTTAGTTGGAGACGTGATAGGCTTCCCTGAAGAGATGAGTTTTCAGGGATCGCCTGAAGGTAGCTAGAGTAGGGGATAGCCGGACCGGTTGAGGTAGTGAGTTCCAGAGGATGGGAGAGGCTCTGGAGAAATCCTGGAGACGAGCGTGGGAGGAGTAGACGAGAGAGCTTGACAGTAGGAGGTCTTGAGAAGAGCAGAGAGGACGGTTTGGAATATGTTTGGGGACCAGTTTGGCGATGTAGCTCGGGGCAGAGTTGTGGATGGCTTTGTAAGTTGTGGTTAGTATTTTGAATTTAATTTGCTGGGTGATCGGGAGCCGGTGTAGGGATTGGAGGAGAGAGGGTTGGCAGACACTGAAGGATTGGTAAGGTGGATAAGTCTGGCAGCAGCATTCATGATAGACTGAAGAGGGGATAGCCTATGGAGAGGCAGGCCAATGAGAAGGGAGTTGCAATAGTCTATAGTCTAGATAGATATGTATAATCTTAATAGGATATATATATATATATATATATATATATATATATATATATATATATATATATATATATATATATATATATATATATATAAAAATATGAGGGGGTCTTCAAAAAGTTTCCACACTTTTTTTAATTTTTTTTGATGAAGAGAGAGAGAGGTGTGTATGTGTATGTGTGTATATATATATGTATGTGTAATATATATATATATATATATATATATATATATATATATATATATATATATATATATATATATATGCATTTTTTTTGCGCTATATACATAAAAAGACCAACAATTTTGGAAAAAAATAATATTTTATACTTTTTGCTATAATTAATATCCCCCAAAAAATTAAAAATGTGTTCACCAGTTTGGGCCAATATGTATTCTTCTACATATTTTTGGTAAAAAAAAATCGCTATAAG
The DNA here is from genome assembly GCA_028564925.1 of Lithobates sylvaticus. Classification (NCBI taxonomy): domain Eukaryota; kingdom Metazoa; phylum Chordata; class Amphibia; order Anura; family Ranidae; genus Lithobates; species Lithobates sylvaticus. The sequence goes on from CM053028.1 coordinate 58,026,837, forward strand.
TGTATATTGATTGCTTTGCACAAAAGTTAGTGTCTACAAAATGGGGGATATATTTATGGCATTTTTATTATAATTTTTTTTTTTTCTACTAGATATGGTGGTGAGCAGTGATTTTTAGTGGAATTGCAGTGGACAGATCGGACACTTTTGACACTTTTTTGGGACCAGTGACATACAGCGATCAGTGCTAAAAATAGCCACTGATTACTGTGTAAATGTCACTGGCAGGGAAGGGGCTAACACTAGGGGGTAATCAAGGGGTTAAAGTGATACTAAAGGTTCGGTTTAAAAAAAATAACAAACATGTTATACTTACCTCCACTGTGCAGCTAGTTTTGCACAGAGTGGCCCCGAACCTGGTCTTCTGGGGTCCCTCCGTGGCTCTCTCGGCTCCTCCCCACATCTGATCTCCCCCTGGGAGAAGCGATCTCCCGGGGGGGGGGTTAAGTTGCGTGCGTGCTCCCGAGTCCAGCATTTGGTATCCATAGAGGCTGAATGCAGGACTCGGCCCCACCCCCTGCATCATTGGATTTGATTGACTGCAGCGGGAGCCAATGGCTGCGCTGCTATCAATCTATCCAATCGAGCAGAGAGACGGCGCTTTGCGGCATCGGTTCCGTCGGCGTGCGCCTGCTATTGCTCTTAAAGTGGCCGACGTATACCTACAGCGAGTCGCGCAGCTGAGCCAACCTGCCACAGTATAATGACGGCGGCTGGTCGGCAAGTGGTTAAAACGTACTGTTGCATACATAATGACCCCAAAATAGATAAAATTGCGTGCAGTAAATAATTCTGATATCTTCAGTAAAATGGCAAATAACGCAGGTTAAGGAAAAGATCACATGCCTTCTGCTGTAGTGAACTGAGCCACTTCTATAGCTTGTGTATATGTATATCAGAGCGGGCCATTTGTGCGGGTCGGGTGTGATGGTGTGACTGTCGTATTCCACTGCAGACTTCTCACTTCTCCCATCTGTATGCCGTATTGTGTACGCTGCTCCCTATTCCCATCAGATGACAGCGGTGCTGGAGTAGGATGTGCCGACGTGGGAGGAGGTGGCTGTGAAGTCTTTGTGTTGTACTAACAGATGAGTATTAGACAAGGAAAAATTACATGTTAGAGACGAGTCTGTTCATGGAACGATTACAGAGAGCAAACGCATTGTGGTAACTACTTTCTGATGACTCAGATCTCTCAAGTTAAAGAGCTCCTTCTTCTTCAAAGATAATCCATACACATGGAATGGTCCTGTAATCTACTTTCCATTGAAATGATTAGCTACTGAATTTTTCTGCCTCCTTGTAATGTTCTTCATTTGTTTGGAATGATCAGTTTCCATTAGTTGCAGTCATGTGCCCTGCACTATGCACACTACAAGTCCCATAGGCCATCCCTGGAGAGAGCAAGAGAAGGTATCTAGTTAGTGGCACCATGGAGAACTAACATAGTCGCCCTCTAACAGGAAGTCAGATCACAGCAGCAAAAAAAAAAACAAGGGAGTTCGAAGATTTGGAAGTGGCTGAGAGCAAAAGAAAGGACCTTTTTTGAGTTATGAATACATACCGTATTTATCGGCGTATAACACGCACTTTTTCCCCCTTAAAATCGGGGGAAAGTCGTGGGTGCGTGTTATACGCCGATACCCCCCAAAAAAAGTGACAAAAATGGCGAGCGCCGCCGAAAAATAGCGAGCGCTGCCGAAAAAGACCGAATCGCGGCCGAAAAAAAACCGAAGCGGCTCCGGAAAAGACCGAGCCGACTGTTCGGCTCCGCTCGTAGTCCCGCCTCCCTGCGCTCGCTCCGGAAACAGCAGGGAGGCGGGACCACGAGCGGAGCCGAACAGTAGGCTCGGTTTTTTTCGGCCGCGATTCGGTCTTTTTCGGCGGCGCACGCGACAGAGCGTCTCGGCGGCGGGAAATTTAAACCCGAACAAGACTGCAAATGACGCTGGCAAGCTACAATGACAGTGGGCAAGGCTGCAAATGACGCTGGGCAAGGCTGCAATGGCACTGGGCAAGGCTGCAAATGGCGCTGGGCAAGGCTGCAAATGGCGCTGGGCAAGGCTGCAAATGGCGCTGGGCAAGGCTGCAAATGGCGCTGGGCAAGGCTGCAAATGGCGCTGGGCAAGGCTGCAAATGGCGCTGGGCAAGGCTGCAAATGGCGCTGGGCAAGGCTGCAAATGGCGCTGGGCAAGGCTGCAAATGGCACTGGGCAAGGCTGCAAATGACGCTGGGCAAGCTGCAAATGACGCTTAAATGTAAGTCTTTAATTTTTTCCCTAAACTTCCTTCCTAAAACTTTTTTTCCTTAAAATGCCCTCCTAAACTTGGGGTGCGTGTTATACGCCGATAAATACGGTACTTTAATAGATTTTTATTTTTTTTAAACAGAATTTAGTGTCACTCTTACCTTTTTACTACCGCCCAACACACATGTGCGGCAGCAAAAAGGTGGCATTTAACACCCACGCACCACATCGCTGGCCTTCCGATTTGCTGAGAGTGCGCTCCCAGCACAAAAGACCAAGCTGTCAAAGGCCGCTCTCAGTTCGGACCAAGGATCAGTAGCCAGCAGAACCAGCCGGACCAGTGGTCGCATCATTTCCAATCCTTACCGCCGCCCGGGAGTTCCTGAACTTTTTAAAGGAAAGCTGTGGCAGACTGGAATTGATTAAAGCAGAACTCCCATTTTTTTTTTGCAGAAAGAAAAAAAAGAAAAGCAGCCCAGCAAAAACTAAAAAAAGTATAATAAAAGCATCTTTGGCAATATTCACCTTTTTTAGCCTAGGTTTACACTGGTGCGGGCGGAACACTGCAAATCGCACCGCTTTCCTGTGCACATCACATGCAATGTCTGTTCGGTGTGTTTTCAACCATATATTTTGTATGGTTCAAATAGCATCACCACCAAAACAGTACAGGACCTTTTTTCGCCCCGCACCTGAATCGCATCTTATGGGTGTGCACACCCATGCAATGCGATTCTGGCAATTGCACTGCGTTTTGCTATGTCGTTAATCTAACATTGATCTATGTGAGATTGACAACATCGCAAAACGCAGTGCAATTGCCAGAATTGCATTGCATGTGTGTGCACACCCATAAGATGCGATTCAGGTGCGGGGCGAAAAAAGGGCCCTGTACCATTTTGGTGTGGATGCGATTTGAGCCATACAAAATGTATGGTTGTAAAGGCACCCTACAGACACAGTGTGATTTGCTTTGCAGTGTGATGCGAGGAAACGCAGCAAATATTGCATGTTTCCTGCATCGCATCAGTTTGATCCAGGGCTCAGTGTGGCACTGTCACCCACAGACGTTCTCCAGTAGATGGCGCTCCTCTTGCAGGTTCAATGACGTTCTGTGTTATTCAACTCGCTTCCTGTGTCATGGACACCCCCTTCAGGGTGCTTTGTCATTTAGGCCTGGGCCATTCAGTGCAGGAGCAAGGAATACTTACCACCATTACTGGAGGGGAAAAGTAAGTTGTCACCAGACTGCACAGAGGACCCTGAAATAAAGGTAGGCGTACTTTGTTTTTTTTTTTGTTTTTTTAAGTTCTGAATGTACATCACTCAAAACAGACGTTTTGTTGATCAGTCTTACTGTATAGCCATTGAAATATTAGATGTTATGGTCCTAAAATTACAATCCTATTTTGTCTTGCTGTCAGGTCATGCTGAGCCCTGTAGTTCTTCCTGTAGAGCGCTCTTTAAACCTGCTTGTTTTTGATATAATCACTGTTTGCTCTGTAGATCTAGGTGTGGGAATATCTGTGTCTTTTTCCACTGTCGGGATGATCTGTATCCTTGTTGAGTTGGTGTCACGCAGTAAACGGTGACAGGTGACTGAGAAGGGACAATTATGGCAGCTTACCGCAGGCAGCCATTTTTTATCATGGTTGGGTGCCGCTGTCAAATAATGGGTGTTGCTGTTTGCTGAGCAGACTCTGTGCCGGCACCTGCTGGGTAGCGGAGACACAGACTGTTTTCCTAGCTGATGGATCATTGGCTGATTCTCTGAAATCTCTGCCATTTCTAGGAACACTCTCCGCTTCAGCTGTAGTGACATTTCTAAAAGGGGAACTTCTGATTGTTATGGAGGATCTTCAAGTAGAACTAAATGGCAAAACGTCTTTTTTTTTTTTCATTTTTAGATCGATTAACTACTTCAATACATGGCACTTTTACTCCTTTCCTGCCCAGGCCAATTTTCAGCTTTCAGTGCTGTCACACTTTCAATGACAGTTGTGCAGTCATTCAACACTGTACCCATCTGACATTTTTATCAATTTGTTTTTGCACAAATAGAGCTTGCTCTTGGCGGTATTTAATCACCACTGTAAGACCGAAAATTTTGAAAAAATAAATTAAAACGTTTTTTGTTAGTTTCTTTCAGGAACAGAGCTGAGGCTGTCAATTACAGGCTGTGTGCTGGAGCTCCCTCCCCTGTCACCTTTTTTTATCTCTTGGTGTCAGGAAAACTTGTCAGTGAGTCATGCTGATCACAGAGGAAGGAAGCGGTAGTCAGAAATTACACTTGGTGCTCTGGATTGACACAAGTACACACTATAGAGGGATATGCTTTGTTCATATTTCATGTCTGAGGTTTACAACCACTTTAACCGCTTCCCAACCGCCTCACGCCGATATACGTAGGCAGAATGGCACGGCTAGGCAAAACCACGTATAGGTACGTGGTCCTTTAAGAGCCCAGCCTTGGGACGCGCGCGCGCCGCCGGCGCGCTTGCGACCCGGACGGGAGCACCGTGACCAGGGCCGCGGGACCAGAGGACCCGATCGCCGCTGGTGTCCCGCGATCGGGTCACAGAGCTGAAGAACGGGGAGAGGTCTGTGTAAACAAACCTCTCCCCACGCTTCCTACACTGCCTGTAATAGATCGGCTGTTCCCTGTCATCGGGAAAGCCGATCAGTGACGTCAGACGTCAGCCCTGCCCCCTAATGTAAAAAAAAAAAACACATGTCACACACCATAGCCCCTCCCCTCCCCCTAGTGGTTAACACTTACACTGCCAGTGTCATTTATACAGGAATCAATGCATTTAAATAGCATTGATTAACAATGTCAAAAATGTCCGATGTGTCCGCCATAATGTCGCAGTCACAATAAAAATCGCTGATCGCTGCCATTACTAGTAAGAAAAAAAATATTAATAAAATGCTATAAAACTATCCCCTATTTTGTAAACGCTATAACTTTTGCGCAAACCAATCAATAATCGCTAATTGCGATTTTATTTTTTTTACCAAAAATATGTAGAAGAATACGTATCGGCCTAAACTGAGGAAAAAAAAATTTTTTTTTATATATTTTTTTGGGGATATTTATTATAGCAAAAAGTAAAAAATATTGAATTTTTTTCAAAATTGTCGCTCTATTTTTGTTTAGCGCAAAAAATAAAAACCGCAGGCACAATCAAATACCACCAAAAGAAAGCTCTATTTGTGGGAAAAAAAGGACGCCAATTTTGTTTGGGAGCAACGTCGCACGACCGCGCAATTGTCAGTTAAAGCGACGCAGTGCCGAATTGCAAAAAGGGGCCTGGTCCGTTGGCTGCAAATTGGTCCAGGGGCTGAAGTGGTTAAGTAAGACGCATTTCATTTGTATTTTGGGTTATACTTGATTGATAATTATTACATTCTTCTTGTTTTGTGTCTGTCTGTCCTACATGAGTGGCAGTTGAATGGAAGGATAGTGCCATTTATTTGGAGTCTGTAGTTCTTACACAGAGACAGATAACAGGGTTTATGGCCCGTCCAGGAGAACTGATACATAATTCTAAGGCCAGCTTCATGCCTGAGCCTTGGAAATGTGTAACCACAAAGCATGGTGATGGGTTGTTGGTGGTGAGTTGTGGTGCCATTCTTTTTGAATAGGGCCCTAATGCACTGATGGGAACCAAAAAATAAAAAATCATGCAGGAGAAAGTGTCCCTACAAGGGTCCCCAACCCCTATATTCACCAATGATCCCTCGCCGTTCCGCCTCTGCGGCTGCCACTAAAATGACTGGACTATTGAAATACCTGCCCATTGTGACTGGTTCTCTTAAATCAGCAGCCGTCTGTAGGCCATGTGAAGGTTGTAGCCAGAGTGTGAAGGTTTGAGAAATGTCAGTCTTAAAGGTCATCTCATTTAAGAAGCAAAGCCGCTCAGTCAATTGATATCCCTCTCCTTTAAGAAATATTAAACAACTCCAATTTTTATTTTCTTATACACTAGTGCCCCCTACTGGTAGAAATCGTTACTGCATTTTGACGCCTATCGCTTTGGAAATAGTTTTTGGGCTCATTAACCTTCCAGTAGGAACGAATGACATTACCAAGAGAGCTGAACTTCCCTGAATTATCGGTCCTAATATTTGGTAGCTTGAACAAATGCGAAGAGTAACGTCAATCCATGATGCATACTTTGTATTTGGTTTGCTCCAAGAGATGTATTTTTGGACCAAGTTCTAAGAGCAGTTATGTGTAGTATCCCATTGCAACTATGGGCCAGTTTTCAGCTCTTTAGAGCAGGGGTCTCCAAACTACGGCCCACCAGTTGTTCATCATCAAGTATAATGTAGGCCCAACTGTCTTGCATGGTACGCAAGGGTGGCGAGGGCCCACCCACAACTTGTAGAAGAGGAGAGCGCTGTAGCGAGGAAAGAGGTAATAATTACACCTAATTCTTTTACCTTAATGGTGGCCATACACTGATTATTTTTTTTTTTTTTTAATCCAATCAATCAGTCTGCGGTTCGATCAAAACATTTAAAAATGTAACTTCCTTTCCAAAAGATTTAGATTTGATTACGATTAGACTCGATCAAACTGAGTTGATTGGCCATGGCAGAAAATTATTGATACGTTTATCGATCGGCAGCACTCAGATACCTTGTTCATGGATACAATCATATTTCATCAGATTATTATGCCTATCGATGGAATGGGTTGTCAGCTATAGGTCAATTATTCAGATTGGAAGAGAGCGATCAAAAAAAAAAAGAAATTGATTGTTTATCGAAGCGTGTATGGCCACCATTAGACTTAAGATATTCAGGTCTTTGGATGTACTATGATGGCTGCTAATGCAGGTGCTGGTTTTCTTTAGCTGCCTCCTGGCTTGAGAGTGATGTGGCGCCTCCCACTGGTGGCTCCTCTCAATCCGTGGTTCCTGGTCTTTCCCGCTCTTACTGGGAGCCCAGGACTACAACCGTCGGCTTCAGGATGGAGAGCAGTGTGAGAGCGAGGCATATCCATTCCTGGATCTCACATGTAAACAAAGAAATCGGTAGCAAACATGATTTAGTCACTTCTGGTTTCAGATCCACCATTTCCTGGCTGGTACCGCCAGGGGACACATCTAACAGGGGAGACATGGGGGGGGTCTGTTAAAACCCCCAAAAAAGGGTACCTGCCACCAACTCAATGCTATCACATGGGGGTTATTAACCCTTTTTGATAGCAATGAAGTAAAAAAATAAATAAAATAAAGTTAATAAAATATATAATTATAACAAAATGTAATAAATTACTGTAACCCCCTTTGCCCTGTACACACGTGCAAGAGCACCCCCAGGGTGCACATGCGTATATAAGCCACGGTCGCACCACGCATGTGACATTTCACTGTGAGCAAAAATTCTAGCACAAGAGCTCCTAGTTAACTCTAAGCTGATGAGCTGTAAACTTTTTTAAGCATCACCTTTGGCGATTTTTGGGTACCATTTTAGTTTTTCTCCAATATCACGTGTGCATACAATTTTAAGACTTGACATGTTGGGTGTCTATTTACTCGACAAAACATTGTCTTTTATGTTTTACCAATAAATGGGTATTCTAGCGTTTGTGGGGTTTTTTTTTTTTTTCCACTAAAATTAATTTTATTGTATTTTTTTCCCGAAAAATTTGATTTGAATAAACAGTTGTACAAATACCGTATTTTCCAGCATAAAAGATGACATTTTACAGTAAAAAAAATGGTCAAAAAGCGGGGGTCGTCTTATAAGGCGGGTATAAAGCTGGGGTTACCATATGCCAGCTGCCCGCTGGATGTTAAGCCCTCCGGTGTGTGCGGTAATACTGTATACATACAGTATACACCGATGAGCCAATCCCGGCGAGCGATGTATTCTATTAATGAATACAGCACCTGCTCGGATTGGAGTAACAACCTCTGCCAATCCGAGCAGGCTACATACAGTAGCCTGCTCGGATTGGCTGTGAGAGTCAGAGGCGCGGGCTGATGATGTTACAGCCTCTGGCAATCCGAGCAGGCATTGTATTCAATAATAGAATGCATAGCTCGCCATGATTGGCTCAGGGCGGTATACTGTATGTATACTGTGAGACAGCATGTTACCCGGCGCCAACTTCGTTTCTGAAGATACGGTATTACTGCACAAGGGGGTCGTCTTATACAGTGAGTACAGCACAAAACCAAAGTTTTAAATCGAAAAGTAGGGGGTCGTCTTATATGCCAGGTCGCCTTATACGCCCGCAAATACGGTAGTAACATAGCTAGTCAAGTTGAAAAAAAGACACAAGTCCTTCTAGTTCAACCAATAGAAAAAATAAAAAAAACAGCAACCATACAATCCCATATACACAATCCTTTACCCACAGTTGATCCAGAGGAAGGCAAAAAACCCCAGCAAAGCATTATCCAATTTGCTCCAGCAAGGGAAAAAATTCTGATCCCCTGAGAGGCAATTAGATATTCCCCGGATCAACTTTACCTATAAAGGTCAGTACCCAGTTATATTCTGTACATTTAGGAAAGAATCCAGGCCTTTTTTTAAAGCAATCTACTGAGTTGGCCAGAACCACCTCTGCAGGGAGTCTATTCCACATTTTCACAGCTCTTACTGTGAAGAAACCTTTCCGTATTAGGAGATGAAATCTTTTTTCCTCTAGACGTAAAGAGTGGCCCCTTGTCATCTGTGATGACCTTAAAGTGAATTACTCAACACCAAGTTCACTATATGGACCCCTTATATATTTGTACATGTTGATCTCCTCTTCTCAAGAGAATAAATTCAGTTCCTCTAATCTTTCCTCATAGCGGAGCTCCTCCATGCCTCTTATAAGTTTGGTTGCCCTTCTCTGCTCTTTCTCCAGTTCCCTGATATCCTTTTTAAGAACTGGTGCCCAAAACTGAACTGCATATTCCAGATGAGGTCTTACTAATGATTTGTACAGGGGGGCAAAATGATATCTCTCTCTCTCTCTGGAGTCCATACCTCCTCTTAATACAAGAAAGAACTTTACTTATGTGACCTAAAAATGTGCAACTATCTTCTTTTTATTTTACAGGGCCTCTGCTTCCAGAAAATATATAATGTTCTGGGGGGTTTAAGTAATTATATTGAAAAAGAAAGATTTTTCCGTGTGTAAAAAAAAAAAAAATGAAAATGCTGTAGAGCTGAACTGGTTAAGCACCTTGCAGTGCTTCAGTGGAAGGGAGGCTCACTGCTAGATATTATTATTATTTTTTTATTTTTAGCAATTTCGGAGTTCATATTAAATACAAATTGAATGGATTGTTTAGGTTTGTCTTCATATTACGGAGTTTTGGTAAATTTAGAGGAGCTTGTACAATCAGATTTGTATAGTATACGGTCAGCTTCAAGGGCTCACATAATCTCTGCTGATGTGGACATTTGGCCCATGTGCTCTTTCACCTTGTGTGCTCTCGTACAAAGTTCCTTTTTGTATCTCTAGAGCTTTCCCTGCTTTGCTGGCTGCCGTTTCTGTATAGTGAATAGAACATGAAGGTCATAGAGGATGGAACAGGAAGAGACGGCGTTCTGCCTCTGAAATGTTAAGTATCGCCTCTGGTCGTGCAGCGCTGCTATACTTCTCCTTTTGTTTAGAGGTGGTGGCTTGACAATAATTCTTCTGGTTGTGTAATGCAGTGATTCTTCTCTACTGTGTCAGTATAGATTATTGTGTAGTTTAATTAAATGAGGGGCGCTAGTACCAACAAGAGATACTAAATTAATTAATAGGTTAATTAATTGTATATTCTGAACTGTATAGTAGAGACTAAGAGCTTATTGAAAAAAGGTGTGCAGACACAATATAGATCTACCATGAACTAAGCTAATTAATAACTATTTAAAGTGATAATAGTGAACCACATTTGGTTACTCATACATTACAACCATTATAATGTGAATAATAAAAATTGGTTAGAGTGTGTTTATACAAACAATAATAACACCAGACACCTAGCGTGACCCAGTGAGGTATAAATTAATTATTACCCCAAAGATAATTAACACACAAAATAGAGCTGACCGAGCTCTATTTAAATTAAATAATATAAATATAACAGACCCTGTACCTTGTATCACAATGTGTACAACGAAAGTTAATGATCAAGCACTTATGCCCAATCTAATACATAAAAAGTGCAAACCAACAAATTTGGCAAATATCCCAATGTCTTGGGTACATCCAAAAAACGTGAAAAATATTGATATAAATTAGACAGTGTTATTGATATAACGCAAAGTTCATGTAGTATATAAAAAGTGCAAGCCAACAAAATTGGCAAATAATCCCAATATCTTGGGTGCATCCAAAAAACGTGAAAAATATTAATATAAATTAGACAGTGTTAATTGATATAACGCAAAGTTCATATAGTAGTCCTTGCTGCAAAACGCCACAATCACTCCTGTAGATATAGCTTGTGCACCATCACCAGACAAATTCTCGATCCACCCAATGTGAGAACCAGCAGTATTAAATGGCCTCTTACCAAATGGAGTTGATTACTTTGTTTAGAAGCAATCAAATGCGCTTTCACAGGATTGTGCCTGTACACTGAGTGACACACCCTCACTCAAGGGCTCTCTTCCCTCTATCAGACCAGCTCAGATGGAATGGATTGGAAACATATGTGGGAATATAAAGAGAGGCGCACCTCATAGCGTAATAACGTTTTATTTAAAAAATAGCATAAAAAAACACAGCAGCCAATTGCTCACTTACATTTTCCAGTGCCTACCCGGCACTGAGGCTACTTGCGATATGTTAAAAGATTCGATGGAGCAGCGGATCCTTCCCTCCTGGCGTGCGTCTCTAGCGTGCGTTCCACTCACCAGACAGCCGGAGCCAATATCACAGGAAGTCCAGCAATAGTGCATCCAAAGATACAAAGTGATCAGGTACCGCCTACCGACGTACGTTTCGTGTTTGTCACGTCTTCAGGAGCTAGACAAGCCAATGTGAGTGGCCGTCTACAATTCTTCATAGATTATTGTGTACCTGTACCGATCAGTGCGCGGGTCTCCGCAATGCATACAGAACACTCCCAGGGAGAAATGAAGTACAAGAACAGCCTAGATCTATAGATAATGTGCCGCTTGGTGTTTCCTCCATTATACAGTTTTTCTGCTCGACCCCAAGAAGAGCATCTATCCAGCCTAATGGCAGGTACACACAGGCCGAAAACGGTTGACTTTCAGCCCATGTGCACAGCTCCCTGTCTGGCTGTACCCAGTCTCACGACCGGCTTCTGTCTAACAGGCATGCTGGAAAACCAGCATCCGATCTGCATCCAATCAGCCAATGGCTGCCGGCGCTGACCAGTGTTTCCTGGCGAGCTTCGGCGATATGAATGGCCAAGCCGGCGATGACGTCACTCCCGTGCATGCAAATGGGAGTTGCTGTTTATGGCATGGCTCTAAAGGAATGGCACAGGTATGCTCTATAGAGCGCATGCGCCGGTCATGTCACCGGCTGCATCTAAAGTAAACATCTCTTAAACGGTGCACGTTTAGGAGATATTTTCTGTACCTAAAGGTAAGCCTTATTTATAGGCATACCTCCCAATATTTTGAGATGGGAATGAGGGAACACCTACTAGCAAACATATGTAGGCATAAAACCTTAAAGTGGACATAACCAAAAAAAAAAAGGTTAATTAAATCCACAAGTGCTCTTTTTTTTTACCACTAATATTTCTTTATATAGGTTTTTAAAATTGACAAATGCAACAATTTAGAAATTGGATGAAAGGTTTAGCACTGGGAAACACTTTTTGAAAGTTAAACAGTGCATTTTATATACAACTATATGGATCTGACCAAAATGAGGGACATATGAGGAGGAAAGAGGGACTTTGCTCTAAATCAGGGATAGTCCCTCCAAATCAGGGACAGTTGGGAGCTATGCCTATAGGTGAAAATCATACAAGGGAGTTTACTCCCACTTTAAGATGGCTGTAACTGAATTCAACAGACTACTAATTTTTTAACTCACCCCAGCGCTCCACCTCCTCTCTGTCTCCATTAGCCATATGCCCATTATCTGCTAAATTAGTCATTTCAATGGTGTACAGGGGATGTTTGCCTAAAGCTCATGAATTGTATCCTCCTGTTGATTAAAATAGATGTAATCCGGATCCGGATCCTCCTGCACACTGGACATTAAAAAAAAAAGCCACTTTTAAGTGTGTTTGGTGTTTTTTTTTTTTTTCTGCCCAAACTCCCCTCTGTTAGCCTATGTGTCCATGCACAGATAGGCATTTACAGGTGTTTAGAGGCTGAAAATAAAAAATAATTTGCACATTCAGAAAAGGAGCACTTCAGCAGTAAAAAAATGCTTGATGCACCGAAATGCTAGGTGTGTTTTAGCTCTTGAGCTTTCATTTATTCCCTTGGCCAGAATGAATTTATATTTTGGACAATAGAATGAATGGCAAAACGCTTGACACGCATGAGCAAAACATTGCTTTAGGCACAATTTTAAGCTGCTTTTTTCCTGAAAGCCATTCAAAGGAGCTGGGCAAACACCCAGTGTGCATGAAGCCTTAGGACCCTTTCCAATGGGTGCCTTCTGTTCTGATCATCAGGGAATCTGAGCAGAGCGGACGACAGGTCCGGGTTTCCCCTAGTTTCTGCAGAGTGGACAGACAGACCCAGCTCTGCTCTATGGGTAGCCAGGAGTAAACAGATTCCGCTGTCCAGTTACACTTAGCTGCTTCTGATCTGGTCCACCCAAACGTAAGAGGATGCAGGATTTTTTTTTTTTTAGCAGGCCTAATCAGAGCCACCATTCCATAGAAATGCATGGACTTTTCGATCAGGTCTGCATGAAAAACTCACAGGTGGACCTGATCGGATCAACCGTGTGAAGGGGCCCTCAGGCCCCTTTCACACTGGGGCGGGAGCCGCGGTGACGGTAAAGCAGCGCTATGTTTAGCGCTGCTTTACCGTCATTTTAGCCGCGGTATTCGGCCGCTCGCGGGCGAAAAAGGGTTAAAATCCCCCGCAAAGCGCCGCCGTACCGCCGCCGTAGCGGCGCTTTGCGGCGGTATTACCGCGGTATTACCGCGGTGTCCCATTTAAATCAATGGGTAGGAGCAGTATAGGAGCGGTGAATACACCGCTCCTATACCGCTCCAAAGATGCTGCTAGCAGGACTTTTTTTACCGTCCTGCTAGCACCGCTCCAGTGTGAAAGCCCTCCGGCTTTCACACTGGAGTGAATGGGGCCGCTTTTTTCAGGCGGTGTACAGGAGCTATTTTTAGCGCTGTACCGCCTGAAAACCGCCCCAGTGTGAAAGGGGCCTTAGAGTGCTAAAGCTCTGTGTATCATAAACAAGTGCCTCTCTTCCATCCTCTTGATTGGTAAATATACGTCTCTTTGTGTGATTAGATATATGCGCAAATAAATCAAATGATTATCAAAATGTAAAATATTTCCTTCTCTTTCTGCATAGAATAAAATACCCCCTTGGAGAAGACCACAATTAGAAGGGTCGAAACATGTAGGGTTTTATGTGGAAGATTCTTTTTTTGCAGTAAAATGCAATTTTATAAAAATGTCATACAATATGTAATTCCATATCGATCGATGGTTTTGTCAATTTCATGTGAATGCCAAAGCACAAATTTTTTACAACTCTCGTGTAACGATCAAATAGATTTTTGATACAATAAAGAATTTTAACTTATGATCTTTAAATAATTTCTTGGCTGCTAAAAAACCCCACGAGGGAACTTTTCCATCATAAACAAGTGCCTTTTTATTTAATTTTTTTTACTTTTATCACCTTTTTTCAATCTCCATGCTGGTGATCTTCTGCAGTCTCTTTGCTTTGCAGTCTACTTCCTGTCTACATGCACTTCAGCAATGCTTACATTGCATTTCTCGGGGGAATTTTCCCAATGGAGACAACAATCGACCATGCAAGGCCACTTGTAGTCTCCATAGTACGTGTGTTATAAGGTGACAACATAGGAGCACAGTTTTGGTAGACGGGGGCAAAGCATTGTCAGTTGTCACCCTATTACAGGAAGTGCCTGAGCAAGGATCTTTATGGCAGGATCACCGTGTATTATAGTATTGAACTCCTTCACATTTGAAAAATATTAAAAATGTATTTTCAAATTACATGACCACTTCTTCTTTCCTGGATGTCTCTCTGTGGATACCTTTAGGCTCTGACCTGAAAATCTGCATACAGATCAGGAAAGTACTGAAGGGATCAGATCAGAATGACGGGCGACTAGTAATTTCAGAAGAAGAGCTGAGCGGTGGCAGCCTCTTTACTTCCACAGCACAGGTTTCATTTAATTTAAAGAGGACCTCCCTCCTTTCCCGTCACCTACTCTATAAACCTAAGTACAGAAAAAATTGCGCTGGACTCAAAAAACTAACACGTGAAGCAGCAACAACAAGTGCGATATGACACAATCATGAAAGGAAAATGGTAAAAAGTTGCGCTAAAAAACAAATAAATGATAAAGTCGTGACTAAAGCAAAAATACCAGTGACAAAGCAAGTGTGCTAAAATTAATAACACAAATAATTAAAAAACAATCACCACAAAAGTGAGGTGTGCATAATGTGATAAATATCCATATGTACAAACCAAGTGTATGTATAATATCTCAATGGATGACAATTTTACTGAAAAAACCTGTGAAGAGAAAATGTTCAGCAAAAAAAAAAAAATATTTTGGAATAAATCCTGTGGAAAAGAAAAAAGTTCAATCGAAGGTAGATTATGAATTGTCCAATGGAACTCCAACGATGGACAAATCTGTGCAATCCGTGTTGGTGATACGCTAATCAAAAAGTGACTGTGTGATTTCTAGAGAAGTTCTTTATCCACCACCGTTAAGGTTATTCTCTTACCAGCTCCAGGAGAAATGACAGCAGATGGCTAATACCCAGCCAGGGCCTTTTTCCTCCTAGGTCCTCTATTCCTTTGATGGAACCGTCACCTTCCACTGCTGTGTTGGAATCTCCAAACGGGGAACAGCAGTTTACAGACCCTCTGATTTCCGGTGCCTCAATGTGTGGACAGGGGACTCGATCGTAGGGTGAAAAATAAAAACACCGAGAGGGGATCATAGATGGGACCCGCTGGGGTATTTATTAAGCAATATAAACACATAAAAAGCACCCTAAGGTGCATAAAAGAAGAGCACTCCAAGGTGCATAAAATAGGAAGTAAAAAATGCGGCCGGCCGGCTGCAACACTAAGCGTCCGTACTTCGTTCGGGAACGCTGACACTCGCGGTGACGTCAGCACGTCACTCCTCCGACGTTTCGTCTCAAAGCGGACGTAATCATGGGGATACGAGTGACGTGCTGGATCACCGCTTATAACACAGATACACAAGCCTCGCTCTGAACACAGGGGAGCCCGTGAGTCTGTAAGCACCATTGTTGTTATGGGCAAAAGTAATGGCATACCAAAAGTAATGCCATACTGTGGTTGTATTCAAATGGAAGGTTAAAAAAGAAAAAGAAAAAAGACGTAGCGAAAAAGAAAAAAACATTAACCCCTTAGTAAAATTGGCCAGAACTAATGGGAGTATGCTTGGTATTACTATCTCAAAAGTATCTTGGCCAGAAAATGGTGATGTTATTATCTCGGAAATATCTTAACCAGAGATTA
Organism: Lithobates sylvaticus; assembly: GCA_028564925.1. Classification (NCBI taxonomy): domain Eukaryota; kingdom Metazoa; phylum Chordata; class Amphibia; order Anura; family Ranidae; genus Lithobates; species Lithobates sylvaticus. The sequence goes on from CM053028.1 coordinate 58,042,763, forward strand.
TACAAATGACTCCATCCCGTGATGCTAAGTAATATATAAGTATATGTAATATTCGCATAACAAAGATAGTGGTATACTGCTCGGAAGGTAAGCTATAAGGCAGTTGGTTATCATTACTGATTTTCCGATCATTTGTGGAAAAAGATTCTACTAGCAAGGTAGTAAGATAAAGTAGTTACAAATGGGCCCTAGTAGAATAAACACAAGGTCCAAATGTGAGTCAATAATGGAACAGGACCGATAATCCATATAATGAATATGGGGTTGAATAGTTCGCAATGGGTCCTCTACAATGATGATAAAAAATGATATTATAAGATATATGATAAGGTGTAAAAAATAATACAAAAATGTTATTATAAAATATGTAGTGTTATCTGACTTACTACATGTAACTCCACCCCCAAAGGGGACAGACCAAAAAGTGAACAAACATGGAAAAAAGAGGGGACGGGCTCGCCTGTACTCAAAGCAAGTTTACACACGTAAATGTTATATAACATACAGAGTAATACCTCCACTTTCCTAAGGGGGGAAGAACAGAGCATGCAGAAAAAGGGGCGGGCTCGCCTATACCTAGACCAAGTTACCAAACCCAAGTCTGTTTGAAGTGGTATATTCCTAATCATGCATTATCTATAAAGGCGTTCACATCCACCTCTATATTCAAACCGAAGGGAGTGTAGGTTTTTAATCTATGGACCCAAGCCATTTCACATTTAGAAATGGATCTCACTAGGCAACTGCCCCTCCAATGGGGGCTATATTTGTCTATGCCTATGAAAAACGTGTTGGTGGGGTCTCTATTATGCTTGAGTAAATAGTGTTTGGAGACCGAATGCTTAGTATAGCCTCTCCTAATGTTGGCAATATGCTCATTTATTCTGACACGGAGGGGGCGTTTAGTCCTGCCCACATATTGGAGCCCACAAGGGCATTCCAATAGGTAGACTACCCCCTCCGTGGAGCACGTGATAAAATCCTTGATTTGATATTGCTTAGAGGTGGCAGTGGAGGTGAATTGTTCCGTTTTTCTTGATGCGACACCTATTCAAACTGCAGACCTGACATCTCCGGCATTGGTAGAAACCTTTTAATTCGCCAAAGAAAGAAGGTTTGTGGATAGGGGGATCCAAAACGTTTGGAGCCAACCTGTCCTTTAAGGAGGGAACACAAAGGTCTGAAATTTGCTCCACCGAAAGGTCTGAGCAAATTTCAGACCTATATGGATATACACAAGTATGTGCGCAAGTTGAGCATTAAGCGACATTTTGCCACATACCAAGAAGGGAATGCTAGGACTAGATACACTGAGTATCAACACTCAGGGCTGTCCAACGCATCTTTATTTAACCCCCCAGGGGCACTGGCACCATCATTGAAAGTCTTTAGAGAAGTTGTTCTTAAAGACCTAGATGACATTAAGATTAAACAGGCTAGACTACAAAGGGACCTGGAGCAAGGGATAGAGTCCCTATGTGCCAACAAAGAACTAGTTATCAGGCCAGCCGACAAGGGAGGCGGGATCATCCTATTAAATAAAAAAGACTACTTGGAGGAACTCAACAGAATAGTTGGTGATGTGGACACCTACACCCTTCTTCCCTCCAACCCAGGAGCAAGATATAAATCACTCTTGGAAGAATTAGTATCACAGGGGAGGGATCAAGGCATATTAAATAAAAAAGAGAGCCTCTTCCTTATACCCAAAGCACCTAGGGTTCCGATATTATATTACCTTCACAAGAGCCTTACTTGCCCCCCGGGACGTCCTATCATCAGCGGTATTGATTCCGTGACGTCCCGGGTGGGCAAGTATATAGATTTTTATTTACAACCCTTGGTTCAGGCGATGCCGTCTTACATTAAAGACACTCGCCAGGTGATTAACATTCTGGAAGGTCTACAGCCTACAGAAAATACATGGATGGTCACAGCAGATGTGACCTCCCTGTATACAATTATCCCCCATAGGCTTGGTCTGAATGCGGTGGATCACTACCTACGAGGAGGGTCCAACTTACAGTCGGACCAAATAGACTTCATTATGACTCTTTTGGAGTTTGCGGCAACACACAACTTCTTCTGGCATAATGGTAGTTTTTACCGCCAGGATAGGGGCGTAGCAATGGGGGCGAAATACGCCCCTAGCCTGGCGAATTTGTTTATGGCCCAGTGGGAGGAGGACGCCGTCTATAGCCAGGGCAGACCAGAGGTCGCCCTGTGGGCAAGATATATAGACGACGTCCTCCTCCTGTGGCGTGGTACCCTGCCCTGTTTGGAGGAGTTCATGAACTCCTTGAATTCCAATGATAGGGGTATCCGTTTCACATATGAGTCCAGCCAACAAGATATCCACTTTTTGGATTTAAAGATTTCCATTAAGGGTGATAGATTTACAACCTCCACTTTCTTCAAACCCACTGATCGAAATTCGTATATTCCAGTAGAGAGCTGCCATCATGCCTCCTGGCTTCGATCAGTTCCAAAGAGCCAATATGTACGACTAAAAAGAAACTGCACAGACCCCCAACTATTTGCAGAACAGGCGGAACTCCTAACTGCTAAATTCTTGGAGAAGGGCTACTCTAAGCATACTTTGGAAAACACCCTCCAACAAGTCTCTTTGTTGGATAGGTCTGAACTCCTAAAAGAAAAAACCTCCTCGGCTAAAGGCGACAAAAGTTTTGTTGTTCCCTTCGTCACTAATTATTCAAACCAACACCAGAAGGTTAAACACATTATGGCCAAACATTGGTACATCCTAAAGAACGATCGCGTTCTGAAGGACATTGTTCCTGACAAACCGCAGGTGGTATTTAGGGGTGTTCCCTCCTTAAAGGACAGGTTGGCTCCAAACGTTTTGGATCCCCCTATCCACAAACCTTCTTTCTTTGGCGAATTAAAAGGTTTCTACCAATGCCGGAGATGTCAGGTCTGCAGTTTGAATAGGTGTCGCATCAAGAAAACGGAACAATTCACCTCCACTGCCACCTCTAAGCAATATCAAATCAAGGATTTTATCACGTGCTCCACGGAGGGGGTAGTCTACCTAATTGGAATGCCCTTGTGGGCTCCAATATGTGGGCAGGACTAAACGCCCCCTCCGTGTCAGATTAAATGAGCATATTGCCAACATTAGGAGAGGCTATACTAAGCATTCGGTCTCCAAACACTATTTACTCAAGCATAATAGAGACCCCACCAACACGTTTTTCATAGGCATAGACAAATATAGCCCCCATTGGAGGGGCAGTTGCCTAGTGAGATCCATTTCTAAATGTGAAATGGCTTGGGTCCATAGATTAAAAACCTACACTCCCTTCGGTTTGAATATAGAGGTGGATGTGAACGCCTTTATAGATAATGCATGATTAGGAATATACCACTTCAAACAGACTTGGGTTTGGTAACTTGGTCTAGGTATAGGCGAGCCCGCCCCTTTTTCTGCATGCTCTGTTCTTCCCCCCTTAGGAAAGTGGAGGTATTACTCTGTATGTTATATAACATTTACGTGTGTAAACTTGCTTTGAGTACAGGCGAGCCCGTCCCCTCTTTTTTCCATGTTTGTTCACTTTTTGGTCTGTCCCCTTTGGGGGTGGAGTTACATGTAGTAAGTCAGATAACACTACATATTTTATAATAACATTTTTGTATTATTTTTTACACCTTATCATATATCTTATAATATCATTTTTTATCATCATTGTAGAGGACCCATTGCGAACTATTCAACCCCATATTCATTATATGGATTATCGGTCCTTTATCTTACTACCTTGCTAGTAGAATCTTTTTCCACAAATGATCGGAAAATCAGTAATGATAACCAACTGCCTTATAGCTTACCTTCCGAGCAGTATACCACTATCTTTGTTATGCGAATATTACATATACTTATATATTACTTAGCATCACGGGATGGAGTCATTTGTATAATCTCTGGTTAAGATATTTCCGAGATAATAACATCACCATTTTCTGGCCAAGATACTTTTGAGATAGTAATACCAAGCATACTCCCATTAGTTCTGGCCAATTTTACTAAGGGGTTAATGTTTTTTTCTTTTTCGCTACGTCTTTTTTCTTTTTCTTTTTTAACCTTCCATTTGAATACAACCACAGTATGGCATTACTTTTGGTATGCCATTACTTTTGCCCATAACAACAATGGTGCTTACAGACTCACGGGCTCCCCTGTGTTCAGAGCGAGGCTTGTGTATCTGTGTTATAAGCGGTGATCCAGCACGTCACTCGTATCCCCATTAGGGTGCTTTTTATGTGTTTATATTGCTTAATAAATACCCCAGCGGGTCCCATCTATGATCGAGTCCCCTGTCCACACATTGAGGCACCGGAAATCAGAGGGTCTGTAAACTGCTGTTCCCCGTTTGGAGATTCCAACACAGCAGTGGAAGGTGACGGTTCCATCAAAGGAATAGAGGACCTAGGAGGAAAAAGGCCCTGGCTGGGTATTAGCCATCTGCTGTCATTTCTCCTGGAGCTGGTAAGAGAATAACCTTAACGGTGGTGGATAAAGAACTTCTCTAGAAATCACACAGTCACTTTTTGATTAGCGTATCACCAACACGGATTGCACAGATTTGTCCATCGTTGGAGTTCCATTGGACAATTCATAATCTACCTTCGATTGAACTTTTTTCTTTTCCACAGGATTTATTCCAAAATATTTTTTTTTTTTTTTGCTGAACATTTTCTCTTCACAGGTTTTTTCAGTAAAATTGTCATCCATTGAGATATTATACATACACTTGGTTTGTACATATGGATATTTATCACATTATGCACACCTCACTTTTGTGGTGATTGTTTTTTAATTATTTGTGTTATTAATTTTAGCACACTTACTTTGTCACTGGTATTTTTGCTTTAGTCACGACTTTATCATTTATTTGTTTTTTAGCGCAACTTTTTACCATTTTCCTACTCTATAAACCTGTCGGTAATCAATGGAGGGGAAATAACAATTCTACTTGACTATATCCTTGTGATTTTTACTTCATACTTATCTATTTTTGTCCTGCTGTGCTGCCTGGGTCCCTGTTCTTTCGTCACCATTTTAAAAATGTCTGATACTGAGTGTGGGCGAGATAAAGCATGATGTATTCTGACAGTTAGGAGACTTCTCCGCCGTCAGAATATATTGATCAGTGCTACTGGCTACAGCCTGCGGCACTGATCGGTCGGAAGATCGACTTCTGCACAACCAGCCTGCCCATACATGGATCGAAATTCAGTCGGTTCCTGCTGAACCTGACAAATTTCGATCCATGTATGGCTGGCTTTGTGGACCACACTTTACAGAGGTACCTTTTTTGAAGCGGCACTGTGGTTTCACATGTATTTACAAAAGTATGCAATAAAAACATTTTAACAATTTGAAAGGTTGAAATAATTAAACTATTTTGCAGACTAGCTGGAGGGTGCACTCGGGAATTCTTGTATTGTTTTACAGAGCATCAAGACTGAGTCAATGTGCAGCATATAATTATAGTTGATGAGGTCATAGTTTGGTCATGTGACTGACACTTTCCTGGTTTTGTAATGCTTTTTTACATAGGAAAAACAGAGCTCTGTTCTATCTTGTATTTTTCTGAATGTATATTAAAATCTCCTAGCAAATATAAAAATGCCAAATACAATCATTTAATAATTCAAAAACGTAATTCATTTTGAAATGGTACGGATATATTTATTACATTCCTATATTCTCCTGCATAGCGGAAGTCAGGGCGATCGGTCATTATTCACAGTGCTGTACAAAAACAATTCCTTAACTCTGTGCTAAAGATATCTGACGAATGGACAGGCGAGTGTGGAGCGGTTCCCCATCAGCTTTAAAACTCAGTTCTCAGGGAACTATTTTCACCACGTCGTGCTGGGGATTCACTGCAATGGGCGCTATGGCACGCTGGGCATGAGCCGGAGATCGGACCTCATGGACAAACCCTTGACCTTTCGGACTCTAAGTGAGCTAATCTTTGAATTTGAGGACTCTTACAAAAAGTATTCACACACGGTGAAGAAAGTGAAGATTGGCTTGTATGTTCCCCATGACCCCCACACTTTCCAGCCAATTGAATGGAAGTATCTTGTCATCAACATGGGCAAGATGGTAAGAGCGGACGTCAAGAAGGAACTGGAGAAGCACGCCCGGGACATGAGAATGAAGGTGAGTGGTGAATTCGCCTGGCCACTAAAAATATTAAGACATTTTAAAGCCCAACTTTTTAGTTTTGGACGGATTGGGGAAGGAATAGAGTTGTCAGGTTTTTATCGTGGTAGTAGTCCTCTGTACTTTGGGCTTCTGTATATGGGCGAATGCAGTGTACTTTCAGGTGATTTCAGCTCGCACTTGTGATCCGTTCAAAAGGCTTCTAAGTTCCATCTTGGAACCTTCATGAGTGCATCTGCATTTGACCTCCTATTTAGATACCTGCCTTCGCACTTCCATTGACATGTATAGGTAGAGAAATTGTTCCAACATGAAAACAAAAGCTATGTATACAGGCAGTTACAGAATCTGATCTGAATGTCTGAATTTATATTCAGTAGACCAGCTATTCTCAACCAGGGTTCCTTGAGCTGTGGATGAATAATCTCCCATTGTCTGATGATGCCAGTATAGATCAGTTCTAACGCCACTTGGCAGAGCCAGCAAGATGACACCAATGATCTTTTTAGCCATCTGTAAGGGGGGGGGGGGTATAATTCCAACTGGCCATCAATATACGGGACGTTTTAGCAATGACGCCTGATGAATTTATATTAAGAGGTCCCCTGAGACCTGAAACCTAAAGGGTTCTTCTGGGGTAAAATGGTTGAGAAAGGCTGCAGTAGACTGTTGGTTTTCAATTTAAAGCAGGGGTCTCCAAACTTTCTAAACAGGGGGCCAGTTTACTGTCCCTCAGACATTAGGGGGGCTGACTGTGGCCATTAGGAGTAGAAAAGGTCCAGGCATCAGTGGGAATAAACCATGCCCCATGGTTGGTGTCAGTGGGAGGAATTGTGCCCCATTGTTGGAGTCATTGGGAGGAATTGTGCTCTGTCATTGGGCCCAATTTTTGGTGTCATTGTACCCCATTGTTGTTGTCACTGGGAGGAATTGTAGGATGTAGATATTTGCAAGCACACCAAGTATCTTCAATTGCATTCAAATGATTTTTATTGAAGAAAGATCACATCACAAACAGTGTAGTGCAACATTTCGGAGCCGCGCAGGACCCCTTCGTCAGGCATGGTCAGGACGAAAGAGTCCTGCGCAGCTCTGAAATGTTGCACTACACTGTTTTGTGATATGATCTTTCTTCAATAAAAAACATTTGAACACAATTGAAGTTCCTTGGTGTGCTGGCGAATATTTACATTCTGTCGTGTATGGTCCATTATCCAGCTGGTGGTCACTGCGGCACCCGGTACCTTTTGAGAGCTCATTCCAGGAATGTGTGTAATAGGAATATGAACTGTTATTTGGGAGCAATTGTGCCTCTACACTGGTCTCAGTGGGGGGGGGGGGGGGGGATTATGCCCTATTGTAGGTAACAGTGGATCAAATAGTACTCCGAGGACCACAGTTTGGGGACCACTGATTTGTATGCATTCTAGTGCACTGAGATGCATGGACGCAGCTATTGCTGTCCCCCCCCCCCTTCTGTGAACAGCAGTTGCCTGGCTGTCATGGTGGCCTCTGGCTTCAATACTATGTCACTAACCTAGATCAAGTATGCAGGTAAGGACTTTTACTTTACTGTAAATTTTCAGATCTGCATGCTTTTTAGGGTTCAGTGAATCATAAATTAGAGAGACTAGAGAATCTGCAGAACAGCCAGGAGGCAAGTAACATTTATAGGCGAAAGTCAGCAGTGACACTCCCTGCATTGGTTTACTTTCATCTGCGGAGATTTCCCTAATGTGCTGACGATGAAGTTGTCTCTAGATTTCCCAGGCTCATAGCGGGAACCGCAAGTTATATATCTCTGTAATCTTTGTAGATTCTGAAGTCCTCCAGTGTTCAGTCTCCTGTGAAGGAGAGAAGAGGAAAGTCGGTGTCCCCTCCCAGAATCCGCATCAGTCCCCAGCGGAGAGTCTGCAGGAGAGACAAGTCGTGAGTATTGAATATTCACATTCTAGATATAAACCTGTATGAATGGATTTTATACCATTTAGCGCTTTTACTTTTCTGGTTGATTTGCCTTTTACATTGTTCTGAATTCTTTTATTATCAATCCACGGATAGCTGGAATCTAACTACTTGGTATCAGAGCCCTTCACTTTCACTTCTGCAGCAAAAATGGTAAAAAAAAAAAATAAAATCAAGCCAGGTAGCTCCTGTATGTTATGTACAAAGGCTGCTTAATGTGGCTGATGCAGTGGTTACTACCTCTAGTGCTCCTTAGTCAGCAGAGCCATGGCTGTACTGAACTAAAGACAGAGTATAGGCATAGTATAGGCATAGTATTGGGGAGATCCACCCATCTGTCCTTTTGAGCATTTTCAGGTGAAATTTTCCATTTCGGAGTTGTCACTAGAACAACAGATGAGGGTGCATTTTGCAATGGGGACTAGGCATAGTATAGGCATAGTATAGGCAGGGATGGCTGAGACTGCAATTGTCACAGAGCAGCGCTGTGGGCACTACAGATCCAGCCCACAACGCTGCTGCCATCCGATCTCTCCCCTCCACTGTACAGATCTGTACACAGAGTGGAGAGAGGAACCAGCGTCATCATGACGCCGGTTTGTTTACAAGTGATCGCTCCGTCATTTGACGGAGCGATCACATTGTAAATGGCCGACAGGTGCACCAAGATGGCCGCCGCTCCGGAGCTAGGCCGAAGCCGTGTGCATGTGTACCGATCCGAACAGGGTGACCCGTTCGGATCAAGGATCGGTGACGATCCGTTGCACCCCTAGTAGGTAGGGGTCTGCTGCTCAATTTGCACTCTGAGCCAGTTTGCCACAAATCCTGGCCCTCTTTTCAGATTTAGGTTGGTCTATGGAGGACTTATAGTAGTAGGGGGGGGGGGGGGGATTGTAGTAATGGTTTTATATAGCAAGCACACTTTTTTTATTAGGCCTATATGTTATACCAAGGAGCCCCACCACCACATCTTGTCTCGTCACTATAGCAGCTCTTGGGAGGATCGCTTATTATGGAAAAGCTTGGTGTGATAGTGATGTCCTGAGGTGACTGAAAAATAATCCTGACACATTTTAATTTTTTTTCATTTTTTTTATCAACATAACCTGCCACAGTATTAGGCAAACGGCATGGAAGCTCTAGAAACTGGAGTAAACATTAAAGCATATGTGAACTGATATTAGTTATGAGGAAAGGTTGCGAGCACTGAACTTATTCTCTCTGTAGAAGAGACACTTGAGAGGGGATATGATTTCAATATACAAATACCGTACTGGTCCCCACAATAGGGATAAAACTTTTTTGCGGAAGGGAGTTTAACAAGACACGTGGCCACTCATTTAAAATTAGAAGAAAAGAGGTTTAACCTTAAACTACGTAGAGGGTTCTTTACTGCAAGTGCGGCAAGGCTGTGGAATTCCCTTCCACAGGCGGTGGTCTTAGCGGCGAGCATCGATAGTTTCAAGAAACTATTAGATAAGCACCTGAACGACCACAACATACAGGGATATACAATATAATACTGACATATAATCACACACCTAGGTTGAACTTGACGGACTTGTGTTTTTTTTCGACCTCACCTACTATGTAACTATGTAACCCTAACCTGTTAAAACAATCCATTCAGTTTAACCACTTCAGGACCGGAAGGATTTGCCCTCTTAACCACTTCCGGACCGCCCACCGTCGTTATACATTGGTACTTTGACGGAGGATATTGTTATGGCAGCAGCTAGCTGCCATAACCCCGGTATCCTCTTCTTCAGTGAGCGGTCCAGGTTAAGAGAAAAGGGGTCTCTGTGGCGGATTCGCCGCAAGATCACTTTTATTGGCGGCGGGAGAGGGCCTCCCGCCACGATCCGGTGCCCCCACGCCACTTACCAGAGCCGTCGCCAGCGGCGGAGGCAATCGGATCCTTCCTGTGGCCTGACATGGAGACGAGTGGGGGCCATCTTCCGCTCACTCGTCTCCAAAAGTTGTATAGTGTGTATCCACTTTAAGGCTTCATTAACAATGGTACTGCTGCGTTTAAGCTTTTCTAAATTCAGGGAAAGTAATCTGAGAAGTATAAAAAACTTTAAGGCCCCTTACATATTGGGCCAGTCTAATAGCAGTGTGTCCCTACCAGCATCTTAGTGTGACTGGGACATTCAGGTGCAGTGTCTTGCTCTGAAAACGGGCAGCCTGCCAAACTCTATGGCAGGCGCTGGACTGGGCTTTATACAGAATGGTACCTGCGTTCAGAAGAACACCCAGGGACCTAAATGTGGGTACCACTCAGTACAGCATTCAGCCCTGTCCTGTAGCAGGACTAAACCTTCCATGTGCCATAGTGATCCTTCTTTTCTACCATGTGCCATAGGGATCCTTTTTTCTACCATGTGCCATAGGGATCCTTCCTTTCTTCCATGTGCCATAGGGATCCTTCCTTTCTTCCATGTGCCATAGGGATCCTTCCTTTCTTCCATGTGCCATAGGGATCCTTCCTTTCTTCCATGTGCCATAGGGATCCTTCCTTTCTTCCATGTGCCATAGGGATCCTTCCTTCCTGCCTTCCATGTGCCACAGTGATCCTGCCTTCCAGGTGTCATAGTGATCCCTCCTTCGTTTCTTCCATACACCATAGTGATCCTTCCCTCTCTCTGCCTAAGGGTTGGTTCATACTGCAGTACTTATTGTCTGGCTCCATCCTGGGTTCCTCAGGTCCTTCATAATCCTCCATTTTAAGCTTTCTGTCTTTTTTCAGTATATACAAAATCGGATATATTGGAAGTCATTTTTTAAATGATTGTGTTGATGTTTATATGTATCCCTAAGACTCCAGCTTGTGGCACAGCAATCAAAGCATATTTAATAGGTGCAAAGAAGCCCAGGTTTTGTTTAACCATGGCTGCTCCCACGATCATGTTTGGACACACCCACTCTTTGGTGGGTGTGGCTACGCACGCCACAGGTCACTGTCTCCCTGAAGTGTTGTACTCTATAATTGCTCTTTACTCCTCCCCCAGTGGCTACATAAAATATTATGTAGGGATGTGAGTGGTTGAGAAGCTGGGCCAGCACAGACCATTATTAGACACTTAGAAGATGGGGGAGGGCAATGATCCTCAAGGAATGAGGGGGGGGGGGGGCGACTGTGCTAGGGAATTTATTCTTCCTGAATAAGTCAAATTTGCTAGCAAGCGCAAAGGCCAATTTCGAGGAAAAATAATTTTATGAAAGAAAAAACCCACTGCAAGTAGGCATTTTAAAATACTTGATTATTGCGTGCCTTTGCTGTCAGGTTTTTTTTAAGTTGCTGACAGGGTCTCTTTAAACACTGTACTTTACCACCCATTGCGCCCTTTTCATTAACAGTATCATGTTCCATATGCAGTAGACATGTACACTGTAAGAGCCATAGGGCCAGAGGTTGCCTGTGCGGTCATCCAGCCTGCATGTCTGTGCAGCTGATGCCTCATGTTTTTCCTGGTAAGTCTGGATCTTTATTACCCATAAAACTGCAAATCGGCAACATATTTCTTTTTGGCAGGATCAGTTTGCTATAAGAAGTCTTTGAAGCTGCTCTGACAGCCAGCTGGCCTTGATGTAAGTTTAAGAGCCAAGAGACTTGACTAATAAGGGCTCAGGAGGTTTCACAAAGAGGATGCTGCCAGTACAATAAAACCACCATTAACTTGATGGACATCTTGGCTACAGATGTCTAAATTCCTTGCTCTTAGAAGTTTATCTACTTGAGGAGGAGGAGTTTTTTTTTGTTTTTTTTATATATATTCTTTATAAGTTACAAAACAGAAGGAAACCATAAGGACAAATAGAACACTCCATTGCATAGCCATTAACACCCACATGGTATGAGCTACAGTAGTTGGCATCACCCGTACTGGTAGATGCCTTAGGACTGGATGGAACGCTTGGCAGAGAACAGACTAGGGTTCCCAAAACCTAGTAAGATAGTAAGCATTAGCAGTGGAGATATAGGGGCCTGTACCAGGAGGAGGTTACTAAGTGCGTCCATCATTATATGGGTAGCATAATGGTGTCAAAGGCAACCCAACAATTTCTAAGCAATGGTTAGAGCAAGTATTTACCCAATAGTCAAGGACTGGGACCTGAAAGGTGGTATTAATTTAGGATTTATTGTGTAACATGTGGTAGGATATTTAAGGAGGGCAGGGGGGTTATATAAGAGGCAGTGAAATGAGGGGGGGGGGGGAATAACTTGAAACTTGTTAGACTCCCCATCTACCTGATATCCTCCACCCTTCTGATTCATTGTTGGACTGTCGGTTGTTGAGAGGACTTCCATAGTATGTTCCATAGTCCATAGCCAGTATGCACGACAATGCTGCGTTAACCAGGTGGTGCAATATTGACTTTTTATAGAGCGATGTCTGAGTTATGATGTAAAAGGAAAAATTCTGGTGTATTGGGGAGTTTCCGATCAGAGAATTTTCAAGTAATTTTCATGGACCTGTGTCTAAAAAGCGTCAAGGGAGTGGAAGGACCTAAACAAACACAGGTAATAGGTCAGAAGGAGTTATTATTTTATTAAAGATTTGTGCTTTTGAGGAACCAAGCCTAGTGACCAATTAAGAGTCCAGTCCACTGGCGGCTGGTGAAGTTTTAAGGTAGGGGGGCGCCAGACCAAGCCCTTCCTCTTTGACCCCTCCCACTTCTTATAAGCCACGCCCCTTATAGAATCCGCAAACACCGTCCCCTGTATTCCACTTGCTTCCATCCATAGTATCAGCAGTATACAGCTCAGCATCACAGGACAGGGTATATAGGTCAGCATTACATATAGGGTATATAGAGGATCCCCCATCCCGGGGGGACTGACGGCATCCCCCAGCGTGGGGCTCGCAGCACCCACCTACCCCCCCGCGGGAGGTCCAGCAGTTACCGGGCTGTGGAGAGGATCCTCCTGTGCCCATACTCTCCTCGACAGTGCAGACAGCAACGGTGGCTCCCGTGCCCGCTTCTCATACTTCCTCCCTTTTGTGTCTCCTCTTTCGCCAAAGCGCTAGGCATCCAATAGTATCGCCCGGCGATTTGGCCAATCAGGAAACAGGTCCTACGACCTGCTTTCCTGATTGACAGGGAGGCACTGTAGTGTGAAAATGTATTTGCTGTGGTCACACAATTGGGTGGGATCAGGGCACACTCTCTGCCCCCACCGAGTCCACCCTTTTTTTTTGAAGCCTATTTGAGCCTCTGGCTCAAATCAGGTGCTTAAAAAATCAAAAAAAATAAAACACCCGCCATAGGAATTCATGCACCCAACATCTTGAAAGGGGCTATGCGCATAGATAGGGGGGCGGCGGCAGGGGTAGAAGGGGGCGGCACCCTTAATGCACGAGCCCCGCCACCTGGCTTGCAGTTGGCATCCCCAAGGTGTACAGTAGGGTTGAAGTCAAGGCTCTGTGAAGAACTTGCGTTCCTCCACACCAAATTCCTGAAACCATGTCTTTATGGAGCTGGCTTTGTGCACAGGGGCACAGTCGTACTAGAGCAGAAAATTGCCTTTCGTTAACAGTAGATTGGATGCACCCTTTTTAGTATTAGCAGTACAGTATTGGAAGTAACCTGAACACAATAATTTGAAGGGGTTGTCTACATACTGTTGGCCATATAGTGTACTTTTTCGTAAGGATGACTCTAAAGTCAAAGTTGAGAGGCCTTACAGTACCCCTGTTATGCTGATAGCACATGATGTCTCTCGGCTTTTAGTTTAAACACATAATAGAGGGAGGAGGGAACGCAAAAAACTCACCTGAGATTTATTCCAAAAAATTAAAGGCCAACTGGACAAGTAAGTATAAATCTATCATGGATGGAAGCAATAATACAAAAATGGAACAATTACAGTGGTTACAAACTGTAGTGTATCTGTGGTGAAAATATGTCTGAAACAGTAGAAATTTTACTTTAATGATCATGTTTGCCTTATTGGATGATAAGATGTTTCCCCATTGTGGTCACACCAAGTTTCCAGACAGATGTCCCCCCTGTAGGTAAAATATAATATTCCTATATTAAACAGGCTGCTGATCTTAACATAATACATTCCTGAAATACTGGTGACATAACGGACAGGTGCAGGATCCACTGGTGACGTAGAGCTTGTATAAAGTTAAATTTATCCCCGTCTACATGTCAGGGTGTAATTATAGATTCTGCTGCCTCATGTCACACTACTCCCCTCTCGGTGATATGCCAAGGCTCGACAGTCCTCTCCATTCAAGCAAGCTGAAATATTTTCCCCTGTAAACACTGCCGTTGTTATGAGCTAGTCATTGGGTTAAGGCAGGATAAGCATCATGTTCCAATTATGTTCTACAGTGAGCCCAGCAGCTGAAGTTCAGACATTACACGAAGAGCTATATATGACCCATGAGGTCTTATCATTGACATTTCAGCGAGGACTCCTGTTCTATGTGCTAATTATTATAATGCATTGCATAGACCCTCAGTCTTTCCCATTCACCAGGCTCCAGAAATATCCAAAGTGTAGTATCTACTAATGCCTCTGAGGTCATCGGTATTCATAACCCCTGATTCTATTTGTGCTCCCCTGCCTCAGCATCCCATCTTTACGCAAGCTGTAGAGAGGCAAATGCCATCCTGCCCCAGCTGTCACTGTGTCCTTGTTGACATATGAGCTTGGAGTTTTAACGTCACTTGGAGGCGGCTGGTGAGGAGTGAACTCTCAACAGAGGACATGTCAGACTGGATAGCTCAGATGTTAAATTTGTCCCATTATTAGTTTAGAATACCCATTCACGTAATATTAGAATAGTAGCTTAAAGTAGTTCTAAAGCTTAAAGCGGAGTTCCACCCAAAAATGGAACTTCCGCTTTAAGAGAAGGTGACCCCCTGACATGCCACGTTTGGCATGTCATTTTGGGGGGGGGGGAGCGGATACCCTCTTTTCCAGCTCCCACTTCCTTCTGGCGCACCCTCAGTGCCAGAAGGAAGATCACCTCTCCCCCCTCCCTCTAGGCAATCATCTGGGACACGTCACAGGTCCCAGATGATTGCGCGGCCAGTCACGGCGCGTGGTGCGGCTCGCGCATGCACAGTGGGTGCCCACAGTTGCAATGCCGGTGTTCTGTTAAATAGTCCGGCTATCGAATAGTGTCCGGGCCGTACTGCGCAGGCGCAGCGCTTGCAAAGTACGGAGGACAAGGAGGTTTGGAAAATAGCCGAAGATACGGCGCCTGCACCGCGAGTCGAGGTGCAAGCCCCACCATCCAAGTGGACATAGGGCTACACAAAGTTAGAGGGCCCCTCGTGGGCTCGCTGCGCTCGCCATGCTTCGGGCGTGGCCTCGCTGCGCTCGGCTCTTTTTTATTCTAACTCTATGTCCATTTGGATGGTGGGGCTTGAATCTGGACTCACGGCGCAGGCACCATTCATCTTCGGCTATTTTCAGAATCTGCTTGTCATGTGTACTGTGCATGCGCAGTACACAGCGGACAGTATCCGATGGGGGACACTATCCAACAGCACACCGGTGCCCCCGAGCAGAGGGGGAGACGAGCGACCCCGCATCCTCCGGACTGTGACATCACAAGGGGGCGGGGTCACCATGTGACATGAGCATGTGACCCTGTCCCCTTGTCCTTATATAAGTCCCAGCACAGCGCGGCTCTGGCATTCCGGCCAGAGAGAGCGTCGTGTCAACATCGGAAGAAGAACAAGAAAAAGAAGAAGAAGGCGGAAGAAGAAGAAGAAGAAGGCGGCGCAGAAAACGACGACAGCGGCAAGAACAGAAGAGACCCCGGAAGACCCCCGAAGGCGGATCGAGACCCCCAGACGACGGCGGCGACGATGAAGAAGGTAGCCGGACTTCTCCGCTCGGTAAAAGAGCTTGGTAAATGGCGGAGGAGTCCGGCGAGAAGACCCCCTAAGACGGAAGAAGACCCCCGGAGCAGTGCAATAAATTGTTTTTTCAAAAGTGTGTGTGTTTTTTTACTTTACATTTTACACCTTAGGTGAATGGGTAGGGGTACATCGTACCCCATACTCATTCACATAGGGTGGGGGGCCGGGATCTGAGGGCCCCCTTATAAAAGGGGGCTCCCAGATTCCGATAAGCCCCCGCCCTCAGACCCCGACAACCAACGGCCAGGGTTGTCGGGAAGAGGCCCTTGTCCTCATCAACATGGGGACAAGGTGCTTTGGGGTGGGGGGGGGGGGCACGGCCCCCCTTTCCCCAGGGCACCCCCCATGTTGAGGGCACGCGGCCTGGTACGGCACAGGAGGGGGGGGCGCTCGCTCGTCCCCACCCCTTTCCTGGCCTGCCGGGCTGCGTGCTCGGATAAGGGTCTGAGATGGATTTGGGGTGGACCCCCACGCCGTCTTTCGGCGTGGGGATTCCCTTTAAATCCATGCCAGGTGACGGAGCTAGCGCGCCGGCATTTACTGCCTACGCTAGCTACGTACCTAAAGTCACGTGCTAAATGAACGGACTTGCCGATGAGCGGCAAGTCCGTTCATTTAAAAAGTCCGGCGGACTAGCCTACTAACGGCGGGATTGTCCGCCGGACTGCCAAGTCCAGCGGATAATTTTAAAACCAAACTTAAAACTTTGGTCCGCCGGACTTTGGCGCCAAAAAGTCCGCCGACGCCCACACACGAGGGGATTGTCCGCTGGACTTGAGTCCAGAGGATAATCCCGCGGGATTGTCCCTTCGTGTGTACGCGGCATTAATGTGTGCTCCTTGTTTGTCCAGTCAGCAGGCCGAAGTCACCTTCAAAGGAAATGAAGGTCTTAAACTTGGCTGTGCTTTGTCATGGGTTCTTGGGACACAAAACTGGCTGAACAGAATTAAAAATCCTTCAGCAAATAAAACAGATCCCATAAATATCAGCTTTTTATTTAACTGTTGTAAGATGGACGGGCTTTACTGGTATTAGCAGTGGGGGGGGGTACCCAGAAACAGTCCAACTAAGTTTGTCCTGCACTTTTATTCAGCAAGGCAGCAAGCAAACAGTTTCAATGCAGGAGACCTTTGTATAACACTCAAGCCACTAACTAAACTTATGTTTTTTTCCTAAAAACGGGTTGCTCATCTACATTTTAAAGCCTAGTACACAGGATCAGAAAATTGTACGAAAAATCCTGCTGTCAAAGCGATAGTACGATAATCTGATCATTAGTACACAGCTTTCAAGAGCCGATCACAACAATTCATCTGAAATTATCTGAAGTGAAATACGCAAACAATTTTCTCATATGATACCCTGTCGTAAGATTTATTTATTCAGTACAGTTTTTGTCTGAAAATACAATACAAATACATTACTTCTGAAGTTGTATTCTGTTGTACGAGAATTTTTATAGATTAACGACTTCATTTTCGAATACTAGCACCCAAAAAAATGAACGATCATTCGTCTGGTATTCTTATTGTGTGTACGACCCCTTAGGGCTCTTTCACACGGACGTGTCCGTGTACGGAGCCCGCTCTGCACAGCGGGGGATCGCTCCGTCGATCCCCCGCTAAGCAGGAAGATGACAGGTCTGTCTCTGCACACTGTGCTGGGACGGACCTGTCAGATCGCCGCTCTCCCCTATGGGGGATCGGATGACGATGGCCCGTAGAGTCCGTCGTCACCCGATCCGCAGACGGATGGAAAAATAGGGTTTTCCTCGTCACACTTTATCGGAGCAGGTCGGATGTCAGCGGACATGTCACCGCTGACATCCGACACTCCATAGAGGTCTATGGAGTGTCCGTTCAAGTCCGCTTAAAAAAATTACTGGCGGACCTGGACCGTCCGTGTGAAAGGGCCCTTAGTGTTTTGTCCGCACTCTGCCGTTTCTTCCAGCAGCAGAGAGTGAGCTCTGAACATCAGTCAGCTCAGATAAATAAAGGTTTGTGCACAGCGGAGACCAATAATGGTAAGGTGTGGAAGGACCTAGGAATAGAGGCTTTATTCAACTCGAAGCTCTACAAAGTCGCTCGGGCTGCAGGACTTGGATCAGAACTTATAAAGATTCTGAGAAATTAAAAAATTAGTTTCCTTCATAGCCGACACAAACCATGGAGCTCCTCACCATCTGTAGGGAGAAACCTAGATGACACCTATATCTATAATCCTGCCAGCCAGGGACTCGCACTCTTCACTTGGACTAATTTGTACTTGCCTTTCTGTGGGGGAATGTGTGAATGAATTAGCCAATTGTATAAGACATTCTACTATAACATATTCTCTTTCCTAACCACACACTTGTGTTCTTGTTCTCAGGCCGGCGATAACGGACAAGAAACCAGCGGACCTTAGCACTCTGAACGACGTCGGATACCAAATTCGTATTTAACAAGGAAGTGACACAAGAATCCCTGGTGCTTCCCTTTGCACTTTACCCCATTCACCCCTTTTTTTTTTTTTTTCTAAAGATCTGTGACTATTTATTATCAAGTTTTTATTTATGCTTTTAATTGAAATATAAGCATTTTTACACTTTTTTGTTTTTCATTTTAAATACCAATTTTGCAAGCTTTGGAGAAACCCCACGGTCATGCTGAACACAGTTCCTGGATGTCCTCTGACACCGTAATTATCTTTTTTTATTTGGTCATTTCATATCTCTTCCCCGTTATCCCTCCAGAATTGACACTATGGGTACTTGCGTCCCTTCTCCAGGGATACAGCATTGTGTATTGAATACTACGAAGTATTGAAGTGAGCTTTGTCTGTAACCAGTGTGAGGAGGAGACCAGATCCAACAGCGATACCTTTCCTTCAGCTTAAGCTTTACAGCCTTCTGACGCGTTCCCGCACCGTGGAATACAAGATGGCTGCCTTTGAACTGTACGTTATCTGTCATGTACGGCAAAACTTTCATGGCAGTTTAAGCACCACAATAATTTTTAGACCATGTGAAATCGGACTGCACCGACTTTTACTGTTTTATCAATACTTTAAAAGCATTATGTACGTTTTATACAAAATGTGTCTGAAAGCAGCAATTCATAGAGGACGTGAGTATGGTAATATAACAAATGGTGATAATTCCAGGTGACAATAATGCGACATCGGCACAAACCTCTTTCAGCTTGAAAACCTTTTATTTTTATTTTTTTTAATTTATTTAAACTTCCTTCACTAGTCACAGTAGGGCTTATGCAAGAACACAAACGTTCAGTCTTAGACCCCTTTCACATTGTGTCGTCAGTGGTAAAGCGGCGCTATTTTTACCGCTGCGTTGCTGTCATTTTAGCAGTGCTATTCGCCCGCTAGCAGAAAAGGGGTTAAGTGCGCCCGCAAAAAAAATCCCACCGGAGCGGCGTTTTGCCAGCGGTATCGCATCGCTGCCCCATTGATTTCAATGTGCAGCTTTTACTCAATTAAGCTTTGACAATAAAACCTGGAAGCTGATTGGTTTCTATGCAGAGCTGCACCAGATTTTGCACTCTCCCGTTTTAGTAAATCAACCCCCTTGTATTTATTTTTCAGGACAGAGGGCTTTAATTTGATAATGGATTAGGATGCATATATTTTTATTTTCTGTTTTTTTTGTTGGGAATAAATAGTATAAAAGAAAAAAAAATGCAATTTCCTGTAATTTTTCCCAGCACATTTATAGAATTTGCGCGCCCCCCATATATTTACTTCAAAAATATAATTTACAATCTGCTGAGTATAAATGATATCACCTTAGTGTGACTTTTATGTAAAATAGCAGAAGGGTCAAAGTGAACGCATGCATTTTATTTTAGGAGAGCTTTAGTCCCCTTTTGGATCTACATTGCGCCGTACGGAGGGAAAAAATGGTTTGCGTAAATTGTTGGCACACCTTAAAGATAAGATTATTATATTGAACGGGGGCACGAATTAGCGCAGTGGTGACTTTTACAAGAATGATGGTGCATTCGCATATGTGAGCATTTGATGCTTGCACAGCGAATGTCATCCAGATCCTCTGACATCATTGTTGTAACCTGAGGATTAATCTGGGGAGGGATTTTTTTTATTTTTTTAACCTCCTCCTTCATGGAAGCTCTGGATCTGATCAGACTCCCATTCAGCTCTGCAGTGGCAGATCACTTCTAATAGTCATATATTGCTGGCAGAATTCAGCCATCAACAAATCACTATAGCAGTGATCTATTGCTGTAGGGAGAAGCTGCAACAGCTCTGCCCGCACCTCTATACTCCATGCAATTGCATTGTCTCTACACTTCTAATGCAAAGCATCTTTCATGCCTGTTCACACCTGAGCATACTGGAGTTGTAGGCAGAATCGCTTGACTCTGCCTGCGATTCCAGAATTGTTTCTTAATAACACCCCAAACACGGTGCGATGTTGCTGCAATTGTCATGCAACAAGACGCACGAAAGTTGTGGAAAAAAACAGCACCGAACGCGCCTAGCTCAGTGCCAAAATTTGGTACATGAGCTTCTTTGGTGCATTTTTGGAGCAGAGGGAGGCCCATTCCGCATAAATGGTGACACTCCAAAACGCACCACCAAATTTCGCAAAAAAAAAAAAGTGACGCAACAGCGTCGCTTAGGTGTGGTGAGGGCCTCGGGGTCACCATCAACTTCCTGGGCTGAGATGCTGGCTCAGAGGAAACACAATTATGTAAATCCTGCTGCCTGTGCAGTTCTTGGCTGTGTTCACAAATGTTTGACAAAGATCAGCCTTAGTGACAGGGTTCCTATTTTCGATCAGTTTTCTATTCTATGTATTAAATGTTTTAGTCCATAAAATTGATTATAGTTTGCTGGTCCATCAATCAATGATTGGTTGTTTTGTGCTTTTAATTACTTTTGTTCATATTGGCGATTGGCAAAAACATAAAAATTGCTATATGACCAGCAGTAGGAATTGGGAGAAAATGGGTGACAGGCATATGATAGGGCAACAGCTGTCTGACTACAGGTGAAAGCATGAAACCACAAAAGGAGTGCCAAACCAGATGGTGAAAGAGTCCGTGTTGCTTTAATGATTCAGAATATGATGACATAGAAAAAAACTGTGCGTTTCGGGTCTAACGTACTCCATCAGGGCTTGGAATCGCTATGAGGGCTTAAGTAGACACAGTGAAATAGTAACCAGACAGATCTCTACCAAATCTGGCTGATTTTCTCATGGGAAGTTATTAAAAGTGACTGTCCCTCAATACTGATGGCGGCAGATCTCGAGGTGTCTGGCTGAAAGAAGGGAAAGCTCAACAGGCAAATATAAACTATTGCTTTATAAGTTAAGACTGCATATTTAAGTTTCTTCATAAGCCAAATTGTGACAGCTGCTTTTTTAAAGAGAACCTGTATTGAATTTACACTGAACAAATATTTGGGCCTGTTATATTGATGGGTGTATTTTAAGTGTGCAATAGATTGGCTGAATTAATTTTGAAGCGTGGTAAAGATAAAAGGAATGGTCCTGAGCAGTTTTATGAAAGGTCAGCATTTTGGGAATTTATACCTTCTTCTAAAAAAATGTATTTTAAGGGCTTGTTCACACCAGCTTCATACACTACTGCACAGCTTCTAGTAGAGCTGCACGAGTAATCGCCAATAATCAAAATCGTGATTTTTTTTTTTTTCCATCCCGATCTTAAAACAGCATTTCTCGATTCTATCTAGTGCAGAGAGTTCTCTGACAGCTGAAAAAATAAAAAAATAAAATCCAGGCAGCCTGCCAAGTTTTATCACAACATCATCATAACTATAAACAAAGTAACCTTTCGTTCTTAGGCTGCATTCACACCTGAGCTTAGCTTTTCAGGCAGAAAATCGCGCGAATTGCGGCGTTTTTTACCGCGATTTGCCGCGGATTTTGTGCAGAGCAAAAGGTCACCAATGTAAAAAGAATAAAAACGCCCAAATCTGCCCGATTCGCGCGACAAAAAAGGGTCCGGAACTTGTTTGAGCTTCAGGCGTAGGGCTTCAGGCGTTTTGGAGTGGAGATGTGAACCATCTCCATAGAGAATAATGTATTTTTTCCCCTCTAGCGTTTTGTAGCTTCAGGCTTCAAGCTACAAAACGCTCAGGTGTGAATGCAGCCTTAGATCAAAGGAATGAACTTTGGTCTGTAGGTGAGGGAATTTTAACCACTTAAAGACTAAACATTTTTCTGACACTGATACAGACACACGCCGCTTACAAGTTAAAATCAATATTTATTGCTAGAAAATTACTCAAACATTACATATATTTTTTTTTTTTAGCAGAGACCCTACAGAATAAAATGGTGCTTGTTGCAATATTTTATGTCACACTGTATTTGCATTAGGGCTGCAACTATTGATTATTTTCATAATTGATTAGTTGACTGATTATTGTTTCGATTAAACCTTAAAAAAAAAAGTGTGGTGTATAATTTAGTTAATATGTAAAGTTTAAAAAAAAGTCAATCTATTTTTAAATACTGTATCTCTATGCAGTGGTAAATATAAACAAACAACCATGATTAGGGAGCAAAATATCAAATCCACTCTGAGAATAACAGACAGAAGCGATATACTGTATATACGCTATTAGAGGAGATATACTGTATATACTATTAGAAGAGACCTACTGTTTTTTGGCTAATTTGTTGTTGGGCAAATTAAAAAACATAAATTGCTGCAAAAACGTATTGCATGTTTTTCTGCAGCTTCTCCATTGAAGTATATTAAACCAAAAAAGCACAGTTTTGCGTTAAAAAAAAAAAAAGTCCCTGACCTTTTCCAAATACGCAGCGGCTGAAAAAAGCCTAGATGTGAACGTGTCCCATAGGAAACCATGTTAAATGAACTGTAATGTGTTTCTGCAAAAAGCACCAAAAAACACATAGATGTGAACCAGGTCTAATGCCGCGTACACACGGTCGGAATTTCCGATGGAAACAGTCTTTTTCTGTCAATTTCCAACGGACTTTGGATTGAGAACCTGTTCTTAATTTTTCCGACGGAAAACCTATCGGATTTTCCGATCGTGTGTATGCAATTCCGACGCGCAAAATTCCGACGCATGC
The DNA here is from genome assembly GCA_028564925.1 of Lithobates sylvaticus. Classification (NCBI taxonomy): domain Eukaryota; kingdom Metazoa; phylum Chordata; class Amphibia; order Anura; family Ranidae; genus Lithobates; species Lithobates sylvaticus. Next base: position 58,065,907 of record CM053028.1, read on the forward strand.
TCGGAAACAATTTGACGCATGCTCAGAAGCATTAAACTTCCCTTTTATAGTGCAGTCAAACATGTTTTATGCCGTGGTGTTATTGACTGTCGGAATTTGGTGTGACCGTGTGTAGGCAAGACAGTTTGAGCGAAATTCCGTCGGCATTCCGACAGGAAAACCATCAGAGCTTTTTCCAACGAGAATTCCGACCGTGTGTACGCGGCATTAGATGTTTAGTAACATAATGGGGGTTAAAGAAACTAAAATGAGCCCTTTTTATAGTACAAAAAAAAGCAGATAATCACTACTGTAAGGCTGCTTTCACACTGGGGCGGTTTGCAGGCGCTATTGCGCTAAAAATAGCGCCTGCAAACCGACCCGAAACAGCTGTTGCTGTGTCTCCAGTGTGAAAGCCCTGAGGGCTTTCACACTGGAGCGGTGCGCTAGCAGGACGGTAAAAAAAGTCCTGCTAGCTGCATCTTTGGAGCGGTGAAGGAGTGGTGTGTTCACCGCTCCTATACCGCTCCTACCCATTGAAATCAATGGGAGACCGCGGGGATACCGCTCGCAAAGCGCCGCTTTTTAACCCTTTTTCGGCCGCTAGCGGGGGTTAAAACCACCCCGCTAGCGGCCGCATACCGCGGGTAAAACGATGGTAAAGCAGCGCTAAATATAGCGCTGCTTTACCGTCGCCGCCCCGCACCGCCCCAGTGTGAAAGCAGCCTAAGGGGTTACTTTTTTTACTGTAGAAGTGTGAAAGTAATATTTACAGTAGCGATTTTCTCTTTTTGTACTATAAAGGGCTCATTTTTTTGTTTTTTTTTTTTTAACCCCATTATGTTACTGGCGATTAATCGATTATGAAAATAGTAATCGATTAATTTCATAATCGATTAGTTGTCAATTAATCGATTAGTTGTTTCAGCCTTAATTTGCATGCGGTCTTTCATATGCAATTTTTTTTTTGGTAAAAATAAACTTTAATGAATAAAAAAAAAAACTAAACAGTAAAGTTAGCCCAATTTTTTTTTATAATGTGAAAGATGTTACGTCGTGAGAATCGTGATCTTTATTCTAAGCAAAAAAAATGATGATTCTCATTTTAGCTAAAATCGTGCAGCTCTAGCTTCTAGTGTGCAATGTGAAGGCAGCGGTGCTGAGCGCGTCACGCTGTATCGATCCTTTTATGTTTGTTAGAGCTTTATTGAAGTGTCACAAAGGGACATTTCATTCTGTTTTATTTATCACAGTGTGATGCAATGTAGTGGATTGTGTTGCACAATGCTATGCTGAAAAAAATACTGCATGCAGATGTTTTTCTTCAGGTATGATATGGAACAAGACTTTTTTTGCCTTGTGTATGCTTTGGGACTGCTTTGAGCAAGGCTGCCCAGCGTGCATCTGGTGTGAACAGGCCCTAAACCTTTATAGTTAGACCTCGAAGTTCCCGCCAACTGGAAATGTCTGTTTTATAGATTACGGGACACGCATTTAGAAACTGGTGCAAAGGAAGAGCATGCTGCTTGATGCATCAAAAAAAATACATTTAGTTTTCCCTATAGCAGAGATTTGCAATTAGCGGACCTCCAGCTGTTGCAAAACTACAAGTCCCATCATGCCTCTGGGTGTCATGCTTGTGGCTGTCAGAGTCTTGCTATGCCTCATGGGACTTGTAGTTCTGCAACAGCTGGAGGTCCGCTAATTGCCTATCCCTGCCCTATAGGCTCTACCTTGGCTGAATGGAAGCGAGGCTCTGGATGGTTGCTGTGATCAGGACTGGTGCTTGTTTTATCACTTGTTGGATATGAGACATTGTGAAACGCTACCACTGGGAAAATTGATTTTTTTTTACAGCAGCCAATCAGACTCAAGCTCTTTTACTCATACACAGTTAAGAAATATAATAGAGAAAGGAGAGAGCCCCTACATGTGTGATGGCTACAGCATGACCTCCATTTCCTGAGTGCTGGAACTCCCTATTAGTGGACATTTTTGGCAACCAGTGAAATTCTACCATAGAATGGAACCATTCTGTATATTCTATACGAGATCATAATTTGAGGTGGTATTGTCGCCTTTACTGTAAAATAATGTTTAATGAGACTTTCATATTTTTATATGCATTAGGCCACATGCACACGGGCATAATAAAATACTGATATCTAAGCAGAATCATTCTTGTCGAAAGATACCGCATAAAATATGCATGTAATGGTCCATAAGTGCTTCTTAGTTAGCGGTGGAACAGCTGGAGTTGATGGTCCTCCTGACTTTTTGGCTGCTGGTATACATTTGTAAGGATGAGGTAATCATAGCTGGTCGTGATATATTGAACACTGGGGGGACAAAAACTGAAAGCCCAATAAAGAGTGCCCCTCTTGGGCTTTCAGTTTTTGTGGCAAAATAAATGGAATATTTTAAAAAGGTCAATCCTTTATTACCTGTGTGGTAGAAGACCTAATTGTTTCCATATTAACGGTAAACCCTTGTACTTGAAATGCCGGAACGTCTGACGAAAGGTCAAATCTCCACCTTGATTATGATTTGCAGACTTGGAAATGGCCCACCAGGAGGCCCGAAGGTGGGTAATGTTGTGGAGGCAGCTGCTTTGGTGGGTTTTTAGGTGTGGGTGACGGAATATAATTGGTGGCAGTCACGGTCCTGGCATCCCAGGTCCTGGGAATAGCCCCCCCAAGCATGGGTGGTGGGTAATACTCTGGGGGAGCCTGCCATGGTGGGTTTTTTTAGGTGCAGGTGTCAGCCAATAAAAGCAAACTGGTTCCGTGTCCTGGGAATGGCCCACCAAATTCTGGGTGGTTATGTTGTGGAGGCAGCTGCTGTGGTGGGTTTTTAGGTGTGGTTGTTGGAAAGCCACTGGTGGCTGACATAGGACCTGAGATGCCAGGACCTGAAAATGGCCCACCAAGCCCAGATGGTGGATATTATTGTGGGGGGTGTTGCAGTGGTGGATTTTTAAGTGTGGTTGGTGAAAAGTTACTGGTAGCAGATATTGGTTCTGGACTCTCAGGTCCAGGAAATGGCCCACCAAGCTCGGGTGGTGGGTAATGTTGTTGGGGGTGGCTGCTGTAATGGGTTTTTAGGTGCGGGTGGTGGCAATCATGGGTGCTGGCATCCTAGCACCTGGGAATGGCCCACCAAGCCCAGATGGTGGATAATGTTATGGGGGAGGCTGCAGTGGTGTTTTTTTAAGTGTGGTTGGTGGAAAGTTACTGGTAGCAGATATTGTTCCTGGACTCTCAGGTCCAGGAAATGGCCCACCAAGCTCGGGTGGTGGGTAATGTTGTTGGGGCGCTTGCTGTAATGGGTTTTTAGGTGCTGGGGGTGGAAAGCCACTGGTGGCAGACATTGTTCCTGGCAACTCCAGCAGTTTCCTGCTTCCTCGCACAGCTTCACTGCTGGTCACAGGGAGCTGTCTGGAGAGGATTCTACACAATCAGGACCTAACCAGACAATCCTGTAAGTGATGGCGCTATAAATACTTTTCAAGCTCTATATGCTATTTTAGGTCTGTGCACTAATTTTAAATGTATAATTCTTCTTCCATTCCTCTAGTTAGGTTTTCAGTCCCAGCATGTACATGCCTAAATTACACAGAAATATAAGCCGCAGCAAACTAACCTACAACTGGTCCACCTTGTAGCCTAATATAAGAGGAATATTGATTGTGGAAGGGATGTATGAAAATGGAAAACGCACTGCATTGACGTGCCCCTTTGTTGTTGAACTTATAATTATGGAGGCAGAAAGAACATCATCTATAAAGATCAATAAACTGTGTGCACATTAGAGCACCATTTTCTTTTTTTTAGATCAAAACAGACCCAAGGAGAGGTTCACCGAACAAAATGAAATGCCCGAACTTTAGGCAAACATAAAAAAAATGCTTTTTAAAGTGTAGGTGAAGCCCAACAGCTAAATAACATATGTACATTGCCTTATGCCCCGTACACACGGTCGGAAAATTCCAACGGAAAATGTCCGATCGGACCATGTTGTTGGAAAATCCGCCCGTGTGTGCGCACCATTGGACTTTCCGACGGAAAAAATTTGAGATCCTGCTCTCAAATTTTCCGACAACAAAATCCGATCTGACTTTTTCCAATCGTGTGTAGAGAATTCCGACGGACAAAGTGCCACGCATGCTCAGATCAAATTACGAGACCAAAGCTATCGGCTAATAGCCTCTACGTAGTTACGTCGTACGCAACGAACGTCACCAAGTTCAGAACGATCGGATTTTCCGACAACTTTGTCCGACCGTGTGTATGCAACACCAGTGTCAGACAAAATCCGTCTGAAAAAAATCTGACGTATTTTGTGGTCGGAATTTCACACTGGAGGCGCTACAGAGCTAAAAATAGCGCCTGTATAGCGCGTCCTTAAACTCCAGTGTGAAAGCCGGAGGGCTTTAACACTGGAGCGGTGCGCTAGCAGGACGGTAAAAAAAAGTCCTGCTAGCAGCATCTTTGGAGCCGTGAAGGAGCGGTGTATTCACCGCTCCTACCCATTGAAATCAATAGGGCAGCGCGGCTATAGTTTTAACCCTTTTCGGCCGCTAGTGGGGGTTAAAACCACACCGCTAGCGGCCAAATACCACTGCTAAAACGATGGTAAAGTAGCGCTAAATATAGCGCTGCTTTACTGCCGACGCCCGCACCGCCCCAGTGTGAAAGGGGCATAAGGCTGGATTCACACCTATGCATTTTTTGTGCTTTTTCCATTTTGCAGATTTGCACTACAGAACGTGTTAAATGGACTGTAGTGCATACAAATTGAACGTGTTTAGGTTTGAGCCTCATATTATATGGTTTTGGTAAATCTAAAGGTAAAGTTTACAAGAAAATTGTATAATGTATGGCCAGCCTTAGTTGCCAAAAACTTTGCAGTTGTGTTCAGCCAATTTTTTAATCCAGACACTGTTCAAGCCCTTATGTTTCTTAACTGCTATCAAAGCAACACACAATAGGCCAAAGCAATGAATGGATAGTGACAGAGCAGCAGCTTACTTATGAGGTCATCCCTGTACTCCCTCCTTCAGTTAGAAACATCTATTTGTTGGATTTACAGTACTGTGCAAGGCAGTAAATTCTGATTGTGCTACAGTGTTGCTGCCTTTTCCTTTCCCAGTCTAAATGCTGATGCCGATCCGATAGCGGGTAATTACGACTAGTACAAAGACAGACTGAGATACTATTTAAAAAATCATTTTGGTTTTCAATTTAGAGGTTTGTGTGGAGTTTCGTTTTAAAGTTGAACAAATGTGGGAAGTTGCCAATGTCAACTTTTTTGAAGCTGCAGCTTGAGGGTCATCATGAAGGCACCTCAGCTTTATTAGGTCACTGTAGGAATGAGATGAAAAAAAATACAAATCAAAACTATGCAAATTCTGCATGTCTATATGAACATATGTCACATTTGTGCAGTGCTCATGGTTTATTCAGAGCAAACCGCAGACTTCATGATGTAAACTGTCTGAAGAACTGGGTTTCATTGCCAGCAGCAACCAATAATGTTACTTCCTCTGTTTTTGGTGTTGGAAAGTGAAATAAAAGGAGATCCTGATTGCTAGGGGATGTATCACACCGCCTTCAGACACTATCTGTAGGGTCTCTGTGTTTTAATTGCCGAGCAATAAGAGGATGAGTTCTGAGCTGTGAACTGTTATCTCAGCATTCTGACTGTAGATATGCAAGACAAGGGCTGAGCCGCTCTGTACTCATTAGCTCTTCAGACTGCACTCATCATGTACAGAAGCTGGGAGTAATGATCCACCAATCAGTGGAGAGTACAGAGTGGACCATTCCGCTCAAGACTGTTTTAGTGCCTGGAATGGCCAATGGTTCTCTGTTTTATAGTAAACTTCAGTCTACTTCTGAAGGCTATGTGAATTTTATGTCAGCTGTAGATATTGGGGAGACAGTATGGTGATACATGGCCTGTCTCTTCAATATCCAGAGCAGATGTTATATAGGGTCAGGTGAGGTGAGAACCTTAGCTGATGCCTTCCCTGGAAGGAGCCGCATGCGATGATTCTCCCTTGCTTTGTGGTTTTTATGGCCCTGCTTGTGAGATTTAGGGAATAAGTGCACTTTTGATCCACTTTTATCTTCTTTAATATACCCAGGCAAATCAAGCTGGTTTGCAAATATAACCTTGTTTCTTTCTCCTGTTGCCCTCTAAGAACTCTACAGGAAATTCTAAGGTCCCTTTCACACAAGGCGGATCCGCTTCCACGGAGTCCGCCTCTGTCCGCCGGCTCAGCGGGAGATCTCTCCGTTGATCTCCGCTGAGCCGGCGGATGACAGGTCCCTCCGCTGGTTTCTATGGAAAGATCACCCGATCCGATCCGCCAGCGTAGGGCCATCCGTCTGCTTTTGGCAGATCGGACCGGGTCGGATGTCAGCGGACATGTCACCGATGACATCTGTCGCTCCATAGACCAGCATGGAGCGCCCGTTCAGGTCCGTCGTCAAAACTGACAGGCGGACCTGAACGGTCCGACAGTGTGAAAGGGGCCTTATGTTCTACAAGTTTAGATTGTCAGTCCGAGGGCTGATAAAGCCATTTACACGCCGCTAGGCAAAGGACTGCTACATACATTAACACCAAATTATCCCCAGCATCCTTCTAGATATGCATGATCCTAATCTTAAAAGGCAAGCCTGAACAAAGGGGTTTCCATTGCTGATATTATTCACACAGTGGCAATGCAAGCTGTCAATCTTCTTCATCCTTCTGTCATCCACTGTTGATTCTCTAGAAGAGTTGGAATACAGAAATTATTTTTTGGTCTGCAATGGATGCAACTGGTTTGGCCAAGAGATAATGAGCAACGCCCCCTTTCATTTTATCCCTTACCATGAAGGTGCACTTATTTTTTAAATTCATTTGATTTAATAAAATAAAAAAGTCTAAGCTCCAGCTGAATATTCGTTTTTTAAGTACAATGGTATGTGAGTGACGTGTTGTAATGTTGTTGCAGCTCTCATTACTTATGCTGCAACTAAGCTGGTAAGTTTAAAGGGCTTCTCCACTTAGATCTAAAGTGGCTTATGGCTTCAGACTTTTCAGGTAAGTAACATGGACAAGTCCTCCCCTAATGTTTACCAGCACGGTCTGCCTGAGGTCAGTTCTGGTCTGACCACTGATGACCCCCAAATACATGCTTTGCAGTGCACCCACCCCACCCAAATTGCATAGGAAGTGTTGGTGAGATTGTAGTGAACTGTGCAGTTTCCTTATTAAACATTCTGCCTTTGTTATAAGAATCTGATTCTAATACCTTGTACACATGATAGGATTTTCCGACAACAAAACCGTGGATTTTTTTTCCGAAGGATGTTGGATCAAACTTGACTTGTGGTGACGTACAACACGTGCGATGAGCCGAGAAAATTAGGTTCAATAGCCAGTGCGGCTCTTCTGCTTGATTCCCAGCATACGTGGACTTTTGTGCGCTCGGAATTTCCAACAACAAGTTGTGTTGTCGGAAAATTTGAGAACCTGCTCTCAAACATTTGGTGGTGGAAATTCCAACAACAAATGTTCTATGGAGCATATACACAGTCGGAATTTCCGACAACAAGCGCACATCGAACATTTCCCATCGGAAAATCAGACCGTGTGTACGAGGCATTAGAGTTATTGTATAGATTTTTTTTTTTTTTTAAACCTAAGTGGATGCAGCATTGGTCTGATGCAGCATCTATCCCCCACCGGCTCTAAGAGTGAGAACCAAGCAGCACTGGTCGCTCAGTTCTCAGTGCTCTGTGACTGTCAGGTGGTAGATCTAAAGGATATTGTACAATCAGACTGTAACCTGCATAATCGGCTTTAGACAATCGGGTCTTCCATTTTTTTTTCTGACCAATCACTGAGGTGGAATAAAGGGGAGGACCTCCGTGTTACTGCGCAAAGAGATCTAAAGCTGGGCTTTAACTTTCAGTGAAAGTGGAAAACTTCTTTCAGTGGCGTATTTCAACAAAAGGACAATAAAACAATTAACTGAAAAAAGTGTTTTCTGATGATTCTGCTCATTAGAAATTTTTTTAAATGTCTTAATTTTTTGGAAAATGTAAGATCTGTGCATCTTCGGCTGTTTTTTTTTTTTTTTTAATCCCCCCCCCCTTTTTTCAGATTGCAATATGTCATTTTTATGTGAGTGTTATATTTTGCTATTTTTACATAAATAAATATTTGCTTTTATTGTGTTTGTGATTTGGTGTCACAATGTCATGTTTACACACACACACACACACACATATTTTTATATATAATTTTTTTTTTTTATACACACACACACGTTAAAATGTTAGGTTTCTGTGATGTAAACAAATGAGACAAAGCTAAATCATTTCAGAACTTTTTCCACCTTTAGCACAGGGTCACACTAACAGCGGGAATGAACTTGCACTAGAGGGGTGTACTTCCACAGTCAAAAAAGGTGAAGGAGCCACATCGTAAGCGTGGTCCTTCCTTCTCGGCACACAAAGTTTTTTTTGTCCCTCAGGATGCACTGATAAAGGTTCAAAGACTTTCAAGCCCCCCCTCGGGAGGTTCCAAGTGACCCTGGTTGGGCAAACCGAGATCGGGGTTCTCCAGACCCCCAGATAAGGCTCCTTCGGCATGAAGGAGGGGGACATCTTCACTGGTTTCTGGGCCCGTGGACCTCTCTGACCAACGACATGTGGGTCCACCAAGTGATTCTGTCTGGTTACAAGATCGAGTTCCAGTCTTGTCCCCAAGCAGATTTTTTTCGTCCAATCTGCGTCTTTCTCCAGACCGCTTGTTTGCCCTCTCGGGCGCGGTGCAAGGCCTGTTACTTCACCCCTTCAAGGGGTGATTGTCCCAGTGTCGAACATTTCCAGGGTTTTTATTCAAAATTCAAAATTTTATTTACGATCCCGAAAAAAGGGGTACGGTACGTCCGATTCTGGACCTCAAGGCCCTGAACCGCTTTGTGCCGAAGTTCAGAATGGAGTCCATTCGCTACGTGGTGGCATCTCTTCATCAGGGGGACTTTCTTGCGGTTAGTCTCCCTGCGGACCTGCATGCAGATGCTAGGCCTGATGGTGTCTATGTTCGAGGTGGTCCCGTTTGCTCAGTTCCATACAAGACCCCTACAAAAGGAGATATTATCAAAATGGGACAAATGTCCAGCGTCTCTGGACAGTCAGATTTGGCTGAACCAAGGAGCCAAAGGGTCCCTGATCTGGTGGCTTCATTCCCCGGCTCTTTGGCAGGGGAAATCCTTTCTCCCTCTGTACTGGACGTTGGTCCCCACCGATGCTAATCTGCCCGGGTGGGGAGGAATCCTTGGCCTGAGCTCTGCTCAGGGTCGCTGGACTCTGGTTAAATCCAGGCTACCTAACAACATCATGGAACTCCGGGCGATCAGACTCTGTCTGGATCACTGGACGGATTGACTTCAGGGGCTCCCAATACGGATCCAGTCGGACAATGCCACGGTGGTGGCCTATGTCAACCACCAGGGAGGAACAAGGAGTGCGTTAGCGGGCCTGGAAGTAGCTGGCATTCTCCGGTGGGCAGAACGTTTCGTCCCGGCCATCTCCGTCGCCCACATTCTGGGGGTGGACAACTGGTAGGAGGATTATCTCAGTCGACAAGTGTTGGTCCCTTGATCAGGAGGTATATCAACGGATATGTCTGTGTTGGGGCGCTCCAGAGGTAGATCTGATATGGCATCCTGGGTCAACAGGAAGGTGCAGAGGTTTGTGGCTAGGTCTCGTGACCCTCTGGCGGACGCCTCAGACGCTCTGGTGGCTCCAGTATCGTCTGAGCTACGCCTTTCCTCCTCTGAAAATTCTGCCTCGGCTGTTATGCAGGATCGAGGCCAAAGGAATTCCGGTCAGTCTAGTGGCCCTGGTATGCTGACCTGCCACGTCTGGTCGCAGACTCCCCCTGCCGGCTGCCTCTCAGGGAGGATCTGCTATTCCCAAGGGCCGATCTTCCACCCTATTTTACCGTCGCTGGCTTTAACTGCCTGTTGAAGGATAGAGGCTTACCCGCGTTGTCATTCCGACACTACTCAAAGCTAGGAAGTCTACTTCCACAAAGGTATATCATCGAACGTGGAAAGCGTACATTTCATGGTGTGAGTCAGTGAGGTTTCACCCACGTTCCTTTTCGGTGGTTAGGATTTTGACTTTTCTTCAGAGGGGCGTTGAAAAGAATTTGGCCTTGAGTACTATCAAGGGCCAAGTGTCGATTTTGGCGGGTTTTTTTTTTTTTTTTTCAATGCCCCCTGGCTTCACATTCCCTGGTGCATACCTTTTCATTTAGGGGGTGCGACATGTGGTTTCACCGGTGCGATCTACCGCACCACCGTGGGACTTGAAGCTGGTGCTTTCGGTTCTACAGAAGCCTCCGGTTTTGAAAATATTCAAGAAATTCCCCTGCTCACTCAGCCACCAAAAAGGCCACCTTCTGTGACAATCACCTCTGCTCACAGGGTGTTGAAATTGGTGGTGCTATACTCAGGGCCGTCTTTAATATGATTTGGGCCCTGGGCAAACATTTTTTCTGGCCCCCCCCATGCAATTTTGCTCTTCACACCAACATCTCAAAAACCAGACACACACGTAGAGTTATCTAAAAAACTTTGCAGACCCCCTTCACAGCAGTCCCACTGTCCCACAGTGTCCTCAGTTCCCTTTCATGTCACAGCACTCCATTAAATTGCAGCCTCTTCACATCACAGCACCCCATTACATTAGAGTCCCCTTCATGTCATAGTGCCCCTTCACACATCACTGCACCCCAATTACATTGCAGCCACTGTCACATCACACATTCACATGTATGTGTTTTGGCAGCCCATTTGCGCAGGCACAGCAGCCCATTCATTTGAAAGGGCTGCCAGGCCTTCGTTTCCTGCAGAAAAAAAGGTGCATGCAGCTTTTTAAAAATGCAGTGGCCTTGAAATCCATTCTGCTTTTGCACCATGCGACTCACCTGCAGTTCCTGCACACACAAGTGTGGCCTAAACATCTAAAAATGCAGCAAGTTTGCTTGTGCAGGAATTGCAGGCAAGTCACATGGTGCAAAAGCAGAATGGACAGACTGTGCTGTATTTCATTGCTTGATGGACATATTACATGATGCATGAACATTTTTTTCCAGGAAAAGCAGGCATGGCAGCCCATTCAAATGAATAGGCTGCTGTGCCTGTGCAAATGTGGACCACCAAAACACATACATGTGAACCAGCCAGGCCCAAAATAACCCCATCAAGCAGTTAAATAGACTAATGCTATCCATGTGCTGTAATGCTGTGTGCTCTGTAATAAAAAATACAGCCTCAGCCTCAGTGGCGGCTGGTGCTCAAAATTTTTGGTGGGGCGCAAACATTTTTTTAAAAAAAATCAACAATTGCAGCCACTGTGCCCATCAAACGCTGCCACTGTGCCATCAAACGCTGCCACTGTGCCATCAAACGCTGCCACTGTGCCAATCAAACGCTGCCACTGTGCCCATCAAACGCTGCCACTGTGCCCATCAAACGCTGCCACTGTGCCATCAAACGCTGCCACTGTGCCATCAAACACTGCCACTGTGCCAATCAAACGCAGCCACTGTGCCCAACAAACGCAGCCACTGTGCCCATCAAACGCAGCCACTGTGCCCATCAAACGCAGCCACTGTGCCAATGTGCCCATTAAATGCAGCCACTGTGCCCATTAAATGCAGCCACTGTGCCCATCATATGCTGCCACTGTGCCCATCATATGCTGCCAGTGTGCCCATCAAACGCTGCCACTGTGCCATCAATTGCAGCCACTATGCCAAACGCTGCCACTGTGCCCATCAAACGCTGCCACTGTGCCCATCAAACGCTGCCACTGTGCCCAACAAACGCCACTGTGCCATCAAACACTGCCACTGTGCCAATGCTGCCACTGTGCCCATCAAACGCAGCCACTGTGCCCATCAAACGCAGCCACTGTGCCTATTAAACGCAGCCACTGTGCCCATTAAATGCAGCCACTGTGCCCATTAAATGCAGCCACTGTGACCATCATATGCTGCCAGTGTGCCCATCAAACGCTGCCACTGTGCCATCAATTGCAGCCACTATGCCAAACGCTGCCACTGTGCCCATCAAACGCTGCCACTGTGCCCATCAAACGCTGCCACTGTGCCCATCAAACGCTGCCACTGTGCCCATCAAACGCTGCCACTGTGCCCATCAAACGCTGCCACTGTGCCCATCAAACGCTGCCACTGTGCCAATGCTGCCACTGTGCCAATGCTGCCACTGTGCCCATCAAACGCAGCCACTGTGCCCATCAAACGCAGCCACTGTGCCTATTAAACGCAGCCACTGTGCCCATTAAATGCAGCCACTGTGACCATCATATGCTGCCAGTGTGCCATCAAACGCTGCCACTGTGCCATCAATTGCAGCCACTATGCCAAACGCTGCCACTGTGCCCATTAAACGCTGCCACTGTGCCCAAACGCTGCCACTGTGCCCAAACGCTGCCACTGTGCCCATCAAACGCCACTGTGCCATCAAACACTGCCACTGTGCCCATCAAACACAGCCACTGTGCCTATTAAACGCAGCCACTGTGCCCATTAAACGCAGCCACTGTGCCCATTAAATGCAGCCACTGTGCCCATTAAATGCAGCCACTGTGCCCATCATATGCTGCCAGTGTGCCCATCAAACGCTGCCACTGTGCCATCAATTGCAGCCACTATGCCAAACGCTGCCACTGTGCCCATTAAACGCTGCCACTGTGCCATCAAACCCTGCCACTGTGCCTTCAAACACTGTCACTGTGCCCATTAAACGCTGCCACTGTGCCATCAATTGCTGCCACTGTGCCATCAATTGCAGCCACTGTGCCATCAAACCCTGCCACTGTGCCAATGCTGCCACTGTGCAATCAAACGCTGCCACTGTGCCCATTTAATGCTGCCACTGTGCCATCAAATGCAGCCACTGTGCCTATCAAACACTGCCACTGTGCCATTAAAAGCTGCCACTGTGCCCATTAAATGCTGCCACTGTGCCCATAAATGCTGCCACTGTGCCCATTAAATGCTGCCACTGTGCCAACGCTGCCACTGTGCCATTAAATGCAGCCACTGTGCCAAAACGCTGCCACTGTGCCATTAAAAGCTGCCAATGTGCCAACGCTGCCACTGTGCCATCAAATGCAGCCACTGTGCCCATTACATTTTAAAACGTTCTAGTCTGTTCCAGTTCTAAAACATAGGGTGCAGCGTGGGAGCCAGGGGAGGGGAAAAAAAGACCTACCTTGTCCTCCTGGCCAGCTCAGCTCCGAATCCGCGCCATGGTCTGACTCCTCCTACCGAGGCCTCGCGCTCCTCCGAGTCCGTTCACGACGGTACACATACTTGCTTGCAGGCAGCATAGCAAGGGGCGGGCCAGAGCGTCAGTGGAGCTCAAGGCCCCGCCCACCCGCGGCCCGCTCCTTGACACTGGAACTGCTGCACTGTGTGTGTATGCTGCTGGGCTGATGGGAACCATCTCGGCAGAACACCGGCTGATGATTGTCTGTGACAGACAGACACAGGGCCGTCTTTACCGCAGTCAATGGGGATTTCCAGCGCCGATTTGCGGGCAGCTTATGGGCTTAAGGGGCAGCTCTGCTTTGGGCCCCAAACAATCAAAGGGCCCTGGGCAGCTTCCCACGTTTGCCCTGTGGTAAAGACGGCCCTGGCTATACTGTCGCATGCCCTGCCTGGTGATTTATAAGGACAAGGTGGTTCTTCGTCCTTGTTCTTCGTTCCTTCCAAAAGCTGTTTGTGATTTCCATTTAAATGAAGACATTGTGTTGCCTTCCCTGTGTCCCAGGCCGCAACATCTGAGGGAATTTGCCTTACAAACCTTGGATGTGGTTCAGGCGATCAGGGTGTATTTGGCGGCCAATGAGTCCTTTTGGAGGTCAGACTACCTGTTCATGATCGCGGATGGGCCAAAAAAAAAAGAAAAAAGGGGGCTGTCTGCTTCTATTTCTAGATGGATCAGCCAGATGGTGACTCAGGCCTATTCTGTCGGGTCAGGTTCCTCCCTTCCCACTCAAGGCACACTCTACTTGGGCACAGAGTGCCTCCTGGGGCTTCCATCATCAGTGATGCAAGTGTGCAAGGAGGCCACCTAGTTGTTGGTGCACACTTTCACAAAGTGGATGTGCTGGCATCTGCCTCTTTTGGCAAGGTTCTGCAGGCTACGGTCTAGAGGGTTTTCTTGCTGTTCAGGTTGGGCTCCAGTTGTTCTCCAGGTTGTCTGGTTGGCCTGGTTTTTTGTTGGCTGCCCCACCCCCCATGTTTGGCACTGCTTTGGGACATCCCTATGGTTGTGAATAAGGAAGCGCTGTGTCTGTAAATTAACGAATGAGAAAATAGGATTTTTGACTTACCCTAAAATCCATTTCTCTGAGTTCATTGAAAGACACAGCACCCACCCTTCAGGGAGGCCTATCCTATCCTGCTTTCCGCGAACAACCAAATCGTCTATTTCTCCCATCAGTTCACCCCCTCACAGTTACTACCTTTTTGTTTTACCAGCCTTTCCCTATTAGATTGTAAGCCCACAGGAGCAGGGCCCTCCTAACCCTTTTGTATCGAACTGTATTGGTGCTTTATTGTCTCCCTTTATATTGCTACACAAACTGTTGGTACTATATAAATCCTGCATAGACTCAACTAAGCTTTCCTGCACCGCTCTTGCCAGCTTTGGTCACTTCTGTTATCCAATACAGCTGTGCGTATTCAAGGCACTGCAGTAAGCACTGTAATTACTAAATTCTCTACGCTATGTGAAAACTGTGGATAAATAAATCTGAGCAGGACAGCTGCTGCTACAAGCTGTCTAAGCTACTTGACAGATAAGACTAAACATCCACAGCACTATCCACCTCCAACTGTACTACATAAGTGTTGCAGAGCTGACAAAAATAAAATGAATAGCTGCTACAGCCAAGAGTCATACATTTCCGATGAGTGCGGAGCACAGAGTACAGTCACAAATTTATTATATTTCCTTCATGCACAAGTTTTTAACTTTTTATGCACTGAGCACTTTATGTATGGACTTGTGACACAGATATTAATTTGTTTATTTTTGGGGTGTCAGCATTGTTTACTAGGGGTTGACCGATATATTTTTTCGGTGACAATACTGATTTTTTTTTCGGCCACCTTTCAGGGCGATATCAGGTGCCGATATTCTGTACCTTTAGACCCCTTTCACACTGAGGAGTTTTTCAGGCGTTTTAGCGCCAAAACATAGCACCTCTCGTGCCTCCCCAGTGTGAAAGCCCAAATACTTACACACTGGGGCGGTGCGCTTTCAGGGTAGAAAAAAAAAAATCCCACAAGCAGCATCCTTGGGGCGGTTTGGAAGCAGTGTATACATCGCTCCCAAAGCGCCCTGCCCATTGAAATAAATGTGTGAAAGTAGCCTTAATGTTTTGAAAAATCAACACAATTTCTACACAAATCTGGTATAAACTGAACATGTTTATTAAAATTTTAACCGCTTGCTGACCAGCCAATTCAGATATACTGTGGCAGGGTGGCTCTATTGCGCAAATCGCTATGACAGTACGGCCATTCATCTAATAGATGTGGCTACGATGTCAGACGGCCACCAATAACTCTCCACAGAGAGGCAAATGGGGATCTGCCAATGTAAACAAAGCAGAGCCCCGTTCTGTCAGGGGAGTACAGTGAGATAGTCTGTTCCTAGTGATCAGGAACAGCGATCTCTCTGTACACCCAGTCAGTCCACTCCGCCCACAGTTAGAAACAACTCCTAAGGACACACTTAACCCATTCCCTGCCAGCGTCATTTATATAGTAATCAGTGCATTTTTATAGCACTGATCACTGTATAAATGTCACTGGTCCCAAAAAAAGTCCCAAAATGTTCAGTCTGCTGCAATGTTGCAGTGCTGCTAAAAATTGCTGATCGCCGCCATTAATAGTAAAATAATAAAAAAAAGCCATAAATCTATCCCCTATTTTTTGTGGACGCTATAACGTTTGCACAAAACAATTATTGCAATTTTTTATTTATTTTTTACCAAAAATATGTAGAATACAATTTGGTCTAAAGCAGTGGTCATCAACCCTGTCCTCAGGGCCCACTAACAGGCCAGGTTTGCAAGGTAACTGAAATACATCACAGGTGATATCATTTGCTGCTCAGTGATTGCAGTATTCTAGTCTGCATCTCCCCATGGTAATACATAAAACCTGGCCTGTTAGTGGGCCCTAGGGACAGGGTTGATGACCACTGACCTAAACTGATGGAGAAATTTGTTTTTTTTTTTTGATATTTATTATAGCAAAAAGTAAGTTTTTTTTTTGTTTATAGTGCAAAAAAAATAAAAACCGCAGGAGGTGATCAAATACCACTAAAAGAAAGTTCTATTTGTGTGGAAAAAAAATATATAAAAAAAAAAAAAAAAAAATACTTTGTTTGGGTACAGCGTCGCACGACCGCGCAATTGTCAGTTAAAGCGGCACAGTGCCATATTGCAAAAAAAATTGGTAATTTAAGGGGGGTGAATCTAACTGGGAAAAATAAAGTGCTTGAAAAATAATAACCTATTAAATGGCTTTCCAAAATATAGAAAAATTGCATAAATACCTATAAACTGCACACTGACCAATATCAGCAAGTTTCTGGCAAATACAGATTACTAGAAAATTTGCGACTATCGGCCCTAAAAATTTGTCCACCTCTACTATTTACTATCATTGTTGCAACACTTGTGTAGTAGAGTTGGCGGTGGATAGTGCTGTGAATGTTAATTGTTTTATCTGCCAAGCATTGTAATTAGCCAAGAGTAACCAGCTACAAATTGCAAGACACAATAATAAGCAGAGAGATCTGTATCGGCTACAGATGTATGCTATAAAGCTGCAACATGGCACTACATGAAATTTGCAAGATTCCCTCATCAACACAAACAGTGCTGACAGGGGCACAGCAATTGTCTGCTCCCGGCTGGGGAGGCCATCTCCACTGGGAGAAGACCGTGATTATTGCTAGCAGCCCCTTGCAATAAATCGGAAGTTAAACCAGCAGGCTGGTTGTACCAAAGTTGATCGAATAACGTGGTACATTCAGCCTGCCCATTAACGGTTCGAATCTCAGGCGGTTTCTGCTGAACCGACTAAGATTCGAACCGTGTATGGCCAGCCTAAGTATACACAACTGTTCACTCCAGATAGAGTTTAATTTAATGCACTCATTGCTCCTTTTAAAGCGCCAGAATATCCTGCTTTTCAGACGGACTGAAATTGAATTGCAAATGACCTCTGTGTCAGTGTTGTTGCTGGTTTCTAATGTACAGTCAGGCAGCCTCTACTGTGGTTGGTGACAGGCACACTTGAACAAAGTGGTTGCTGGCAGAGTATGACACAGTGAGAAGAGCATTAAACTTGCAACGATCAACTTAATTCCCCAGTGGGAATCCTCTCAAGATTAATGCAGCATTTATCTGCGGAGCAGAGCTGACTGATATCCACAGTGACGGCTGGATTAGGTGAGACACTTCCAGGATTCAGCAGAGACACCTTAATCTCCATCCGCTTCCATTCAGCATGCATCATTTACTAGTATGACCGACATGCAGAATGGATAACTGCATATTCGATCACATTCCGATCAGTGCTTTTCAGCATGGGGTATCTGGCACTATGGCATTTCAGTTCAGGACTATTACTTTTTAGCACTGCTAGTTCATATATAGGCAAAGTAATTAAAGACACTCGGTCACCATGTATGAATTGCAGGTAAAAAAAAAAAAAAGTGTTTTAAAATTCTTACTTTTTTTATTTAGTTGTAATGTACTTTTGAACTGGTTAGAAAATTTGACAATTCCGAAGCGATTTCCTAATGCAGCTCACTTAATTGTGATAGCCCTCCCCTCTTCTGGGAGTGTCTTATTACACTCTGTGCTGACCCAGCTCCTGCCTACATATTCTGCCAGGGGAGGAGCAAAAAGGTGAATACTATAGGAGTCACTTGAGACAGCTCTGTGTCAGGTGGGGCTGTTGACATCACATCCAAAAGGTAGGGGCACCCAGTAGCACACTCAGGAGTTTGAATTTTATGTAGACTTCTAAAATGCAAAGTTCCTCACTATATAGTACTGAGGGCTTTAAAGCCACAGATGAATACTCAGAGCTGATTGCTGGTGTGTGTAGTCCCACAAAGATAGATGACCAAAAAAAAAAAAAGGATGATGATTATAATGCTACTGTCACACTGAGGCGCTTTACAGTTATAGCGCCTGTAAATCGCCTCTCCCATCACTCCAGTGTGAAAGCCCAAAAACGTGCGCTTTGCGGGACGTTAAAAAAAGTCCTGCAAGCAGCATCTTTGAGGTGCTTTAGGAGCGGTGTATACACTGCTCCTAAAGCTCCCCTGCCCATTGAAATCAATGGGCACTGACTGCAAAGAATTTCGGCAGTGGTGCTTTGAACCCTTTTTCAGACGCTAGGAGGGGTTAAAAGCACCCCGCTAGCGGCCAAAAAGCACCACTAAAACAGTAAAGAGCGGCTAAAAATAGGGGCGCTTTACTGATGATGCACGCCCGCCCCCCCCCCAATGTGAAAGTGCTCTAAATGAATAAAAATTTATTGGTCAAGCAACCGTCATAAAAGAAAGATATCTTGTTAAAAGCAGACCGTTGCATGATTATGTCAGTAACAGAATAGCCATGGTCCTGAATGTTTTATCAAATAATCTGTATCCACATACCATGTAATAAGGCGATGAAGGTGAGGAAGGATAATATCCGCTTTGGCAGAGTCACTCAGTCCCTTGAAAGGTTAAATGATCAGGTGTTATTGGTGGGCGATACCGGGGGACACCCGATGGTAACTAGAGGTCGACCGATGTATAAATCGGCCGATATTTGGCGTTTTTCATTTAATCGTCATCGGCCAATTGTGCTGATAAAAAAGGTTGATTATAACTTCAGCGAGACTTGCAAATGACTTCTGTAATAGAAGTCAATGCAAGTTGCCTGAGTGGCTTGTTTCCTCTCTGGACAGTCTGCCAAGAAAAGACCAAAAAGATACAATGTTTTTACTTATCAATAGACTGAACTCAGTGTGGAGGAGATCGCAATTTAACCATTTAAAGACTAATATTTAGCTCTGCTTTACCGTCGTTTTAGCCGCGGTAGTCGGCCGCTCGCGGTGTGGTTTTACCCCCCACGAGCGGGCGAAAAAGGGTTAAAATCCCCCGCAGAGCGGCGGTATTACCGCGGTGTCCCACTCAAATCGATGGGAAGGAGCGGTGAATACACCGCTCCTATACCGCTCCAAAGATGCTGCCAGCTTTCACACTGGAGTGAATGGAGGGCTTTCACACTGGAGTGGTGCGCTAGCAGGACGGTCAAATAAGTCCTGTTAGCAGCATCTTTGGAGCGTGTATTCACCGCTCCTACGCATTGAAATCAATGGGACACCGCGGTAATAGCGCTGCTGCTTTGCACGGGGGGGGTTTAACCCTTTTTCGGGCCGCTAGCGGGGGTTAAAAGCGCACTGCTAGCAGCCAAATACCGTGGCTAAAACGACGGTAAAGCAGCGCTACCATATAGCGCTGCTTTACAGTCGCCCCCGCCCCAGTGTGAAAGGGGCCTAAATCTTTTCTGACACTTGTTGCTTACAGGTAAAAATCCTGTATTTTCTGCTAGAAAATCACTTAGAACCCCCAAAAATTATATATATATTTTTTTAGCAGAGACCCTAGGGAATAAATTGGCGGTTGTTGCAATATTTTATGTCACATGGTATTTGCCCAGCGTTCTTTCAAAAACAATTTTTTTTAGGAAAAAATACACTAATGATTTAAAAAAAAAAAAAAAAAAAAAAAAAAAAAACAGTAAAGTTAGCCCATTTTTGTTTTTGTCCAAAAGTTGATTACCTGTTTTTGTGTATTTAATATTTAAGATAGATAAAAAAATAAAAAAAAAAAAAAAAAACTAAATTATACATACTAGTGAACTGATTGGAGGTTTGTTTTGTTTAATAAAATGTAAGAAATTTTCTGTATCACTTATTACTTAAGGCTGCTTACACACTGGAGCGGGCAGGCATTGACAGTAAAACACTGCTAGTTTTAGTGGCGATTTACCTTCATTTTAGCGGCGCTATTCAGCCGCTAGCAGGGCACTTATAACCCAGCTAGCGGCCAAGGAAGGGGTTAAATGCGCTCGTGAGGCGCATTTAAAATCGCATTGCAGGCGCTTCGGCAGTGGAGCCCATTCATTTCAATGTGGCAGGAGTGGCGTAGGAGTGGTATACACTGCTCTAAAGATGCTGCTTGCAGGACTTTTTTTTTTTTAACGTCCTGCCAGCGCATCGCCTCAGTGGGAAAGCCCGAGTGCTTTCACACCGAGACTGCAGGGGAGCCGTGTTGCAGGCACTTTACAGGTGCTATTTTTAGCCCAAAAGCACCTGAAAAACGCCCCAGTGTGAAAGGTTTTAACTGTTAGATTTTATGAGATGAAGACGACAAAAGCATGAATAATGAAGATAAGAGTTACTGCTAGTAGACTTGCAGTAGTTTTTTTGTTTTGAGGTCTCTTTCCTCATGGAACTATTCTAGGTCCAAAAATATCAGAGAGACAGGATCCATTATGTGGGTAAAGCTGAGGCCCAATTGATTATTGTTATAGTGTTCAACAAAAGCTGCGAAATCCTCATGACTCACTTCAAATTAACAGGATATCATCGATATATGGACCTAGGAATACAATGTATCTAGCAAAAGGGTTATTACTCCAAATATAATACTCCTCCCAAAAACCCATAGTAATGTTAGCATAAGAGGCAGTGACACTGGCTCCCATTGCTGTACCATTTGTTTGGAGATAACCATTTTCGGTTTCAAGATAAATTTAATGGTCTAAACAAAATTTGCTTCCTTAAGGCCTAAAGGCCCCACTGCTGCCCTGAACTCACAGAATGCTGCAGAGAGCATGTTTAGCAGCATTCAGGATCTGCCCACCACCAAAATGAGGATCTGCGATGCCACCTTACCAGGCTGAATTCAGTTATAGGTAGAAAAAAAAAACAAACAAATAAAAAAAAAACACTCCATCTAGAAAATGGAAGCCAAATAATCCAATTTTTTTTATTTCTTATTAGAAAATATTTACAATCTCTTCCCAAACACGGGGCATTTTACAAATGGCACAAAATTCAGAATACAAATCAATAAAAAGTACAAGTAAAACACAAAAAAGTCATAAAAACTGGAATAAATAAAACAGCCAGAACCTTCTTGAATCCAGGCTTTACTCTAAAAGAAAAATGAGAACGTGTCTAAAACGGCGGGCGAATGTCATACCTCCAGCCGGAATCTGGCTAGCAGCGAGAGGTGGTCGGAGGAATTGGTCTCATTGGGAAGGCCGTTGACACTCCATAAATCTTTTTCAGTAAGAAGGGACAGCCTTCCAAGAAGCTGCAGCCCATTATATGGAACTCTGACTCCTGGAACGAGACAAGAAACAATCAAACAGGAGCTATGTCCATGGTGCTTGTGGTAAAGATGTCTCTGCAGTGAGATCTGTCTTAAAGAGAACCTGTGCCCAGACTATGCATGCTAAAGTATTTTCATATTCTGAACAAGCAGTTAAAAACACCACGTTCAGGTCTGTGGCTATAGCCATAGTGGAGAAATTCATTAGCAGTCCAAAAGGTGTCTGTTGCTACTTCATCCACAGTGGGGTGGGCACTCTAATACAGGAGATGACGTGTTTACCACATGAAAACAGGGGTTAAAAAAATAAAGAACAATGCCGATCGCTCAGTTCTCACTGCTCTCCGAGCAGAGAGCTGGCAACTGTCAGTCACAGCTCCCTGCTCTGCCCCCTCCTCGCTCATTGGATTGCTGGGCTGTGGAGGGGGAAGCAGATGGCTATCTGAGAGGCTGAGCCGGGTACCGGTCCAGGGATCTGGGCGGATAACGACTCCATGGTGGTGAGGACGCCCAAGCCTGGACCGACTCTGTGACATCAGCAGAGAGCAGACTTCAGCCCACTCTCTGCTGAAAACAGGTCACAGAAGTGTAAAACATTGCACTCCTGTGATCCAGAGAAGTAATACAGCCAAACGAGCTTTGGCTTTTTTTTTTTTTTTTAAACATTTTTATTGAGAATAATACAGTGCAAGTTATTAGTACAGAATATTTGAAAGAAAACAACGGTGAATAAGTACAGATGGTTTAATGCCTTGGGCCCCTTTCACACTTTTTGGGACTGCAAAGTAGCATGACAAGTCGTTCCCCATTATTTCCAATGACAACCATTCATATTAGTACGACTTCAAGTCGTTCCGACTTCAAAGTAGTCCCTGCACTACTTTGGTCAGATTTTGATGCCACTTACACAGGCATTCCTTGAAATCGCGGCAAAATCGCATGACTTTGAAGTCGCACAAGTGTGAAAGGGGCCTTAGAAATGACAAAACAATGGATTATTCATTTTCGGTAGCCTGACCCCTTGAAACAAAAATCATTAAAATTCATTTCAGCAATACAGGCAACTCTTCCTCTGTTTTAGTGTGAAAATTACACACGCCATATTACATAGCAGATGAAGTAAAGTAATCCATCTATGCCAGTGGTCTCCAAACTGCAGCTCGGGGCCAGATGCAGTGCTTTGCTTGCTTTTATCTAGCCCTTGGGGCACCATTTTATTAATTGACACCAATGAAAGGGTACAATTCCTCCCAATGACACCAACAATGGGTCCTAAATGATGACATCAATGATGGCACACAATTCCTCCCAATGACACCAGTGATGGGGGGGTTGTTTACTCCCACTGATGTTGTGCCATTCTGTATTCTCAATGGGCACAATCCAGCCCCTAAAGGCTGAAGGACAGCAAACTGGTCCTTTGTTCAGAAAATTTGGAGACCCCTGATCTATGTGAAACAATCATAATCCTTGTGCACCATCTACTGTTCATTGTTGGTAAATTACCTACAGATCCACCCTAATAATTTTTGGAAAATTTTCACATTTATAAAAATTATCTTTTATTGAATGTTTGTTTCTAAATTAACAAACAGTGAGCTTTCTTGCATAAAAAAACCCCCAAAACGTCAAACCCCCGTTTCGTTGAAGCTGTCCTTTTAAGTTCCTCCTGACCACTCTATATACTTACCTTCGGCCCCACTCTGGAGATCTTTACAGTGTGGCACAGCATTTACAGTTCAGCTCCTCTTTAGCTTTTACAGTACATGAAAGTATTGATCATTACCAGATCTAATCAGGGAAACAATGTGCATAATACAATTCAAGTTTTACCTGGCTGGGCAAAAACGTCATTGTCGCGTGCAGAATAGAAGATGTAATCCACAGTGACGGCAGATCTGGAGTGGCAGGTGGTGACCTCTGGCACCCCGGAGTTCGGGATCACATGGGAATATACTGAGGAAAGGCTGAAGTGGTGGTTCAGATTTGATAGCTCCCTGATAGAGAAACAGATGAATCAGAGTAAAAACACAAAGCATCTCCACTCTCCTGGGATCATAGTGCTGTGGGGGAAACCCAAAGACTTGATTGGTAACCACCATGAGTGACTACTGATCATGGTATTACCATTCTAAAACTCTTACTGCAATGGCAGGGCAGCCGAAGAATGAAAACAAATCCATGAATGACCGTTCATATTCTATTAATGTTGGTGCATCTGACATTCATGCAGAAATAATCTGGGTAGCTATAAAGCCACCCAATCACTTCTACATAATGACAGAGTATGTACCCCACCCCCTTGTGTTTCCTCCCTTGGCTTTGCTAGAGAAAGGTTCAGAATGCTGAGCATAGAAGGAGACCAATTAATTCACATTGAGCAAAACGCCTTAACTTCAAATGAACAGGGAAGTGCTCAGATCCAAGCATTTCCAGGTTCAGAGAGATATCCTAATGCTGGCTAGCACCATGTAAGCAGCACATCAAGGACACTATCCCAGGCAGAAAGGGCTACAGACAGAGGAAGTATCTAACAAACCTGAATCCATACACACTACCTGTCATCACCTATGTAATATCACATATTAACCCCCTTATTATAGTAATAAATTTATATATATATATATATATATATATATATATATATATATATATATATATATATATATATATATATATAATATAATCACACACACACACACACACACACACACACACACACACAGTGCTCCCCCAGCAGGGGACAGTGATGGCTGTACAATAGAAAACGTTTTGGAGAAGCTGCACATTTGGACCACAGGTGAAAAATACACCCCACAATCCCAAATCTACAACCAAAAGAAGTTGTGGATAGAGACATACCTGTAATTTGATGTCTCTGTCTGTCTGCAAGTGTCCCCTACAGCTTCTTCTTTTTCCGTTCTGCCTTCTAAGAATGGGGAAAAAAAATGCAATTAAACTGAGATCCAGTGATGCAACTGATTTGATCACTTATAGTAACAAACTTTCATTTTCAGTGAGATATCAGTCTGGTTATTCCAAGGAAAAGCTCTTGCAGAAGTCAGCTTTGTTTACATAGAAGACATCGGAATTTTATGCTTCCCTCTGAAAAAGTATTATAAAAGACCACTTATAGAACAACATAAGGGGGGCGCCACTAAGTGCAGTATTAAAATACAACTTTAATGGAGCAGCCAATTGAACACTCACATAAATCCATAAAGGAATGCTTGTAAATGCAGTTATATCTGAAGGATCGTCCGAACTCAGAAGAGAAGCATCAGCAGCAGCTTGAAAGCTGTGTGTGTCTATGGAAACACAAAGCCTGGGCCGGGAGCATGACTACACGAGTACCTCCATAGCACATGACTTGTTATGGGTGCACTTGGAAAAGAGGAGGAGGAGCAGAGAGTGCTGGTAGGAGAACCCAGGAGAGGTGGTAAGAGACAGCTCTGTGCAATTCTATTGCACAGAGCATCAACCTGTTTTTTTTTTTTTATTTTTTTTTTATTAAGATAAAAAAATAAAAAGCGTTTGACTTTAAATATCACTTTGGCTTGATATTGTGAATCGATAAACAAACATTCAGTATGTGGAAGATGCTCTAACATGTAATAGCAGAATGAGAAGGCTTGTTTTTTTTTACTAGAAAGGGGGTGGGGCATGATATCAACTTGGGTAGAAGACGCCATGTACAGCCTAAGCCAATGAGCTCTACAGGGACCAGACTTAAAGACTTGCCTAGCTCTCTATGGCTTCAATACTTAAAACAAGAAAGCAGCCAGTGAAAATCAGAACTTTTGGTCTCAAAAAAAAAGAAATTAAAAAATGAAAAAAAAAAAGAAAAGAAAAGGGATGTAATGCATAAAGCATGACAGCCAGGCCAATAGTATTTTCCAAAAGAGTTAATCGAGGTTTACAAGTTAAGCATTGAAGTTAACAAGTGTAAATTCTCGCATGCACAAAGATAAAGAACAACCTCTTTCAGCTGTTAAGAAGAACCCACTTAAAGCGTTTGTTACCCCAACACTTCCTATTCCTGATATGTGCTTGCTGTACCATGTATGCATATGAGAAAGTATCCTGTTCTCTTTGTATTGCTTCCTTTATATGAAATCCCTGGTGTTCCTGCCAGGCCCTCTGCTTTCCTAATAAAAACTGACCACACTAAAGCAGGAAAGCACACTGTGGCCAGTTCTCTAGATATGCTGGGAACTCTGTGTGCTCTCCAATGATCAGACTTGTCCTGACATTTCCCCGGCTGCACAGCCATTCACTGGGAAGCTCAATGTGCTGCTGTTTCTTTCTCACCCCCCCCCCCCCCCCTCTTATGCAGCTGAGAACAAAAAAAAAGAAAAAAAAATGAATAAATGTGACCACTTATGAACAAATAAATAAATAAAAAGAAAAAAAAATGATTTTTTTTTTTTAAAAAGGTAGTTATAATGTTTTTATTATTATTATTATTATTATATCTATACAAAAATGTTTTGTCTTTCATTTCTATTTTAAACTGTAAACGATCACCTTGTTAAACAACCCATTCAATCGCTTTAACATATTTGAGGAATTAAAGTTTGTTAAAACTGTACTGAACCTTTTGTCTTCTGGGCTTCATACACACACTTCTGAGTGATGCCCAAGCTTTTTGGCCAAATTGGAATAGATAAAA
This sequence comes from Lithobates sylvaticus, assembly GCA_028564925.1. Taxonomy (NCBI): domain Eukaryota; kingdom Metazoa; phylum Chordata; class Amphibia; order Anura; family Ranidae; genus Lithobates; species Lithobates sylvaticus. The sequence goes on from CM053028.1 coordinate 58,092,087, forward strand.
TCCTTTGTCCTGAAGTATATTGTTCCTGCCCAGACACCTATAAAAAAAAATTGAATTAAAAAACAAATAATTTTTTCTAAGTCAATGGGGCATTGGAGACAGAAACTAGCTCCATTACAGAAACTATTGCAAGGTAAACTAGAACAGAATTTTCAGAGTAGGGTAGAAAAATATGTAACAAATAGAGGTTGATTTATTAAAACTTGAGCACTCAGAATCTGGTGCAACTGTGCATGGTAGCCAGCTTCTAACTTCAGCTTGTACAATAAAGCCTGGAAGCTGATTGGTTTTTATGCAGAGCTGCAACAGATTTTGTACCAGTTTTAGTAAATATCCCCCTTAGAGGCCTAAGTGGAATTCTGGTCAAAGTTTTTTCCCCAAAAAAACATGGCAGAAGGATAAGAACTTCTGTTAGCATGTTGCTATGGTCTATGACCATACTTGAAGATGTCCCTTCACTTCCTGTTCTGATGGCATGTGGTCATTGAGGCAGAAATTGAGGGGAAATCAGTAAACACTGGGAACGTTTTCACTGGAGCTCTGATTCCAGCATATGAAGCATGTACTTACCTTCCCAATAGTCATCCCCTCATAATTAAGCCTTCCTTCCTTTATAAACCTATGCAATGGGGAGCCAGGCACAGAGTTGAAGTCACCACAGAGGATGATGGGGCAGAATTTCCCATCCTGCATTTGAGCGACCTCGGTAATCTCTGCCATTAGAATAGCCAGCTGGGTGAGCTTTATGTCTCCTCTTCGGGGGTTGTACAGCAGATGGGTGTTTGCCACGCAGATGGTTGGTGCTTCCTTCTCCAGCTTGGGTTGTAGCATTAGCAGCAGGCCTATGTTATCACGGTCTAGAAGAGTGATGTTCCTCCTGAAATATTCCACTGGTTTCACCAACATCAAGTTGAATTTATCGGATTTGAAGCAAATGGCGCAGCCATCTGGTTTACTCCCAGTGCGAGCCTTGAACTCGCAGAGGTATCCTGGAGAACAAAACATATATCCTATTCAGTATACGTCACATCAAATCTGATAGTATGGTGACAACACTCGGAAGAGTTACACCCCATATTAAAGTTGCACCTCATGTTTTCCAATGATAACCAGTCATATGTGCGACTTAAAGTCGCAGCGACTTCAAAGTAGTTCATGCACTATTTTGGTTCAACTTTCATGCATCTTGAGGGCCATAGAAGTTGTATAACCCTCAAAAGTTGCATGAAAGTCGAGCCTGAATGTTTCACATGCAACACCGGGTCCGAGTTTGCAGAGGAACAAGTCACATCCAAAGTTATGTTAAAGTTGCACTTTGGAGTCGTACAAGTGTGAATGGAGCCTTATAGAAGGTTGTAAAGGCAGAAGGTTTTTTTTTATATCTTAATGCATTCTTAAAAAATAAAAATAAAAAAAACACCTTCTGTGCGCAGCCCCCCTAATACTTACCCAAGTCCATTTCTTTTCAGCAATGTTGTAGGAGAGACTCGGCTGTCCAGTGTGTTGGCAGACACACAGCAGTGGCGCCATTGGCTAACTGACTTTGCCAGCAGCGGGAGCCAATCAGGAAAGAGGGGGGGGCAGGGCCGAACTACAGCTCTGTGTCTGAATGGACACAGGGAACTGCGTTTTGACTGGGGTGCCCCATAGCAAGCTGCTTTCTGTGGGGGCACGCGACAGGATGGAGGGGCCAGGAGTGCCAACAAGGGACTCGAAAAGGATGATCTGGGCAACTCTGTGCAAAATCATTTCACAGAGCAGGCAAGTATAACAATGTTTGTTCTTTTTAAAGAAAAAAAAAAAAAAACAACACGAGACTTTAATATCAATTTAAGGGCTCTCATACTGGCTGACTACCAGCAGATCTTTTTGCCGATTCCCGCTGAGAAGGCACGCTCTCCCCTATGGGCGGAGAGATATAAACAGACCGCCTGTCTGTTTACATTAGATTGTCATCTGGTCCGATAGACGGATAGGGTACATATCCTCCATATGTCTGTTTTTTAGCGGATCGGATGTCTGCGGGTGTAAATGGACATATCATAGTGAGTAATGGATGGTCCGCCTAAAAAAAAAAAAAAAAAAAAAACTGACAGGCAGACCTGATCAGTCCACCCGTGTAAAAAGGGCCCAATAGTGATTAATCACTACTAAATAGATTTTAGACTTCAGATTTTGAACAGAGAATCCATGTGGAGCACACTGATTTCAGTGCATTGCAAAAGAACTTTATTAAGAGGATCAGAGGTTCAAACAAACCTATACGTCAAACAAACCTGCTATTACAGATCACTGGTCAGTTTAGGTTAAACCGTTAGACCTCTACATGAAAGTATATTTAAACCCAAAACGTTTTTTTTTTTGGATAGAATAGGAAGGGTTAAAACTGCTGTTTTTTTCTATTGCCATCTGTGTCTAATTAGGGAGATTTCATCTTCACTTTCTGTCCCATAGAGTCAGCAGAAAGTGTCTGGATATCTTTTCAACTTGAGGGAAATACCATAAGACAGTTGATACGAGAACAAATGTCCCATTGGAAGATTTTCCCTCAATCCCGGTTCTAAAGGGAACTCAAAATATAAATTAAAAAAAAAAAAAAAAAAAAAAACTTACCCTGCCTTTCATTTTCAGAGAAATTGGTGATCAGGACAAGTACAGAGTTGTATCTCTGTAACGGAGACACAGACAGCAGTAAAAAAACCTGAGAAGTGTTCGAACCCCTCACCGCCCCATCTAAACCTAACATAAAAAAATGCCTTTGGTTATACCATATATAATAGCCATTATAGATTTAAAAAGGAGGGAACTTTTATATATGGTACTATTTAATAGTAAATAATAATATCACGTGTTGTAAATTTAATTACCTAGGAAAAACACATGAACCCTGCTAGTGGTCACCCTACTTGCAAAGTTACAGGAGATTATATATATATATACACACACATACACATACATACACACAGCTCTCTCTCTCTCTCTCTCTCAAAAAAAAAAAAATCAGTTATAAAAACATATCCAATAAAAATAAATAAAATAATCTAAATTCTTCATAAATTTAGGTTAAAATGTATCCTGTTACATTTCAGTGGTAAAAAAAACACCCAAATCAGTATTTAGTCTGTAGGAAACTATGGCATACAAGTTTAAAAATCAATCCTGATGTACCGACAGCCTCTCATCTCATTTCTTAAAGCCCTTACAAAATGCCAGGACAATATAAATACAGCTCCAAAGTACCCCTTTTTGGAAAGTCGGGGAAAAAAAAAAAAAAAAACACGTTTTTACTTTCTGTTATAAAATACATCCAAAAAAAAAAAAAAAAAATCTAATTTCTTCATCAATTTAGCCCAATATGTATTCTGCTACATGCTATAAGGAGTATAGCTATAGTATAGTTAAGGAGTTTACAGGCATATTTTCAGAGAAGCGTTTACAGGCAGAAAAGAAAAAACACCCTTCAAAAATCGCTTTTTAGAGAGGAGCTTTCAGGCAAAATAAATAAATGTTAAAAAAAACACACATAAACGTGGCATTTAGGAGCGTTCACCATTTTTCAAATGTACAATAAAAAAATGAACAGAGGAACCTGGTGGATGTCTTGCATCCGGATTCAGGATTACACATTCTACTCTGCACTGCACATTTCTTACTCCCGGCTGGACTATTCTTTCCTAGAGCAATTGGCGTTACCCTTACTTAAGGCGGGGGAGATTGGTCTCTGGATGCTGTCCAGCCATGCTCCTGTCCTGTTGACCTTGACCCTAGGGGAAGTGATAAGACCTCCGGGGACGTGGCGGTTGAATGAAAGCCTGCGCCAACAGCTGCAATATGTGGGCTCCATAGCGCGTGATATTAAGGAGTATTTCGCCACCAACACTTCCCAGGAGGTTTCTTCATAGGTGGTGTGGGAGGCGCACAAATGTGTAATTAGAGGATCCCCTATTAAGCTAGGAGCGCGTATTAAACCAAAGCGCCAGCAAGAAATAACCACACCCCTGGAACAATCTCATAAACGCTTCTTGGCAACTAAGACGGCAATTGACCTAAGAATTTTAAGAGACACCCTTCATTTCTGTTCTACTTACGAAGAGACACAACTATAAATTTGGGGGCAAGCCAGGCTCTACAAAACACTAAACACAAGACCCATATATCTACTGCAACATCCCCTTGGGTCTCTAAAAAGACACAAATCTCAAGATATCACAAATTGTTTTCGTGTCTATTATGAGAAACTCTACAATTTACCCAACAATGGCACATTGTCAGACCTCCTGGCCCAGACATCAGAGATAGATGACGACTACCTCCAAAATTCTGGCCTCCCACGGACAGAGAGGGAATGGAGGGCCCCCTTAACTGAGATGGAAGTTCCGAGGGCGATGCAGGGTATGGAGACAAACCGGGCTCCTGGCCCGGATGGTCTACCCTTGCTTTATTATCAAACTTTCTGCTCTCCTAGTGCTCAGACTGGTACATTCCTGCAACACCTTGTTGGATGGAGAGGCCCTGCCCGCAGCCACTCTTTCTGCACATATAACCCTAATCCCCAAGGAGGGGAGAGATGGTTCAGAATGTTTATCTATCATCCCATCTCCCTGTTAAATGTGGACCTTAACATATTCACAAAGGTTCGACTTCTTCCATTTCTGCCTTCATTGGTTCATAACAACCAGGTGGGCTTCATTTTGAACAGGGAGGTTAGGGATGACATTTGTAGAGCCCTTAACCTAATCCACTTGGCCCACTCCTGGGACATCCCTATGCTGCTGATTTCAGCAGACGCAGAAGGCCTTTGACCGGGTCATTTGGCTCTTTCTTAAGCGGATCCTGGGAGCCAATATGTGCACTTGGGTAGATGCAATATATTCTCATCCAACAGCTGCGGTGAGAGCCAACAAGGCACTGTAGTTTTCTTTTTAGTTTAGCAACGGCCCCAGATGGGGATGCCCGCTATCACCCCTGATTTTTGTATTCAAGACCCTTTTATGCAGCATCAGGTCCAATCCAATTATCAGAGGCCTTCAGGGTGGGGTCACATATAAGGTGGCGGCTTATGCTGACGATCTGCTCTTCTTTTATTACAAGCCCAGACATAACCATCCCCAACCTTCTTCAGAAGTTACAACACTATGCAGAACTATAAAAGGGGTTGTAAACCTACATGTTTTTTCACCTTAATGCATCCTATGCATTAAGGTGAGAAAACATCAGTGACCCGTTTTACTTACCTGAGCCCTGGAACTTGAACCACAGGGATGCGCTGTCTCTCTGCCCGGGGTTCTTGGCTCTTGAGTGGATAGATTGAAAGCAGCACAGCCATTGGCTCCCGCTGCTGTCAATCAAATCCATTGACGTGGGCGCCAGGGGGCAGGCCAAGACCTGCATTCGGCCTCTATGGACCCCGAATGCTGGACTCGGGAGCGCACCCGCAAGGTAATCCCCGCTTCTCCTAGGGGGTTATCTGATGTGGGGAGGAGCCGCAAGAGCCACCGGGGGGACCCCAGAAGAGCAGGTTTGGGGCCACTCTGTGCAAAACGAGCTGCACAGTGGAGACAAGTATGATATGTTTGTTATTTAAAAAAAAAAATGAACCCTTACAAAATAACTTTAAACTATAAAATCAATGTCCAAAAGTCAGAGGTTCTAAATATTAATTTGACCCCTGCAGCTCTTCACCGCATTCAGGCAAAATTTTCCCCTTTTCTTGGGCCCAGAATAAAATTAAATATTTGAGCATATACCTTACACCTTTTTTGTCAGTGATATTTAAAGAAAATTTTCTTCCGTGGTCAACATCAACCAAAATAGATCTAAAACGCTGGCACCAGCAAATGTTTACCTGCCTGGTTCGAACAAAATGGCATTCAGAAAAGGACAGTTCTACCAAGACTTTTATAACTTTTACAAACCCCCCCCCCCCCCCCCCCCCCAGTAGCCATTCCCAGCTATTTCCTTCATGCAACTAAAGCTGAATTTCTGAACTTATGGGGCCACAAAAACAAGCGTATTTCATACCGGCTTCTTGCTCTGCCCAAGGAGAGGGGGAATTGGCTTCCCGGATCTCTTTAAAAGCAGAGTTCCACCCATTTAAAAGTCAGCAGCTACAAAAAGTGTGATCTTCCGTTCAGCGCCGTGGCGCCAGGAGAGGAAGTGGGAGCTGGGTGTCTGTAAAAACAGGGTACCCACTCCTCCCTCAAAAAAATGAAGCAGAAGTTCCATTTTTGTGTGGAACTCCGCTTTAAGTATTACTATGCAATCCACATGTCCCGCACATTAGATTGGATCAAACAGAAGTCAGAAAAGGGATGGGTAGGCCTGGAACAGGATCTGTCACCACTTCCTCTGCAGATGTTTCCAAGGCAGTCTAAACCTCTCCCACTAGAGGTGAAACAGCATCCTCAGATAGGTACTACATTGGCCAAAACGGACTGCCTAGGATCCGTTCCGCAGACGGTTAATATAATGTCTCCAATAAATGGTGCTCAAGAATTTATTCCAGGCTTAGAGGATATAAGATTCAAAAAGACTCTTTTGACTAACACATTCCGAGTTCAACATTTTTTGATGGGAGGCAGATGGGGGTCCATTTCAGAGATCCAGGCCATGATCTCTCCCCCTTTAGATTCGTGGACAGACATGCAAATACGCCATTTCTTAACCACCATCAGTAGAGTGAACCATAGTAAGATTACTCAGTTCTGGCAGCTTTGTTCACAGATTTCCCCTATGTGCCATACGCTTTCAATGTCATATTCTCTGATTTCCAAACCACATGAGGACTTTGTCCCCCCCCCCCCCCCTCCCTTCCTTCCTTCAGAAATGGTAGCGAGATTTACACATGGCTCTAACCCCTTGCGCAGAGAGATCGGGATCTTCACTTTGCCCATCGGTCATCTCTGTCCATCAGATACCAGGAAGTAGGATATAAATTCCTGACCCGCTGGTATAGGACCCCTGTACTCCTCCATAGGTTCTACCCCACCGGTACTCCATTGTGTTGGTGTGACAAAAAGAACCAGGTATGTAGTTTCATATTTTTTGGTCGTGCTGTAGCATACAACCCTTCTGGGAAGATCTCAGGCGGCCGATTCATAAGCTTTCCGATATATCTCTGGAGATGCGCCCAGAAACATTCCTACTAAACATCACCCCACTTTTCAGACGTAGGTACAAGAGATCCCTCCTGATCCACCTGTTTAATGCGGCCAAGGTGTGCATCCCACAAAAATGGAAACACACTCATCCCCGTCGGTTGGTCAATTGATAGCTGTGGTTAGCAAGATCAATGATATGGAATGCCTAACAGTGGCATGAAACGTAAGGAGGAAAAATTTCACAAAACGTGGTATTACTGGCATGACTTCCAGTGTTCACGAGATTACACTTCATACCTGTCCCCTCGATTTGTAGGGGCTCAGGCCCAGTAGTGATTGACTGCTTGGTATCCTTTGGCTTCTTGAGCGAGCGCCAGCACCAATACCTTGCTTTTCCCTTTCGTTATTTCTCACTCATTCCTGCCTGATCCATCTATGTTCTTATTTAGGTTTTATAGAAAAGAAAAAGAAACCACGCTCTTATGGCTTAAGCCTGCGTGGTTCGGACCCCTGTTTACACATTAACGAATGTTTTCCATGTAAAATCGGATTTCATAACGGTAACAGAATTAAATAAGACTACGTGGTTCCAAATGTGTATTTCATTGTTATTACTGTTAAATGCTTTATGAAGGTTTCTGATCTGACATGTTTGGCACACTATTTTTTGTTGTACTGTACTACATGCTTTGCTGAAGAGCAAAATAAAAAAAATTAGAAATGGAATAAATGATCAGAGGGAAACGTTTTGGAAAAACACTTATAAAAGCAAATGCCCCTAAACTCTTGTGCAATACAAGCAACCATGAGCATTTTTATGCCACTTTTTTCTGTTAAAGATCCTGGCATTTTTTTTCTGCCCCTAGTGTGCATTGACCCTTAGAAGAAAACTAATCTGTGTCATTTTACATAAACAGATTACTACATTTAGCAAAAAAAAAAAAAAGGCAAAATAAGGATCTAAAGGTTCCATACCGAGTGCTTCCAAGCTGGGTTTAATTTGTTCCTGGTAGTGATCTTTCTGAACTTCTTGTAAACATAAAATCTGGAAAGTAAAAGTATTAATTATGGGGAATATTTAAATAGTGGTGAATTCCTAAAATTGGCAGAAAATGTACCAATATATTTCACGTTCACCTCCTGCACCTGTCAAAGCGCCACGCTATAAATATGGTATATGGCCAAAATGTCTGTAGATATCTGACCATCACATGTACACTATATGACCAAAAGTATGTGGACACCTCACCAAATTATTGAGTTTCGAAGTCTCCAGTGAAGGATACAGTTAGACCTACAACATACAGATACTGTAGACAAATGTGCTCTTCCAACTCTCTGGCAACAGTTTGGGGGAAAAGTTATTTTTCTGCTCCAGCATGACTGTGCCCCTATAAAGCCAGCACCAGAAAGACATGGTCAGTGTTGCCAACCGTTAGTAATTGTACTGGCAGCCAGTACAAATAAAAAAATGGGCCCTTTTCTCCTGCTAGTGACACCAAAAGGTTGTCAGTAAAAAAAATATGGTTGTGACGCTCAGCACGGAACTGCGCATGAGCATTTTTCGGTCCGGAACCGGCCAAGACCATCCGAGTGCCTGCTACTGTGTGTTTGGGCGGTGCCTGAGCGTGTCATGTGATGTCATGGTGCAAAGACCCAAGCAGAGCCTTGTGTGCAGGTCTGTGGGATGGGAGCCAGGAGCCGTACTGTCAGTGCTGTTTGGACTGGAGTTGACTGAAGGGACCACCTGGCATGGAAAGAGACTGTCACTCAAGAGGGGACACGTCATGTTGGGGGAAGTGTCATCATCATCTGTGCTGCTGCACACTGCTGTCTGTGTCACTGTGAGAGTCCATTTCATGTGTGTGCGCCGCCCATTCTGTACTGTCCCTGAGCTACTCACGTTTTTGTGCCTGAATATCCATCTTAAATCATATTGATATATGCATACTGTACTTGTTTGTAGCCTAAATACTGAAATTTGCACTTAAACTGTAATTTTGTAACTTTTGAAAATGTCAGTAAAAACTTGGCTGTGCCAGTAAATTTCTATCTGGTAGGTTAGCAACACTGGTCATGGTTTGATGAGTTTGGTGTGGAGGAACTCCATTGAATTGAACAGTGCCCTGACCTCAACCCTAATGAACATCTTTGGAATGCATTAGAAACCAGATTGCAAGCCAGATCTCCTCCAACATCAGTCCCTGTCCCCACAAATACCCTTTCTAGAAGAGTGGAGGCCGTTAGGCCCCTTTCACACAGCGCTCTGATCAGGTCCGCCTGTCCGTTTTTTTAGGCGGCCCTGATTGGACACTCCATTCACTTCTATGGAGCAGCGCATGTCATGTCAGCGGCGACATGTCTGCTGACATCCGGCAATATCTGATCAGATCCGTTTTGTGAAATCCAGACGGATGGAAACCCTATTTTCCACCTGTCTGAAGGATCGGATGAAAACGTAGTCAGTGCTATGCCAGCCTCCAATAGAGGGGCTGGCATAGTCTTATATAAATTGGTTAAACAAACCCTTTAAATCCTGGTCAAGTGGCTGCAGATACAGTGAGTATAGAAAATAATTAACCCTTTTAAAATAATCACATTTGGTTGCTTTGGAGCCTGAAATGAAGACAGACACAGTTTTGTTTTATCTAGCTGTATTTACTCAGTGCAACTTATAACATCCAAGTGAAAGATAACACCAACATGTCAAAAATACATAAATAAAAAACAGACTCACCGAGTTGGAAAAAGGATCACCCCCTTGTGTCAGCATCCCACCAAATTGAACTGAACTTGAGCATTTCTGCAAAGAGTGGGCAAATATTGCAAAGTCCAGATGTGCAAAGTTAGTTGACAAATATCCCAACAGACTAAAGGCCGTAAATAAAGGTGGGTCAATAAAACACTGACACAAGGGGGAGGGGTGATCCTTTTTCCAACTCCAGCTGATTCCGTTTTTTTATTTATTTTTCTGACATGTTGATGTTATATCTTTGACTTAGATGTTATAAGTTGCTGAGTAAATACACCTAGATAAAACAAAAAACTGTGTCTATGTGATTATTTTAAAAGGGGGAGATTCTATATTCTCTATACACAAACTGTACGAAATTGGTACACTTTGTTTTTAAAACCCGGGGTGCTTATTCTCCACATCAGTCAGCGTGTGTGAATGCAGAGATTTGTCGTAAGCGCCCTCCTCCCCATTTAATTACATTGGTCCAGCAACATGAGTAGCCTTACTGACCAGCTAATTGTCAGTCCCCCCTACACTGTCACACTGAGGAGAGTTAGTCATTGTTAGCCAAGGTTCATTTTAATATAAAATTTTCACGGTTTTAAAATTCTTGTTCTGTTACTGTATAAAACATAATGAGAGAAAAAAAAAAAGGGGGATTCCATAGGACACAAAACCCAAGGAATCAGAACTTTGGCAGAACAATTTGAGTTTACAGAAAACAATTGTCCTGAAAGTTTACAGGTAAAATACCGGTCAGTCTTACATCAGCGTTCATTTCCTCCATTTCCTTAAGGATGTTGGGCAGCCGGTAGTTCCAGAACAGGTGAGGGCGCCGGCAGTGGTCGTACAGGTATGAGTTATCTTCCAACAGGTCTTGGGAGAGAATATTATAACACAACACTGAAAAATCAAACTTTCCTTTTTCTCCGGATGGCTCACAGTACAGGTGACTGAAGTCCTCCCACTTCCTCTTTGTTGTACTTTCTGCTAAAGAGGACAATTAAAATATTACAAAAGTGAATGTCAAAGGAATATGATATATCCATAAATGTCATGAATATTCTAACAGTGAAATCTCCCTGTGCTCGTTCTACTGGGAGTTCTGGGGGTTGCAGCACAGCTTTGTGTTTTCCAGCTCCTTCTGTTGTATTCACAATATTAAATAAAAACGCAAGCTGGGATGGAGGGAGACCCTCACAACAAATGGCTTCAATTTGTTAGATGTACTAGCAGATTTAGATACACTAACACCCCCCCCCCCCCAGCAACTGACAATGCTGCTTTCCAAAAGGTGCCCCTGTAATTCTTCATCCAGAGTTTGGGGCATTCTAATACAGGAGGTATGTTCCTGGCCAGGTCACCAGGTGAGAACAGAAAGAAGAAAACCCAAAGAGAGAAAAATCAATGCAGCCCTCTGTCAGGGCCCAAATCTGAACCTGCAACCTCTGCAGTGTCATCTGAGATGCTGGACAGCTACCTGTCCAATTCCTTGGACATTCTTGCCTCGTCTCTGATGAACCTTGAACTCTTTGCTCCTCCCATGAAATTCCCAAAGCCATGTCTCTGCACTTCCTGTTTGCCAGATTATTATGCTTTTCTCCAGCCCATATCTTGCTCCTTTCACTCCTGCAACCCTCCGTATCTCCATTACCCACCCTTGGCTTGTTTCTCACTACCTCATCACCTAATCCCAACATCTGGCTTGTTTACTGACTAGGTTTCTGCTTGATTCTACTTCCCTCCCCCCCCCCCCCTCTGTACCCAACCTCCTTCTTACCATTACATATTTCTCTGGCTAGGAAGTCAATGTCGCGTTTTGAAGTGATGACGTTTGCTAGGATGATCACCTTACACAGTGGTATACTTACCTGTTGTTTATTTATCTTATTGTAATCTTGGTTCATTTTTAATTTTTGTTTGTTGTATTATTTTCTTCCTTATTTATTTTTTCTTTATTTTATATTTTTAATTTTATTTCTCTTTATTTCCTGGATATTTTCTCTTACCCGGCTCACGAAATGGTCTGAAATGTTTCCTAACCTATACGAATGTGTATATATTGTTCTTGAAATACTGTACGATAAGTACTGTTATGTTGTATTTGTTTACCATGTCTCAATAAAAATACAATTTTAAAAAAGTAATTTTTTTTTTTTTTTTTTTTTTTAATTGCATTTGAAAGACCCCTGCGCAAATACAGTGTGACATAAAATATTGCAACAACCACCATATTATTCTGTAGGGTGTCTAATAAAAAAATACATATAATCTTTAATTTTCTAGCAAAAAATAATGATTTTAACTTGAAACCAACAAGTGTCAGAAAAAGGTTTAGTCTTTAAGTGGTTAAACTTCCCTCATTTACAGACTGAAGTCCATTCCTTTGATTTAAAGAACAAAAAGGTTACAATGTTTATAGTTCACTCAGGCTGAAAAATGTTGTGAAACTTGGCAGACTGCCTGTTTTTTTTGACAGCTGTGCTTGAGCAGTTAACTCTGCACAGAATCGGGAAAATGCTTTTAGATCGTGAGGGGGAAAAGAATCACAAACTCAATTCTTATTGATTAGTTGTGCAGCTCTAATAAAATCACAACCATCTATCATCCCACTATCCAAAAAGAGGACCCCAAATGGGAATAAGGGTGCTCCTGGTGGATAGAGGGGTCACAGCTGGATGACAAGTTTCAAAATCTGATATCATGTAGGAAAACATTAGCTAAGCTATCCATCTATGGCAGGCTCTGGCACTGCCTTTTTCCTAGGAAGGAGCTACCCACTCCAATCTTGCTAGCAGGGAAGAAGCGATCTAAGCAAGGTTCAGTCAATTTGACATCCTGTTCCACAGTACACAGCTGAGTTGCAATGTTACCAGCCTTACCTCTGACTTCTGGTTGGGGAATGGCTGACCATCCTGATGGATCCTGTGCTGAAGGAACACTGAAGTCATTAGCTGCTGGATAGGATCGCTTTGGCCACAGTTTCCTCCCTTTGTCGTCACCCTCCATGTTCTTCCTTTTCCTAATTGGTTCATCCCCTGTAGAGTTCATATTATAGTGTGACATGTGAATCCACGATGGCTGACCAGGAGCCCAGGGAAAACAAGGGGGACCAAGGAATGCAGGTGTCCGGGGAAAAGGGTAGGGTCTGAAGTATTCCTGAGGATGCCAAGTGCCAACAGGCTGGTGAAAATTCTGAGGATAATACGTAGGATTCTGAGGATATGTGGTCCACCATGGGCATCTAGGAAAGTCTCTATTTACACACGAGACCCGGGAGTGCCCAGCGTGGGCAAAATATCTGCTGCCCACACTCTGTAAATGCCGCGGGAACATCGGAGTCCCTGAAGAAGAAATAATTTATGAATGGTCAATAAAAAAAACAAACAAACAGAGGAATGTATATACAGCATTCAATACATCCGGTAAAGTGGACATCATCATCATTGCTTTGCAGAGCATTTGCCCTGGTTTCAATTACCACCAAGAATATTACATTTACAATAAAAAGTGTACTAAAAAACATGTGTAAACTCTGCAGGGTCTTGGCAGGTGAATTTAATGAGAACCTCTTACTTTGCCCATTTGGGAAAGGGTGGGGGCAGCGGTTTAAGCGATATTGGCCTGCTACCTTCAATAAGATTGAACAGAGAATTTACTGCAGCTTCACAGGCGACATCTTGTTGGATTAGGCTGCAGGAGGAAGACCAAGGTACAGCATACATGCAAATACAGTCACACTTTAACCACTTGCACCCTCTTCCTGCCCCGGGCAATTTTCAGCTTTTAGCGCTGTCACACTTTGAATGACAATTGCGCGGTCATGCAACACTGTACACAACATTTTTTATCACTTTTTTCACACAGAGCTTTCTTTTGGTGGCATTTAATCACCACCGAGGTTTTAAACTTTTTTGATAAATGAAAAAAAAAATAAAAAAAATGTAAAAATAAATCTTCATAGTTTGTAAACAAATTTTGCAAACAGGTAATTTTTCTCCTCCACTGATGTGCACTGATGAGGCTGCAATGATGAGGAGGCATTGATGGGCACTGATTGGCAGCACTGGTGGGACTACATTGATTAATCAGTGTGCATGTCCCTTTTACAGAAGCCAGGTTATGCTGTCAGCATGAGGAATGAATTGCCGATAAGCGGCTTATGTTTACATTGTGACAGATATGATTGGACACAGCTGATCAAGTGGTAAAGAGCTGCTGATTGGCATTAGGCATTTCCTCCAGACATGGCAATCACAGAAAGGCATCATTTGACGCGGCCTCCCAGAACTAGACAACTGTAGCTGTCATTCGGCTACTGCACGGACTTCAAGTGGTTAAGGATAACCAATCTATCAAAAATGCAGGTTCAATTTCACACGTCTGTAGTTGTGGGAAAAGAAAAACTCCAGTGGACTTTTTACTCAAAAAATGCAAAAGGGGTTAATAGACTGGGGGAATTGCTGTGTATGTATGTATGTATGTATGTATGTATGTATGTATGTATGTATGTATGTATGTATGTATGTATGTATGTATATATATATATATATATATATATATATATATATATATATATATATATATATATATATATATATATATATATATATATATATACATACATATACACATAGTATCTCACAAAAGAACAGTGAGTACACCCCTGACATTTTTGTAGATATATTATATCTTTTCATGTGACAACACTGAAGAAATGACACTTTGCTACAATGTAAAGTAGTGAGTGTACAGCTTGTATAACAGTGTAAATTTGCTGTCCCCTCAAAATAACTCAACACACAGCCATTAATGTCTAAACCGCTGGCAACAAAAGTGAGTACACCCCTAAGTGAAAATTTCCAAATTGGGCCCAAAGTGTCAATATTTTGTGTGGCCACCATTATTTTCCAGCACTGCCTTAACCCTCTTGGGCATGGAGTTCACCAGAGCTTCACAGGTTGTCACTGGAGTCCTCTTCCACTCCTCCATGACGACATCACAGAGTTGTGGGTGTTAGAGACCTTGCGCTCCTCCACCTTCCTTTTGAGGATGCCCCGCAGATTCTCAATAAGGTGTATATATATTTTATGTACACACACAAATCAGCCACAACACTTAGACCCCTTTCACACTGAAGGTGCTTTACAGGCGTTCTAGCGCATCCCCTGCCACCCCAGAGTGAAAGCCCGAGTGCTTTCACACTGGGGTAGTGCACTTGCAGGACAAGAAAAGTCCTGCAAGCATCTTTTGGGAGGTGTGGGAGTGGTGTATACACAGCTCCTAAATCACCCCTGCGATTGAAATCAATAGGCAGCGCTGCAGAAGCGGCGCTTTTAAACCCTTGTTAAAGAGGGATTGTACCTGCAAATTTTTTTTTTAAAAGCCAGCAGCTACAAATACTGCAGCTGCTGACTTTTAATAAATGGACACTTACCTGTCTCCCAGTTCCAGCGATGTCAGCAGCAGAGGCAGATCAATCGCTCAGCTCTCTGCTGTTGCCGGCGCCATTCTCGGTGAGGGAATCAGGAAGTGTCGCCTTAGCGGCTTCACTTCCCGGTTCCCTGCGGCGCAATGAGAATCTTCTGCGCTGTCTGCCGGGACACACACGTGTCTGGGACAGCGCGCTGGGACAGGAAGTGACGTAAACTCCCGTGGGATGCCCGGAAGTGGGTGCCGATACAGCGCGCTGGGACAGGAAGTGACGTAAACTCCCGTGGGAGTTTATGCCTTATTTGCAATAATTGCCCCCAATACACCTGTGCTGAAGTGGGTGCCGATACCTGTCCCCCGCCTCATAAACCTCCTACAGGACTGGGAGGTGCCAAGAGGTAAAAAGAATCTGCTACTGACAGCTTGGTGCCCCAGATCATCACATACCTTCCGAGGTCTCGTACAGTCCATCTCTCCATGGGTCAGGGGTGTTATGGCAGCAAAAGGAGGATCTAGTCAATGTTAGGTGGGTGCTCATAAAGTTATTGTTAATTATATATAGAAGATATGGAGGAATGGGATTACAGCTGTCCTGCTCTGTTACTGGGCAATCGCGGGTGGCCGGCGGAAATCGCGGATCACGTCATATGACGTCCGCCTAGAGCTGCACCGTCCCGCCGTCATATAACGGTGGGCGGCGAGAAGTAGTTAATGAATAAAAATGAAAAAATAACAAACACTAACCAGTAAAAAAGTTAGCCCATTTTATTTTTTGTATAATGTGAAAGATTTTACGTTGCGAGAATCATGATCTTTTTATTCTAAGCAAAACAAAATTGTGATTCTCATTTTTTGCCAGAATCGTGCAGCTCTAATATATATATATATATATATATATATATATATATATATATATATATATATATATATATATATATACACACACACACACACACACACACATAGTATCTCTATCAGAAATCACACAATTATGTGAATTGTTATATAACTCTCCATATCTCGGTGGGCGGAGCCTATCACCAGGGATACCCCTTCCATAACACTGTACACACACACACAGACCCTGCAGGCCTCTCTCCATGGTCAGCAGCCATTAGTAAGAACACAATGTTATTTTTTTTTCCTCCTGTCCGGCTGGAGCTCGTCACCCTGCCAGGCTGGGGCCCTCCACCACCCGCCTCCTATGTGTCCGGGTGTCCCCTCTCTCCTCCCCACCACTACACTCACCTGACCCTCACCAAGCTCGGCCTGGACGGCGCACACACAGCACAGCCTCCATGACAGAGTGGAGCATGCCGGGAAATCCGTGTAACAGCGCTCTGCATTGGTCAGCCGGCTCCGGATTCCGATTGGCGGCACAGCCGGGTACAGACCGGAAGTCGCTCACACAGGGAATGCTGTGTAGTGTGCTGCTCTCAGTGCAGGGACAGTCCTGTGTTGGAGGCAGTGCTGGACTTATAAAGGAACAGAAGGGGCTGCTGTCCTGGGCTTCCTACTATATAAAAATATCATTAAAAAAAAAAAAATGTAGGTTTTTTTTTGTGTTAAAATATATCTTGGGAAGCAATATTCTGCATTCAGTCTGAGTTCCCGCTTAAAAAAATAAGTTAGCTGCCACAAATACTGTAGCAGCTGACTTTTAATAAATTGGACACTTACCTGTCCCAGGGCCCAGCGATGCAGGGGATCGAAGCCCCGCTCGTCTCCCCCTCCTCTTTGCGGCGCCGGCATTGTCACTGTGGGCGCCCAGCTGTGGCTTCATAGCCAGGGATGCACTGCGCATGCGTGACGTGTCCCAGATGATTGCCGGGAGGGGGGAGAGGTGAACTGACTTCCAGGGCCCCGGGAGGAAGTGGGAGCTGGAACCCTCTAAAAAGAGGGGTTCCGCCCCCCCCCCCCAAAAAAAAACATGCCAAATGTGGCATGTCAGGGGGTCACCTTCCCTTAACCACTTCAGATCTGCGCTATAGCCGAATGACGGCTACAGCAGGGACCTGCATTGCCAGGACTACGTCTATTGACGTTGTCACGTGCACGAGCGGCCTGCGCGCCCCCTGAATGGCGTGTGTGGCGCGCTCTGATCAGCGAGTCTATGAGACTCACTGTATCACAGATCGGAGTAAGGGGTCGATCCCGACCCTTACCACGTGATCAGCTGTCAGCCAATGACAGCTGATCATGTGATGTTAACACAGCCGGTAATCGGCTATTTTTTCTCCTTGTGTAGAAAAGACGATCACCGGCGACAGTGAGAGAGACATCAGTTCCGATTACTGCGAGCTACCGCCAGTTCATCAGTGCCCACCTGTGCCCCCTTCAAGTGCCACCTAGCAGTAGGCAACAGTGCCGCCTACCAGTGCCACCAATCAGTGCCCACAGTGCCATCTGTCAGTGCCTGAAGGACAGTGCTGCACATTAGTGCCACCCATCAGTGCCCACAGTGCCATCTGTCAGTGCCTGAAGGACAGTGCTGCACATCAGTGTCACCTACCAGTGCCCATCAGTGGCCATCAATGCCGCCTTATCTGTCCCCATCAGTGCCACCTTATCTGTGCCTATCGGTGCCCATCAGTGCAGCCTATCAGTGCCACCTCATCAGCGTATATCAATGAAGCAAAAAAATTACCTGCTTGTAAAATTACAAAAACAAAAACTATTAAACATGATTTTTTTTTTTCTAAATTTTCCATCTTTTTCTGTTTGTTTAGCAAAAAATAAAAACCCCAGCTGTGATTAAATACCACCAAAAAAAAAGCTCTATTTGTGGGGAAAAAAAATGCTAAAAATGTTATTTGGGTACAGCATTGTATGACCACACAATTGCCATTCAAAGTGCGACATCGCTGAAAGCTGAAAATTGGTCTGGGCAGGAGGGGGGTTTAAAGTGGAGTTCCACCCACTTTTACAACTCTTCAGTATCCCTCACTAAACTGTGCACTGTAAACAAATTGGATATTTTTTTTATTTTTTTTTCCAGCACAGACTGTATATCTGCTGTATTCATTTTTCACTTCCTCCTCCCTGGCCGCGGCCCATCGCATCATTTCCTGTTTGCAATGCCTTCTGGGAAGGGGCAGCAACTTCCTCTGACACTGCCGTTGCTATGGAAACCTGACCTGAAACCTATTACACTGCTTATGCTGCACTGAGCATGTACGAGATCTGCAAGGATGAGATCCAGGAAGAAATACAGTCTGGCTTCAGATGCCCACACTTAAGATGACCACGGCCTGCTGCAAGTTTATAAACTAACAAAATACTGCTAAAAACTAACAAAACAGACCTTAGTTTACAGACTAACTTTACTAGAATACATTAAGCTTGTGTATTATAGGGGTATTTTTATTTAAAAAGTATAATTTCGGCCAGAACACCGCTTTAAGTGCCCAGTAAGCAAGTGGTTAAAGCGGAAGTTCCATTTTTGGGTGGAACTCTACTTTTATACACACAGGTTATAAAAAAATATGCTGCATTTTTCTGCAACAACTTGGCAAAAAACATACCTGTAGTGTTTACGAGCGTACTTATGTGCATACTGCGTTTAGATTTGTATGAGTGTAAAGTCATTCTAATAAATGTATTCTAGCCATTAGAATAAATGTATGCTCATAAGTCGGCATTTAGGTGTGTTTATACACCTGTAGGCATACATTATGCTGGAAAACTCTAAACGCAGGTTTGGGGCATTTGTTTTATGCCCCTGAGTGTTGCTCTGAAATACGCCATTAAATGACACAATTAGATAACATGGAGCTGCTTTCAGAGGCATTAAAAAAAAAAAAAAAAAAGTGCTGGACACCCAACAGCAGCATTTTTTTCTACCCGTGTGCATGAAGCCTTTGGTTTTAATCTAGTATAAGATTTTTTTCATAAATAACTTTATTATTTAACAATATACATTAACAATATTGTAATAACCACTTGCCCTCCGGAAGATTTTACCCCCCTTATGACCAGGCTATTTTTTGCAAAGCGGCCCTGCTCTGCTTTAACTGGTAATTGTGCGGTCATGCAACGTTGTACCCAAACAAAAAAATTATTTAATTATTTTTTTTTTCCACACAAAAAGCTGTCTTGTGGTGGTATTTGATCACCATTGTGTTTTTTATTTATTTTTTTATATTATATACAGTGAGGAAAAAAAAAGTATTATTTGATCCCCTTCTGATTTTGTACGTTTGCCCACTGACAAAGAAATGATCAGTCTATACATTTTAATGGTAGGTTTATTTTAACAGTGAGAGACAGAATAACACAAAAAAAAAAAAAAAAAAAAACGCATTTCCAAAAAGTTGTAAGTTGATTTGCATTTTAATGAGTAAAATAAGCAGTCAGATTCCAATCTCTCCACCATGGCTAAGACCAAAGAGTTGTCCAAGGATGTCAGGGAAAAGATTGTAGACCTACAAGACCATCGCCAAACAGCTTGGTGAGAGGGTGACAACAGTTGGTGCGATTATTCGCAAACAGAGCAAACATAAAATAACTGTCAATCTTTCTCGGTCTGGGGCTCCATGCAAGATCTCAGCCCAGAACTACATGGGAGAATCTTGTCAATGATCCAAGGCAGCTGGGCCCATAGTCACCAAGAAAACATTTGGTAACACACTACGCCTTAAAGGACTGAAATCCTGCAGTGCTCGCAAGGTCCACTGCTCAAAAAAGCACATGTACAGGCCCGTCTGAAGTTTGCTAATGAACATCTGAATCAGAGGAGAACTGGGTGAAAGCGTTGTGGTCAGACCAAAATTTTTCTCTTTAGCATCAACTCAACGTGTTTGGAGGAGGAGGAATGCTGCCTATGACCCCAAGAACACCATCCCCACCGTCAAACATGGAGGTGGAAACATTATGCTTTGGGGGGGGGGGGGGGGGGTTCTGCTAAGGACACAGGACCACATCAAAGGGACGATGGATGGGGCCATATACCGTCAAATCTTGGGTGAGAACTTCCTGCCCTCAGCCAGGGCATTAAAAATGGGTCGTCGATGGTTATTTCAGCATGCCAATGACCCTAAACACATGGCCAAGGCAACAATGGAGTGGCCTAGCCAGTCTCCAGACCTTAATTCTATAGAAAATATGTGGAGGGAGCTGAAGGCTTGCGTTACCAAACGTCAGACTCGAAAACTTAAAGCGGTTGTATACCTGCACAAATTATTAATATTATTATTATTTTTTTTTTTTTTTTTTAAACCTGTAAGGCAAAAAGGCATAATGATCTAGTATGCACCGCATATTAGCTCATTATGAAATACTTACCTTAGAACGAGGCGTCGGCAGCTGTTCCCGGTCCATGCGGAGTGAGCTGACATTTCCCCTCGGTGCGTCTTCCGGGTTCACGGCTCCAGTGCTGTGAGTGGCCGGAGCTGCGATGTCACCTTTACGGCATGGTAGGGCAGCGTCTGCCGGTCCTTCACAGCGCATGCGTCGATGACGTCAGTGGCTGCATGCAAAGTTAATATCTCCTAAACCGTACAGTTTTAGGAGACAATTTATTTTACCTACAGGTAAGCCTTATTAATGTACAAAATCAGCAGGGATCAAATGCTTTTTCCCCCTCACTGTACATAAAAAATAAATAAATATGATTATATATATATATATATATATCATATATATATATATAATTTATAACTTTTTTTTTATATATATATATAAATATAAACCTATATATATATATATATTTGTTATATGTATATATATATATATATATATATATATACATACACATATATGCAGCCTCAATTTCAGTGTGGCAGTCCGGTGCGTTTTTGTTCACCAGTTCACGTGCAGTTTATTTTTTTGTTATCTGAAGTCGCACCTGAACCAGACCTAAAAATGCACAGGACCTTTTGGAAACTGCACTGCGACTGCCCCGGACATGTGTGAACTGGTCATACTCAGGTTATGCAAATTGGATGTGGTTAGAGGAAGTAAACCCTGCAGGGAAAAAAATCAAAGTTTTCCCCTTCCCTGCAATGTAAAGGCATAATGTGCTAGTATGCATCACATACTGGCACATTATGTGACACTTACCTGCAAACTAAGCCCACGCCGTCCCCGCTGCAGGCCGCATCCATGTTTGCCCCGCTTCCTTGTGGGGCCGCGGACTCCGGGTATTCGACTGGCTGGAGCCGCATGACGTCACATTCGCGCGGGAGTCGCCAGTCACGACACTTGCTCCTGAAGAAAACGGCATGGGTGACGATGACATCAACACAGTATAGAGTAAACATCTTCTAAACGGCACACGTTTAGAAGATATTTACAGTACCTAGAGGTAAGCCTTATTCTAGGCTTACCTATAGGTACAAGTACCATACCGCCCAACTTTTTAAGGATGGGAATGAGGGACACCTATCAGCAAAAGTATGCAGGCATAGGACACACCCCTTGTCACGCCCCCTTAAAAAAGGAGAATCGTATACACACACACACACACACACACACACACACACACACACACACACCAAGATTGGTTAAACCCAGTGGTTTTTTTTTTACCACTACTATTTCTTTATATTGGTAATAAAGAAAAACTGCACCAAAAAATAAAAAAAAACACTACAAAAAAACTTGATAAGTAATTTCTACCCAATCAGCAACATGAGATGAAAAAAAAATGCTCTATGCGATTTTGAGAAACGCAAGATATTGCATTCACTAATGATGAACACCAGCTAGGATGCGTTAATATCAGTCCTAAAGTGTGGAGATGATGGTAAGCAT
Organism: Lithobates sylvaticus; assembly: GCA_028564925.1. Classification (NCBI taxonomy): domain Eukaryota; kingdom Metazoa; phylum Chordata; class Amphibia; order Anura; family Ranidae; genus Lithobates; species Lithobates sylvaticus. The sequence continues at coordinate 58,114,110 of CM053028.1, forward strand.
GGTGATATACATGAAATGAACAGTCTTTGATAGATCAATCTCCATAAACCACCACTGTGCTCCACATCTATCTTAAGTGCCACCACCGGTATATGAGCCGCTTACCAGATAGTGGATTTATAAAGGCAATCAACATCCATCCAGCAAGGATCCTTGCACATTGATACGAACGCACGCCACAGCAGAGCTTCCTCCAGTGTAAACCTTAGCACTCAGCGGTGCATGCAGATCATAGCGGCATGGACCATAAAAAATTAAAAAAGAACCATAGCATAATACTGTATGCATGGCTAAAAATGTATTTAAATAAAAAGATTGTACTCACAAATTGTTTATAAAAAACAAGCACATAAAACGAAAGACGCCGGCCGGCATCAAATGGAGCCCTTCCTCCTTCCTGAACAAACGCGGTGACGTCACTATATACACACACAACTATGCAGATCAGACCAAAATGAGACAAATGAGGAGGACAGAGGGACAAATCAGGGACAGTCCCTCGAAATCAGGGACAGTTGGGAGCTATGCAAGTACTGCAGGGACGTTTACAACCTCTTTAACCACTTGACTACCAGGCACGAACACCCCCTTCCTGCCCAAGCCATTTTTCATCTTTCAGCGCTGTTGCATTTTGAATGACAATTGCACAGTCATGCAACGCTGTACCCAAATAAAATTTCCTCTGCGGTTTTTATTTCTTGTTCTCTTCTGCATGTCAAACTCGCCCATTCAAGTCAATGGGGCCACAATGCAACTGTCAGCTAAACGATTGTCTCATGGTTTCTGTGCGTCTGTCCATTTCATCAGGATATAACCAGGGTTTTCAAACGTTCTAAACAAAAGGGACAGTTTACTGTCCTTCAGACTTTAGAGTGGCCAGACTGTGGCCATTGGGAGTAAAAAATGTCCCAGGGTTAAAGTAAACCATGGGTGCTCAACCTGTGGCCCTCCAGCTGTTGCGGAACTACAACTCCCATCATGCCTTTGTAAGTCATGCTTGTAACTGTCAGCAGCTTGCAATGCCTCAGGGGACTTGTAGTTCCGCAACAGCAGGAGGGCCACCGGTTGAGCACCCATGAAGTAAACAATGCCCCTTCTTTGGTATCAGTAATAGAAATTGTACCCCGTCACTGGTGTCTCTTTGGGAGGAACTGTTTCCCCATTGTTGGCATCATTGGCAGGAATTGTGCCCCTTTGACCCTTTGACAGTGTCAGTGAATGAAATAGTGCCCCAAAAGCCAGATAAAAACCAAGCAAAGGGCCACAGTTTGGAGACCACTGGGGTATTACATGGCACTGCTAGAAGAAGTTCTTGTACACATTTATCCCCAATTAGCAGAAGACTGGGATGCTGGCAGTTGCAGGACCACGGGTATGAATAGGTATGTTTGAAATGTTGTTAGAATAAGTCTCTAGGTTACTGAATAGGTTGGGGGGGGGGGGGCACCCATATAATTTTAAGCACTTGCCTGGAGTACTGCTTTAAACGCAAACTTTCTGCAGTTATAGTTGATAACAGTACAACCCTCTCCATGATAGATACATTTACCATAAGGCTATTTTCACACTGGGGTGCTGGGTGCGCTGGCGGTAAAGCGGCGCTATATTTAGCGCCGCTTTACCGTCGTTTTTGCGGCGCATTTCGGCCGCTAGCGGGGCAGTTTTAACCCCACGCGAGCGGCCAAAAAAGGGTTAATACTGCCCGCAAATCACCGCTCCAGCGGCGCTTTGCGGGCGGGTTCGGAGCGCTGCCCCATTGTTTTCAATGGGAGGGGGCGCTTTAGGAGCGGTAAATACACCGCTCCTACAGCGCACCAAAGATGCGGCTTGCAGGACATTTTTCAGCGTCCTGCAAGCGCACCTCTCCCCTCGGGTTTTCACACTGAAGACACAGCAACGGCTGTTTCAGGTCAGTTTGCAGGCGCTATTTTTAGCGCAATAGCGCCTGCAAACCGCCCCAGTGTGAAAGGGGCCTAACAATTCCTTCTAGTGTGACAAATGGCTTCCATACATTTGCAGATTTGTGATTGAAGTCCACCACAGCTGATCAGCTTCCTAGCATTGAAATCAATCAACAGCTGGGTGAATTGATCAAATGGAGAGTATTCTTATTCAGTTTAATCATTTCAATTGCATTGAAAGATAATATTGAGCCCCCAAAGTGTGCTTCATTACTGGGCAAAAAGTTTCCATGTGGTATAAGCATTAGGCTTCTTTCAGATAGGCGGCAGTGCTTACCTCAGTAGATCGCTTTTCAGCGTGCTGTAGAGCAGCGACGTTTGGAAGGGGCTACTGCTGCCTCCTGATTTTTTATTTTTTAACTACCCTTTATTTTTGCATTGCTGAAAATCTATTTTAAAATTACAGGACCTCTCCGCAAGGGTTTGGCTCGTGATAGCAGTGCAGCCCCCGTTTATCTCAATGGACAAGCTTGACAGGCGGTGAAGCCCAAGTTAAAAATGTCACTGATGCAGCATGTGTACAGTCCTGTTAGGATTCAGGTGGGCGGCCAGGGAGGCAGTAAAACCTCCTCAGCTGCTTGTTTATACTGGCCCCTAGCCGCCCGTGTGAAACAACCCTAATTATCATTACCAGGATCACATGTACATGAGAACTGTGTATAATAATATATTTAAAAACACATCACTTTACCTCTCCTTTTTCTCTTATTATTCATTGCAGACGCTCAGATATTCTGCTTGCACTACTTCTGAGAATTCCTGGCTACATAGGACTAGGCAAACATAATTATTCATCCAGCTGTGTGTATGCGAGTGTCTGTGAGTGTGCAGTGTATGGCTAATGGGAGAGCTCAAAAACCTGGAGAGTTTGGTCATTTTTAAAGAAAATGGTATGAAAGGCAAGTGCAAATGTGAAGCACTTTGCAATAGAAATTAATAACGTTGCAGCCGGGGACACTTTTTTTTTTTTTTTTTTTGTTCCTTTAGTTTCCCGATGGACCATTTATGGATTCTGTTGAAATGAGTCATGAGATTCTTTGCAAGGCAACATTTAGCAATCTACCTTTTCTCTTGTTTAGGGGAGTGTACAATTAAATGCTACCTCCTAGATATAAAGCAGAATACAGTAAAACCTTGGATTGCGAGCATAATTAGTTCCAGAAACATGCTTGTAATCCAAAGCACTTGTATATCAAAGCGCATTTCCCCATAACAAATAATGGAAACTCAAATGATTCGTTCCACAACCATTTACTCATAAATCCTTCAGTTTATAGTCCATATAAAAAGATTACAGGGGGTCCCCGGGTTACAAACAAGATAGGGACTGTAGGTTTGTTCTTAAGTTGAATCTGTTTGTAAGTCAGAACAGGTACATTTTTTAAGTGTAGCTCCAGCCAAAAAATAAATTTTTAAAGCGGTTCTGCACTCTGTAAAAAAATTTTTTTTTTTAGGACGTAATATAAAGTATGCTTACCTTTATTAGGGGACTCACCTGTTCCATCTTCCATCTCGATCGCCGCCGGTTTTCGTCCGATGAAGTTCCTCGTCTTCTTCTTTAGTGCTGGGGGCCATCTTGCCTGTGGGCATGTGAAACCCCACAGGCACTGTTGATGGCCCAGCATGCACTGCCGTTACTCGCGCGTGCGCAGTAACGGCGCATCTGCCGAGATCTCACGAGATTTCGGCAGATGCGGCCGAAATCTCGGGAGATTTCGGAAGATGTGGCCGAAATCTCGCGAGATTTCGGAAGATGCCCGCACTGACTCCTGGGATCAATGACACCAGATCCCAGGAGACAGTGCGGCGTGACGACGATCGACGCAGAGACCCCGCCCGCCGCCGCAGAGGGAGAAGACCGGAAGTCTTCAATTACAAGGTAAGTAAAAAAAAAAAAAAAAAAAAAAAACATTTCATTTAGTACTCTTTGCCTGATTTGGAAGGCAAAGAGATTTACTAAATGAAATGAGTGCCGAACCGCTTTAAGTTTTTAAGATAACATAGAGAAGGGTTATATCACCCCTGTAACATTTGTTTTGCTGTCTGTGCCCCTGTTCAGAAGATTTCACCCCACCTTTTGGCCCAACGACAATTGGATTTTGAAAAATTTGGGTTGTTAGGGAAGCATGGACTGGTGATAAAGCATCAGTGGAGACACCTTTTTCCCATATTAACTCTTCCAGGAGTGAATTTCCCTTCCTAGGGGTGGATTTCCTCTCACTTCCTGTTGTCTCCCTCCGTTTGTAAGTAGGAGTCGTTTGTAAGTCGGATGTTTGTAAGTAGGGGACCCCCTGTATAGTAATGTTGTGTAACCATAAAATGTCAATCCACAAATGGAAGACTCCACAAGGGGATTAGAAGCTAAATCCAGCAGGAGCTACAGAGTATAAAAGAGAAGAGAGGCGCCTCTAAGTGTAGCAATATGGTTACATTTAATGAAGGTACAACATTTACAAGCTCACATGGTTAATGATTAACCACTTGCTTACTGGGAACTTAAACCCCCCTCCTGTCCGGACCAATTTTTAGCTTTCAGCGCTGATGACAATTGCGCGGTCATACAACACTGTACCCAAGTGAAATTTTTATAACTTTTTCCCCCACAAATAGAGCGTTCTTTTGGTGGAATTTGATCACCTTTACGGTTTTTATTTTTTGTTAAAAAGACCGAATTTAACCGCTTCCAGACCGGCGCGCGACGATATACGTTGGCAGAATGGCACGGACAGGCATAAGGGCGTATAAATACGTCCCCTTTAAGATGCCGCCGTGCCATCGCGCTCGACTCGATTGCCGCGGGGACACCCGCGATTGTGTCACGGGAAGGCTGAACGGGGAGATGCGGAAATAAACAGCATCTCCCCATTCTGCCTAGCAACTAGTGACGCTGATCTCTGCTCCATTCACTAGCTGACAGCCACGCCCCCCCACAGTAAGAAACACACCCCTAGGCATACTTAACCCCTACATGCCAGTGTCATTTATACAGGAATCAATGCATTTAAATAGCATTGATTGCTGTATAAATGACAATGGTCCCAAAAATGTGTCAAAAATGTCTGATGTGTCCGCCATAATGTCGCAGTCACAATTAAAATCGATGATCGCCGCTATTACTAATAAAAAAAAATTATTAATAAAAATGCTATAAAACTATCCCCTATCTTCTAAACGCTATAACTTCTGCGCAAACCAATCAATAATCGCTTATTGCGATTTTTTTTACCAAAATATGTAGAAGAATACGTATCGGCCTAAACTGAGGAAAAAAAATGTTTTTTTTATATATTTTTGGGGGATATTTATTATAGCAAAAAAGAATGCGTTTTTTTGACAAAATCGCTGCTCTTTTTTGTTTATAGTGCAAAAAATAAAAACCGCAGGGGCGATCAAATACCACCAAAAGAAAGCTCTGTTTGTGGGAAAAAAAAGGACGCCAATTTTGTTTGGGAGTCACGTCGCACGACCGCGCAATTGTCAGTTAAAACGACGCAGTGCCAAATCGCAAAAAGGGGCCTGGTCCTTTGGCTGCAAATTGGTCCGGTCTGAAAGTGGTTAAAAAAAAATTATATTTTTTTTATATTTTGTTATAACATTTTGCAAACAGGTAATTTTTCTCCTTCAATGATGTACGCTGATGAGGTGGCACTGATGGGCAACGATAGGTGGATCCTTCCATTTGATCAGATCAGAGGGACCATAGAGAAGAGTGGGCTGTCTGTGTCCGCTTTGCATAGGCAGAGTGGACGCGGAGCTGTCATCTGCCCACTCTGCTCATTGTGGCCCGCAACCGGTTACGAAGTTGCTTAAGTGGCCCTCGCTCTTCAAAAGGTTGGGCACTCCTGTGGTAGAGACAATTCAGTAGCATTAAATAAGCGATCAAGGTCTAGTTCCCATTTGGTGACATATTAGGGGGGGCCAGCATTCATCCCTCCATCCCTCCCACCATTCATCCCTCCATGCATCCCATCATTCATCCCTCCATGCATCCCATCATTCATCCCTCCATCCCTCCCACCTTTCATCCCTCCATGCATCCCATCATTCATCCCTCCATGCATCCCATCATTCATCCCTCCCATCATCCATCCCTCCATCCCTCCCACCATTCATCCCTCCATGCATCCCACCATTCATCCCTCCATGCATCCCATCATTCATCCCTCCATGCATCCCATCATTCATCCCTCCATGCATCCCATCATTCATCCCTCCATCCCTCCCACCATTCATCCCTCCATGCATCCCATCATTCATCCCTCCATGCATCCCATCATTCATCCCTCCCATCATCCATCCCTCCATCCCTTCCCTGTCCTCCTCCTTGTCTATACTATCAGCCATATGAAGTTAGTGGAATGAGTAAATATGAGGTTTTAGCGCCACCTGCTGGACAGCTGCAGTCAGTACACCTTTCCTGCAATATCTATAGTATTCTACGACCAATCCCCAGCCGGAGCTCGCAGCCAATCACGGCGTTCGGCACACAGCTGGCGGAAGTGAGCGGCTGTGTGCAGTGACAGTCGGTGTGAGGCGGAAGTTGTGATTGAGGTGTGGTGTGGAGGTGTCAGGCTCAGTACAGGGTGATTGAGGTGTCCTCGCCCCCCGGTTTGCTGTGTTGTGTTCCGGTGTGGGGGTGATGAAGGTCACATGACTTCAGTGTAGGATGGATGTAGTCAGGTGGACCAGTGCAGGGCTGGTTGTCATGGGGATGATGGAGTGACCCCTGCCCTTTGTCCCCAGGCTGCTGTGTGTGACTGGCTGTACAGGATAGATGGCTGCTTCTGAGGCTGTGCAGTTCTCTGTCTGGGGATAACAGGACAGTATGATCTCCCCAAGAGACAAGGGGGACCTGGCCCGCTTCTACACCGTCACCGACCCCCACCGCCACCGCAAAGGCTTCACCATATACAAGGTCACCGCCAGGGTAAGTCATCACCTTTTATAGTCTTTATAGTTGGAGAATTGGTCTAAGAATGGTCCCTGTATTGTTAAAGAATGGCTTCTGTATGGTTGGAGAGTTAGTTTCTGTATAGAATTGGCCCCTGTATGGTTGAAGAATTGGTCCCTGTATGGTTGAAGAATCGGTCCCTGTATGGTTGAAGAATTGGTTCCTGTATGGTTGAAGAATTGGTTCCTGTATGGTTGAAGAATCGGTCCCTGTATGGTTGGAGAATTGGCCCCTGTATGGTTGAAGAATTGGTTCCTGTATGGTTGAAGAATTGGTTCCTGTATGGTTGGAGAATTGGTCCCTGTATGGTTGAAGAATTGGTTCCTGTATGGTTGAAGAATCGGTCCCTGTATGGTTGAAGAATCGGTCCCTGTATGGTTGAAGAATCGGTCCCTGTATGGTTGAAGAATTGGTCCCTGTATGGTTGGAGAATTGGTCCCTGTATGGTTGGAGAATTGGCCCCTGTATGGTTGGAGAATTGGCCCCTGTATGGTTGAAGAATTGGTTCCTGTATGGTTGGAGAATTGGTCCCTGTATGGTTGGAGAATTGGCCCCTGTATGGTTGGAGAATTGGTCCCTGTATGGTTGGAGAATTGGTCCCTGTATGGTTGGAGAATTGGTCCCTGTATGGTTGGAGAATTGGTTCCTGTATGGTTGGAGAATTGGTCCCTGTATGGTTGGAGAATTGGCCCCTGTATGGTTGGAGAATTGGCCCCTGTATGGTTGGAGAATTGGTTCCTGTATGGTTGGAGAATTGGTCCCTGTATGGTTGGAGAATTGGCCCCTGTATGGTTGGAGAATTGGCCCCTGTATGGTTGAAGAATTGGCCCCTGTATGGTTGGAGAATTGGCCCCTGTATGGTTGGAGAATTGGCCCCTGTATGGTTGGAGAATTGGCCCCTGTATGGTTGGAGAATTGGTCTCTGTATGGTTGGAGAATTGGCCCCTGTATGGTTGGAGAATTGGCCCCTGTATGGTTTCTGTATGGTTGGAGAATTGGCCCCTGTATGGTTGGAGAATTGGCCCCTGTATGGTTGGAGAATTGGCCCCTGTATGGTTGGAGAATTGGTCCCTTTTATGGTTGGAGAATTGGCCCCTGTATGGTTGGAGAATTGGCCCCTGTATGGTTGGAGAATTGGTCTCTGTATGGTTGGAGAATTGGTTCCTGTATGGTTGGAGAATTGGCCCCTGTATGGTTGGAGAATTGGCCCCTGTATGGTTTCTGTATGGTTGGAGAATTGGCCCCTGTATGGTTGGAGAATTGGCCCCTGTATGGTTGGAGAATTGGCCCCTGTATGGTTGGAGAATTGGCCCCTGTATGGTTGGAGAACTGGCCCTCTGTTTGCAGAGGCAATGGTTTTCCTGGACTTTTTGGTGAATAATTTAAAAACTGCTAAATAGAAATGGCAAAAGATCAGATATTTGTATCTTCTTGACCTCGGCATATAGCTGTCCTTGTTTCTGCCTCGTTCTTACAGACTTTTAGTACATTAAGCCTCCTATAATGAATTGCAGAAGAATTTCAATTGATTGAAACCAATAACAACAATGGACTCCCTATAGTATAAGCTACACGGCAGCATGTAACAGTGAATAATTGTGCAGTTGTGTGCGAGGAGCCTTTCTCAACCTTTTGAATACAGAGGAACCCTTGAAATAATTTTCCGGTCTTAGGGAACCCCCTAAAAAATTACTATTTACACAACTCCTGATACATTAGTGTGATTGTCAGTAGGAAGAATGCTCCTTAGGCTGCTTTCACACTGGGCGGTTTGCAGGCACTATTGCGCTAAAAATAGCGCCTGCAAACCGACCCGAAACAGCTGTTGCTGTGTCTCCAGTGTGAAAGCCCTGAGGGCTTTCACACTGGAGCGGTGCGCTAGCAGGACGGTAAAAAAAGTCCTGCTAGCTGCATCTTTGGAGCGGTGAAGGAGCGGTGTATTCACCGCTCCTACCCATTGAAATCAATGGGACACCGCGGGGATGCAGCGGCGCTTTGCGGAGGTTTTTAACCCTTTTTTGGCTGCTAGCGGGGGTTAAAACCACCCCGCTAGCGGCCGCATACCGCGGGTAAAACGATGGTAAAGCAGCGCTAAATATAGCGCTGCTTTACCGTCGCCGCCCGCCTCGCCCCAGTGTGAAGCCGGCCTTACTCTTGTAGTCATTGAATATCACTGAAGTCAGATTGCTGTCTTAATTGATCCGACTTTGGCATGCGACTTCTGCTCTGATGATCTTGAAGGGAAACTCCACGCCAAATAATAAAAAAAAATAGCATGGGTTTCCCCTCCAAGAGCATACCAGGCCCTTCAGTCTGGTATGGATTTTAAGGGGAACCCCCACGCTGAAAAAAGCCAGAAACAGACCCTTATCCGAGCACACACCCCAGCAGGTCAGGAAAGGGGGTGGGGATGAGCGAGCGCCCCCGCCCCTGAACCGTACCAGGCCGCATGCCCTCAACATGGGGGGGGGGGGGATGGGTGCTTTGCACTGCGCCTCCCAACCCAAAGCATCTTGTCCCCCATGTTGATGAGGACAAGGGCCTCTTCCTGACAACCCTGGCCATTGGTTATCGGGGTCTGCAGGCAGGGAGCTTATAGGAATCTGGAAGCCCCCTTTAACAAGGGGCCCCCAGATCCTGCCCCCCCCCCCACCCTATGGGTATTGGGTACCCCTACCCATTCACCTAAAATTAGGTGTCAAAAATAAAACAGTACACAGTTTTTTAAAGTAATTTATTCCGCTCCAGCATCACCTCTGATCTCTTCTCCCCTCTCTGTGTCTTCTCCGCTCTCCGCTGATGTCTTCTAGCTTTCTCCTGTTCTTCCTCTGTCCACTGTCTTCTGACTCTGCCATGTCTTCTCGCTCTTTTGCCGGGTCTTCTCCCTGTGTTCTTCCGATGTTGACGCAACGATCTCTCCTGCTCTAATGCTGGGTTCGTGGTGTGCCACTATTTATATTGGCATAGGGCGGGGTCACGGGTGAAGTCATCCGGAGGATGAGGGGCGGACCTCCGGTGACCCCGCCCCATGCCAATAAAAGGAATGGTACACCGCGCACCCAGCATTAGAGCGGGAGAGAGCGTTGAGTCAAAATAGGAAGAAGAACTGGAGAGGGCTAGAAGACATCAGCAGAGATGGAGAAGAGATCAGAAGTGACGCTGGAGCTGAATAAAGTCCATGGACGCCCTCCCAGAATAAGCCGAACGCACTGCAGCCGTCTTTCGGCTATGGCCCGGTCGGCTAGTGGTTAAAGTGGTTATTTAGCAAACATAATAAAAACCTCCCATCTCCTTTGTAACATAACGATACGTGTCCCTGTGCCTTATAAAAAAGCTGCCGATTTGTACTGATATCAGAGTGGCTCACATGACTCCCCGGCTCTCGCCTCTGCCCAGCTGACAGCTATAGTGGGAGGGTCCGAGCACTGACGTCAGCCGGAGAGTGGAGAGAGCCGAGGAGTCACGTGAGCGTCAGGAGCCGCACAGATATCTCCTCTGCCCAGCTGACAGCTATAGTGGGAGGGGCCGAGCACTGACGTCAGCCGGAGAGTGGAGAGAGAGCCAAGGAGTCACGTGAGCGCCAGGAGCCGCACTGATATCAGTACAAATCGTCAGTTTTATTTTTATTTTTTTATTTTTTATATACGGTAAAACGTATTGAGGGGATGGGAGGTTTTTATTGCAATTATAATAGCAGCAGGACGGGAGGGGGCGGGCAATGACAACATACAGGCAGGGGGGAGAGGAGGACAGAGCAGGGCTGGGGATGATGCTGTCAGGGCTCAGCAGCCATTATAAACTGCGGTCAGTTTACAGGGGGAGGGTATAGCCATGCAGGATCAGCCAGGTTTTTTAGGTGATAAAATTGGCCAAATTACAAAGCACAGGCACTAGGGGTGCAACGGATCGTCACCAATCTGTGATCCAAACGGGTCATCCTGTTCGTATCGGCAAACGTCGTGATCCGCGGAGCGCTCCGCTGCCTCGGCCTTAGGAAAGGCTGCCGCTTCGGCCTAGCTCCGGAGTGGCGGCCATCTTGGTACACCCAGTGGCCGCTTACCACGTGATTGCTTCGTACTGATCTGTACAGTGGAGGGTAGAGATCGGATGGCAGCAGCGCCGTGGGCTGAATCTGTAGTAAACACAGCGCCATGCTTAGCTACCCAGCCATACTCTGCCATACCCAGCCATACCCTGCAATACCCAGCCATACCCTGCCATACCCAGCATAATCTGACACATAGGATAACATTAGTTGCTTCTACAGGCACAACACTAAACTCCTCTAGGGGCAGCGTTTTTTTTTAAGCTAGTGTTCATGGAGCCTTAAGGTACTGCTGACTCCATCTGCTAGTCTCTGTAGATTTGAAGTAATATTTGATGATCTCACTACTGTGCTGCTAACCATTTTGCTTGCTGCAGGCTCTGACATGAGGAAGCAAAGCACTGCCTCTTTCAAGATGGCCACCTCCACACAGGGACACAGATGCCATTTGTAAGGGGCCCAAAATCGCAGGACAGTGAAAAAAACGGCAGTGTAATGCTATGTATCTCTATGAGAGCCAATCCAATTGACACTACTGAAGTCACTGCGACTTTAGAAAAGGTTCTTGTACTACTTTGATCTGACTTTGTCAGTCGTCTCAAGGTTGGACTCCAAAGTTGCACTTAAAATTGTGCAACTTTTGGAGTCGGCTAGTGTGAATTGATCCTTATGGGGAAAAGGTCAGCTACAGGGAGCTCACAGGCAATACTGGTGACTAGTCGTTTAGATCAAATGCCTTGATGGCAGAATTCAGTTCCTCTTTGGCAAAACTTCCAGAGTTCAGTTCCTCTTTAGGCTTTCCTGGCTAGGCTTAGCTTCTCAGTTATTCTACTAGATCGCTTAGTTATCCCTTTCATCTCGGATATATCAGTATACACAAACAAAACTTCTGTTAAGACGTTATGATCTGTCAAATCCCTTGTGATGTCAGTCCAGAGTTCCCCTAGTTCATTAATTTGTGTTCTGTATAATGGGAGGCTGGCACAGTATGGTATTGAAACTTAGTTCTGCACTCCTGTGACCTGTTTCCAGCTGACAGCGGGCTTTAGTGATGTCACTTTTCTCTGAAGAGATCTTTACTTTAATGTCGGGTTCCACTCAGATTCCTGACTGACAGCTGGCTCAGCCTCTCAGCACTGCACTGAGATCCTGAGCCAGACACTCCCACCCCCTCCATGGCCCGGCGCTCCAGTGAGTGCTGGAGGGACAGAGCAGAGAGCCAATGACTGACAGTCACCACTCTTTGCTCCCTGAAGACTGACAACTGAGTGATAAGCAGTGTTTGATTGCTCAGCTCTCTGTGTAGATGCGGGAGACAGATGCAGCATCAGACTGATGCTGTATCCGCCTAGGCGAGTACGTACCTTTTTATTTATTTATTTTTTTAATCCCACACTCCTCTTTTAACCACATGAGCTCCAGAAGATTTATCCCCCTTCGTGACCTGGCCATTTTTTTTACTATTTGGCACTGTGCTACTTTAACTGGTAATTGCATGGTCAGGCAAATGAAAGTTATACCAATTTATTTCGCACAAATAGAGATTTCTTTTGGTAGTATTAAATCACCACTGTTTTTTTTTTTTTTGCGATTTACATAAACAAAAAAGACCCAACAATTTGAGAAAAAAAAATAAAAAATCAACTAAAAAATGATATATAGATAGAGAGAGCATTTTTTTTCTACTTTCTGATATAAAATATATCCAATAAAATAAAAAAATATCAAATTTCTTCATAGCATTCTGCTGGGTTTCCCAATTATGGTTCGTTCAGAGGTTGCTAGAGGTTCCTTGAGCAATTTCTGTCTCTCAGATAAGTTCCCACTGACATCATTAATCCTTTTAGCGATCTGTAAGGGGCGATTCTTCCGACTGACCATCACACTAATGTATCATGAGTTTAGAATTTTTAGCAGGGGTTTTCTGAGACCAAAAAGTTTTTTTTTTTTTTTTAAGGGTTCCTCTGCGTTGAAAAGGTTGAGAGAGGCTGCTTTACATAGTAGGTGAGGTCGAAAAAAAGACACAAGTCCATCAAGTCCAACCTATGTGTGTAATTATATGTCAGTATTACATTGTATATCCCTGTATGTTGTGGTAGTTCAGGTGCTTATTTAATCGTTTCTTGAAACTATCGATGCCCCCCGCTGAGACCACCGCCTGTGGAAGGGAATTCCACATCCTTGCCGCTCTTACAGTAAAGAACCCTCTACGTAGTTTAAGGTTAAACCTCTTTTCTTGTAATTTGAATGAGTGGCCACGTGTCTTGTTAAACTCCCTTCCGCAAAAAAGTTTTATCCCTATTGTGGGGTCACCAGTATGGTATTTGTAAATTTAAATCCTATCCCCTCTCAAGCGTCTCTTCTCCAGAGATAATAAGTTCAGTGCTCGCAACCTTTCCTCATAACCAATATCCTCCAGACCCTTTATTAGCTTTGTTTCCCTTCTTTGTACTCGCTCCATTTACAGTACATTCTTCCTGAGGACTGGTACCCAGAACTGGACAGCATACTCCAGGTGCAGCCGGACCAGAGTCTTGTAGAGCTGGAGAATTATTGTTTTATCTCTGGAATTAATGCCCTTTTTAATGCATGCTAATATTCTGTTGTTAGCAGCAGCTTGGCATTGCATGCCATTGCTGGGCCTATCATCTACTAGGACCCCCAGGTCCTTTTCCATCCTAGATTCCCCCAGAGGTTCTCCCCCCAGTGTATAGATTGCATTCAGATTTTTGCCACCCAAATGCATTATTTTACATTTTTCTACTTTAGCGTCTCAAGCTGCTGTAATGTTCATTTGAAGGGGTGGTCAGTGCATACTGTATAATGTACATGTATACAACACATGTACTGCCTACATTTTATTTTTATATATTAAAAAATTGTAGAGAAGGGGATCTTTGGAGCATCACCATTTTCTATTCTATTTGACATCTAATGGAGGCAGCCGACATGCGTTTGTTTCCTATGTTTGACAGAAGACACAGTCTCTTATTGCATCAAGCTGCTTGGCTTGGCTGTGTTTTGTCTGCTGTGGAGGCAGAACACCTCTCTGTGTCCTCCCTGGGGAGGCTGCAGACTTACTGCATTCAGATGACCTCACTTGACTTCGGCTGGATTCACGTGAGCAGCCATTGCAGATGAATTGTGGAGGAGACTTTTCCATCACAGAGATGTTGTATTATCAGACAGGGGTGGAAATAAGGTAGGCCAAACTGTCTGACTTTGCTGAGCTCCTCCAGTGATTGCCACAACCCCACCAAACTACAACGCCGACCCCCTAGATTGCACTGTGCCATGCTAGAGAGCATGATTGATTCACGCCAACTCTTTAACCACTTTCAGACCGGACCAATTTGCAGCCAAAGGACCAGGCCCCTTTTTGCGATTCGGCACTGCGTCTCTTTAACTGACAATTGCGCGGTCGTGCGACGTGGCTCCCAAACAAAATTGACGTCCTTTTTTTCCCACAAATAGAGCTTTCTTTTGGTGGTATTTGATCGCCCCTGCGGTTTTTATTTTTTGCGCTATAAACAAAAAAGAGCGACAATTTTGAAAAACATATTTTTTCCTCAGTTTAGGCCGATACGTATTCTTTTTACATATTTTTTGGTAAAAAAAATCGCAATAAGCAATTATTGATTGGTTTGCACAGAAGTTATAGCGTTTACAAGATAGGGGATAGTTTTATAGCATTTTTATTAATTTTTTTTTATTAGTAATGGCGGCGATCAGCGATTTTTATTGTGACTGCGACATTATGGCGGACACATCGGACATTTTTGACACATTTTTGGGACCATTGTCATTTATACAGCAATCAATGCTATTTAAATACATTGATTCCTGTATAAATGACACTGGCAGTGAAGGGGTTAACCACAAGGGGGCAGTGTAGGGGTTAAGTATGCCTAGGGGTGTGTTTCTTACTGTGGGGGGGGGGGGCGTGGCTGTCAGCTAGTGAATGCTGATCTCTGCTCCAATCACAGGGAGCAGAGATCGGCGTCACTAGTTGCTAGGCAGAACGGGGAGATGCTGTCTATTTCCGCATCTCCCCGTTCTGCCTTCCCGTGAGACGATCGAGTCCGCGGGGGCCCGCGACCGGCCTCACGGGGGTCCGGACCGGCGCGGGAACGCGCCGCTCCCGGTGCGCTCCCGATGGCACGGACGGCATTAAGGAGGGACTTATATATATGCCCTCCTGCCTGTCCGTGCCATTCTGCCGACGTATATCGTCGTGCGCCGGTCAGGAACCGGTTAACTGGTCGTAAACCCACTTAGTAGTAATCACACAATCCACTTTCAGAATACTAAATGCCCTGTGTATGTGCCTTATTAAAAAAAAATGCTGTTTAATCAATACCTTATTTTATAGCAGCGCTCATGTGATCGACTGGCTTTCCTCTCTCCTGATCTGACAGCTAGAGCGGGAAGGGCAGAGAACCCCCCTGCTGACGTCAGTCGGGAGGAGAGAGCCGGCCAATCCCGTGAGCGGCGCTATAAAATAAGGTATTTATTGAACAACATTTTTTTTAATAGGGGACATAGTATTCTGAAAGACAGTTTATTGTGTAATAGTTATCAAGTTATAGCAGCAGGAAGGGGGGGTGGGCCCTGACACAGAGCTGACAGGCAGGGAGGGAGGGGAGGAGAGGAGGGCAGGAGAGCTATGGATGACAGAGGCATGTAAACTATCCACGGTGTCAGGGCTCGGCAGCCATGATAAAACTGTGGAGGGCAGAAACTGGCAGGATCAGCCAGGTATTACGGGTGATACAGGGGCCAAATTACACAGCACAAACACTGTGCTGGTATTCATGCTTTAACGAAACAGGATGAACTTTTTATTTTTATTTTAGGGTAACAAACACTTTAAAGGAGTTGTAAACCCTCAAGGTTTTTCACCTTAATGCATTCTATGCATTAAAGTGAAAAGCCTTCTGTAGTGCATCAGAGCCCCCATTGTACTTACTTGAACCCGATCTTTCCAGCGTCGAGAATGAGCCCAGCAGCTCCAGCCGCTGTCTCGGGTCCTCATTGGATAGATTGATAGCAGCAGCAACAATTGGCTCCCGCTGCTGTCAATCAAACCAGTGACATGGGAGCTGGGGGCGGGGCTGAGTCCTGCAGTCCGTGTCAATGGACGCAGCAGCAGAACTCGAGAGTGCGCCCGCACAGGTGCCTACTTTGGAATGCTGGTCTCCAAGGGGGGCACTCGATGTGGGGAGGAGCCAGGAATACCTCCGGGGGACCCCAGATGGGGGGCCACTCTGTGCAAAACCCTTGGGAGCATAAAATTGTCCAAAATGTCTTGGTATACTGATGCTTTCAGAGTTCCCCTCACTGGAACCACGCGGGTCCATTTTGATCCAAAAATAGCTAGGGATTATATCGGAAGACACCCTCCCAGTTGAAATGCATGTGATGTGGTTGAGAACTACGTATATGGCTCGTAAACTTATATTACAAAAATGGATATCAAAATACCCGCCAATGATAGATCAATGGATTAGGGAGATTAACCTTCATCTAAGACGAGAGGAATTGACATATAAACATAGGAGGAGCCCTAAAAGAATTTAAAAAATGTGGCATTGGTGGCTAACTTCCAACTTGTTTGAACAATCAGTTGAGTAAACTAATGATACTGAGGAAAACAATAATGACATAAGAGGTGGATAAGTGTGTGTGTATGTGTGTGTGTGTAATATATATATATATATATATATATATATATATATATATATATATATTACTCCTTTAGGCCCCTTTCACACTGGGGCGGTGAGCCGCGGTGACGGTAAAGCAGCGCTATATTTAGCGCTGCTTTACCGTCGTTTTCACCGCGGTTTTCGGCCGCTCGCGGTGCGGTTTTACCCCCCCCCGCGAGCGGCCGAAAAAGGGTTAAACACCCCCCGCAGAGCGCCGCCGTAGCCGCGGTATTGCCGCGGTAACCGCGGTATTGCCGCGGTTTTACCGCGGTCTCCCATTGTAATCAATGGGAAGGAGCGGTATAGGAGCGGTGAACACACCGCTCCTATCCCGCTCCAAAGATGCTGCTAGCAGGACTTTTTTTGTCATCCTGCTAGCGCACCGCTCCAGTGTGAAAGCCCGCCGGCTTTCACACTGGAGTTAAAGGGGCCAGATTTTTTCATGCGGTGAACAGGCGCTATTTTTAGCGCTGCACCGCATGAAAAACGCCCCAGTGTGAAAGGGGCCTTAGGCTCCATGCACACTGAAGCTCAAAAAAGCTTTTTTCTGGACGCCAGATTGCTGGCAGAAAACGCTGGTTGGAAAATGTGCTTTTAACAGCATTTTGTACTAGCGTTTATGAGCGTTTTATAGCCTTAGCGTTTATGGGCGTTTTTAATAAAAATACACAGAGGACACTCCAAAAATCCCACAATGTATTCCAAACTCCCACAATGCATTGAAAAAATAGAACGCTGAACGCTAATTAACGCGCGCTCATGAGCGTTTATCATCGCTTGGCTTTTTTTGGCGGTGAAAACCGGCACTTTGAACGCAAATTTCTGGCGTTTAGAAAAAGCTTTTTTGAGCTTCCGTGTGCATGGAGCCTTAAAGCGGGATTCTACCCTAAAGTGGAACTTCCGCTTTTCGGAAACCCTCCCCCCCCCCCCCCTCCGGTGTCACATTTGGCACCTTTTCAGGGGGGAGGGGGGTGCAGATACCTGTCTAAGACACGGGAGTTTACGCCACTTCCTGTCTCGGCGCGCTGTCTGCCGGGACACACACGTGTCCCGGCAGACAGCGCTGACGATTCTCATTGCGCTGCGCAACTTGCGCATGCGCAGTAGGGAACCGGGAAGTGAAGCCGCAAAGGCGACACTTCCTGATTCCCTCACCGAGAATGGCGCCGGCAGCAGCAGAGAGCCGATCGATTGATCGTCCTCTGCTGCCGACATCGCTGGAACCTGTGACAGGTAAGTGTCCATTTATTAAAAGTCAGCAGCTGCAGTATTTGTAGCTTCTGGCTTTTAAAAAAAAAATTCTAAAATTTTTCAGGTACAATCCCTCTTTAAGGCCCCTTTCACACCGGGCGTTTTTCATGCGGCGCAGCGCTAAAAATAGCGCCTGTTCACCGCATGAAAAAATCCGGCCCCTTTAACTCCAGTGTGAAAGCCGGCGGGCTTTCACACTGGAGCGGTGCGCTAGCAGGATGACAAAAAAAGTCCTGCTAGCAGCATCTTTGGAGCGGTATAGGAGCGGTGTGTTCACCGCTCCTATACCGCTTTTTCCCATTGATTAGAATGGGACAACGCGGCAATACCGCCGCAAAGCGCCGATACGGCGGCGCTCTGTGGGGGTGTTTAACCCTTTTTCGGACGCTCGCGGGGGGTAAAACCGCACCGCGAGCGGCCGAATACCGCTGTTAAAACAACGGTAAAGCAGCGCTAAAAATAGCGCTGCTTTACCGTCACCGCGGCTCCCCGCCCCAGTGTGAAAGGGGCCTTAGGAGTAATAATGAGATGAAGGGTCTTGAGTAAAGATTGAAACATAGAATGGTGACCGTAAATATGGAAATGTTTTTTGTTGTTTTTGAACTGTTGTATTATGAAAAATTAATAAAAACTATTTGATTGAAAAAAGTTCATGCACGTGTAAAGGCAGGCGTCACAATGCTTTTAGTAATATAGTGTATTTACTTGTTCATAAAGCTAGCAAGCAAGTCCTACTGGAGTGGTTAAAGCGGTAGTAAAGCTAAAAAACGAATTAAAATTCTTCTCTTTGTAAGTTAAGAGCATAATGTGCTAGCATGAATGGCATACTAGCACATTATGAAAGACTTATCTTAAAATGATTCCCTCCAGTGTCACCTCTGACAGGGCTTCCATCTTCACCCGGTCTTCCCCTTCAGGTTTGTGCGCTCCAGCTGTTTAATTGGCCAAGCCGCGATGACATCACTCTCACGCTCTCAATGGATGGCATGACGTCCATTGACAGAGAAGTGTGCATGCGCCGGTGATGTGACCGGCTGCTGTCTCCTGAACGGTGCAGGTTTAGGAGATATTTACTTTACCTACAGGCAAGCTTTATTATAGCCTTACCTGTAGGTATAAAACAATAAATGGACTTTACTATCACTTTAAAACTGAAGGGCTGAGATACTTCCTTACCTTTCCTAAAAGGCTTTCTATTGTGCTGGTCACATGGCTGGAATCCTAGGCATTTGGCCATGTGATCTTTGTTAAAGGCTTCTGATTGGCTGATCCTCTCTAAATTGATAACACGTCCTGTAAATGCCTAGGATTATGGTTACACAAGAAGCACTGAAGGGAACTTGGCCTTTCATGGCCCATCAACAGGAGAAGGAAGGACCAGGCTTTTGACAGAGGAGTTGGCCGACATTTGCCCACCGGAGCACCCCAATATTTGTTAGTCTTTCTACATGCTGAGGGTTAAAGCTTGTAAAAATAAAGCCTTAGACTGGAACTTGTACTTATTTGTATAAAGAAGCGTCTCAAATTATTTTATTATTATTATTTTTTTTTTTTTTCAGATTGTGTCCAGAAAGAACCCAGAAGATGTCCAGGAGGTAATTTCATTGTTTGGAGCTGCTCCAGGGATATAATTACTTGTGTTTGTCTTCAGCTTAGTGGGTCGAAATACAGAGAGCAGAATTATTTTGTTTGTCCAACCAAATATCATCCAGCTTTGATGACTCTTGAAGGGCTTGAAGAAGACTTCCAGCTGAGGAAGGAATAGGATTTTCCAATTGGATGGCAATAGAAAATCTCCTGGAAGCTTGTCCCAGGTTTACCCTAAGGCCCCTTTCACACCGGGGCGGGGAGCCGCGGTGACGGTAAAGCAGCGCTATATTTAGCGCTGCTTTACCGTCGTTTTAACCGCGGTATTCGGCCGCTCGCGGTCCGTTTTTAACCCCCGTGAGCGGCCGAAAAGTGGTTAAACACCCCCCGCAGAGCGCCACCGCAGCAGCGCTTTGCGGCGGTATTACCGCGTTTCACCGCGGTGTCCCATTCTATTCAATGGGAAGGAGCGGTATAGGAGCGGTGAACACACCGCTCCTATCCCGCTCCAAAGATGCTGCTAGCAGGACTTTTTTTGTCATCCTGCTAGCGCACCGCTCCAGTGTGAAAGCCCGCCGGCTTTCACACTGGAGTTAAAGGGGCAGGATTTTTTCATGCGGTGAACAGGCGCTATTTTTAGCGCTGCACCGCATGAAAAACGCCTAGGTGTGAAAGGGGCCTAAAGCTTATGTCAAATGAGCGATTTATGTCCCTCCCAATGAAAGCTGAATGCCAGCTTTCTGTAAAATAGATAATTTGGACCAATATGGTCCAAAGAAACTTCTATCTTAAAGTGGTGTTGCCACCAAAAAAAAAAAAATTGGCTTAATAATCATAAAAAAATAATTGGAAAAAAAAATGTTTTACTCACCTCTAAATGCCTGTTGCTAGGGGGTCCCTCGTAGTCTGCCACCTTCAGTGCCCAGCAACTGATGTCACTTCCTCTAGGCACTGCACAGTCATCTGGGACCTGTCACGTGTCCCAGATGAGTGAGCGTCGAATCACGGCGCACGGCGCCGCTCGCGCATGCGCAGTGGGTGCCCGGCTGCGAAGCCACAGCTGGGTGCCCACATTAAGGATGCCGGCGCCACGAGAGCGGAGCGGGGAACGAGGGGGGGGGGGGGGGGGGGCCTCGTTCCCTCGCATCGCTGGACCCTGGGACAGGTAAGTGTCCGATTATTAAAAGGCAGCAGCTGCAGTATTTGTAGCTGCTGACTTAATTTTTTTTTTTTTTGTGGGCACTCCTCTTTAACAGATGCACCCTCAGCAGCACTCGGCACTGTGTTCTGGAGCAGCAGGACAGAAACTTGTCTCACTCCTGGATCAAAATAGTCCGGAACACAGCACTTCGTACTGTAGTATGCAGATAATGCTACGTACAGTTTATACAATGCTGCCAGCAGGCGCATCTGTTAGTGGGGGTAATAGTTTGTTTGGACCAGCTTGGGACAGAAAGCTGGAGTAAACTCCCATGCATAATGTTTCCTTATAGGTAAGCCTATAATAAGGTTTACTTATGGGAACTGTAAATATCTCCTAAACGTGTACTGTTTAGGAGATATTTACTGTAGATGCAGCCCGTGAGGTCACTGGCATATGCGCTCTGAAGGAACGGCCACCCGGGCCATAAACGGCAACGTAGGTGTGATGTCGTCATGGCTCCGGACACTCGCACAGCCCGAGTCTGCGAACCCGGAAGGAAGACCGGTGAAGATGGAAGCGCCTTCAGTGGTGATGGCGCCCTGCTGGATGGCTTCTTTTTAAGGTAAGTTTCACATAATGCATGCAATGCATACTAGCACATTATGACATTGCCTTGCAGGTTTCAAAAAACAAAACAAAAAAAAGCAGTGGCTTACTACCGCTTTAAGCTTAATAAAAACTGACATTATTTTTCTTTTTAGGCTGCATTCACACCTGAGCGTTTCAAAGTTGCGAGTTTTTACCACGATTTTGCCACGTTTTTCCTGCGACTTTGCCGCCATTTTGTTCAGGTCACCAATTTAAAAGGCAGAACAATGCCTGTTCTGCCCCAAAGAAGCTCATGTTCTTTTTTTGAGCTTAGGGTGTTTTTCAGGCATTTTGCTTCAGGTGGCAAAATGCTCAGATGTGAACAGATGCCACTGAAATTAATGGGATTTTGCTTGTTGGGTGTTTTTCGGGCGTTTTATGAGCTGAAAACGCTCAGGTGTGAATGCAGCCTTAGGGAAAGGAGGAACCTTTCTCAAATTTTTGTTGCTGTCTGGGAGAATTTTCTGGATTTATTGTCTCGAGAGACGCTAGAGGAAATAGTTAATATCTCCCTAAAAAGAGGGGAGACTGTTGTCACTGGAGCAAGTGTCCCCATTGAAAGATATCTTATCTATACCTGTTCTTGTGACAACTGTAAAAAATTGTATTGTTCTTCAGTTTCTCTTCCAGTGACAATGGTCTCGGGGACAAATAGGTTAGATCTCTCTAATGGGAACACGGATGGAAGTAAAAATCCAACAGAGATTCTATTCTAAACATTCCCCATTCTATCCACAAAAAAAACATTTTGTCTGGAGTTATAATTAAAGTATTACTATAGCCGGCCTTAGACAGTTTGAATCTTAGCCAGTTTAGCAAGCACCGGCTGAGATTCAAACCTTGTATGGGCATCATGATCGACTTGGGTACAACCAGCCTGTCGGATTTTATATGTGATTATTGCTAGGAGAACATAATGGCTGCTCAGGAGGGATTCCCCCACCAACACAGTCAGTGTTGGTGGGGGAACAGAGCATTTTTTTTTCCTGCAACCCGTGGTTGCAGGAAAGAAAATCGCTCCGTTTATGGCCGGCTTCAAGGCAAAACTTTTTTTTTTTTTTTTAAATGAGTGGAGAGGGATTAGAACCCCTGTCCGTTTTTATTGCTGTCTGTGTCCCCATTAGGGAGATTCACCCTCTCTATTTGTCCCATTTACTATTATCATTGAAAGTGAAAGTAAAAGAAAATCCCAAATTTTGGGTTGTCCCCAGAAAAGTAATAGAGGGGAAATCTTAAAATGGGGATTCTCATTCTGGTGACCTGGGGGTCCCCAAGAGATTCCCTTGCTCTCACTTCCTGTTTTGGCTGTGGGACAGGAAGTGAAGGAAAATCTCCCCAATGGGACAAAGAGGGCAAATAAAAACATACAAGGGTTATAATAACCCTCTATTACTCCATCCAAAAAAAAGAAGTTTGGCCTATAGTTCTTAAAATACACTTAAACATTAAAAAATCATTACATTTGGATCTCCTTGTCATCTATTAGGGTGCCTCAATGTGTGCATTGTCTGTAGGCAGGTCACGTTCCACACAGAGCAGGGGTGGCGGTGCAAGTGGTGCATTGGTTTGAGTAGAGGAGCCTGCAGTAATCATTATGTAATGTACCATTGATGCCGACACTAGAGATTATGAGGGTAGGACTGTATATATGGGCACTATGGGAGAGTGTTGCAGTTGCAGGATCTTGGTGGTTCAGGAATGGCTATTCTTTTAGATTTGGGGACATTTGAAAAGGACTTTATACACAATATCAAGGGAAAGATCTACATATCCCTGCATTAGAAACTACAGTATAGTTCATTATTATTTAGGTTTCTTAGTCTTACCATCTATATTACTGATCTTGTCAACAGTCTGTCCCAATGGATGCTTCAATCCCTTGGCGCTGTCTCCTTCCCACTTCCATTTCTCATTCACACTCAGCAAGGTTCTCCATGAAAACAACAGCAATTCTATTTATGTGTCGGCAACGCAATCTCCTGTGCATGTGAAGATCTGATTGGCTGATTAAGGTTCCTGATTTTTAGGTTAGATATTACATTGCTGCAGATGGACACAGTTGAACGACTTTGGGGCCCCGTATCTCGGGGCCACTTGGTGCTAGGAACCCCAAATTTGGTTTGCAAACCCAGTGGAACTAGCACTACAACATATGGGGTTCCTAGCACCAAGTGGCCCCGAGATACGGGCCCCAAAGTCGGTTTGGAAAATGTAAAGCACTTTTCTGCAGCAGAGAATGACATTTTCCAAACCGACTTTGGGGCCCGTATCTCGGGGCCACTTGGTGCTAGGAACCAGCTTTTGATATATTGGGTTTGCACACCAAATGTGGGGTTCCTAGCACCAAGTGGCCCCGAGATATAAGCAGAGGGGGGCACTTTCAGCACAAAAAAATGTGCTGAAAAACTCGGCTTATACTCGAGTATATACGGTACCACTGACAGGGGTGCTTAGAATGACAAGCTTTTATTTATGTAAAACCTTTATCCCAAATGGAAAAAAAAAATTGTTTCTGTAACTGCTTATAAAGTATTAGCTGGAGTTTGGCTTCAATTTGTTAGTGTATCTACATCTGCTAGTTCATTTAACACTCCCCTGCCCCCCAGATTAACAATGCTGCTGTTCAAAGATGCGCCTGTGCTCCTTCATCCAGATTGGGGCAGGCAATCTATTACAGGAGGTGTGTTAATGGCCAGATCACCAGGTGAAAACTTAAAAAAAGAAACCCAATGCAGCCTTCACATCTAATGATTGGTAAGCTGCAATATTGTATGTTTTTGGTTTAACACCCCTTTCATTTTTTTTTTTTTCTTTTACCATTTTTCTCTAGCAAGATTTTTTATTTTTTTTTTATAAACTCCATTTCATCATCAGGACTGTAAAAGCTTTTAGGGGCCTCTGCTCGGTACCTAATGATGGAGACGCATCTCCCAAGAGCCTCTTTCTTGCACAGTGTGGACAGGCTCCTGGGAGTCAAGGCAGCAATATTGTTTCTCTGGAGAGATCAATGTATACACATGGAGGGGAGAGACAGCACAGGCAGTGTTCTCAGTCCTCATCAGGACATTAGGAGCACACTGACATTCTGGCAGATCAACAGGGATTTTCTGTACTTCTGTCAGTGCTTTTAAAGCAGGGGTCTCAAACTGGTGGCCCTCCAGCTGTTGTGAAACTACAAGTCCCATCATGCCTCTGCCTGTGGGAGCATGCTTGTAACTGTCAGCCTTGCAAAGCCTCAAAGGACTTGTAGTTTCTCAACAGCTGGAGGGCCGCTAGTTTGAGACCCGTTTTAAAGGGATAAAGCATGGGGAAATATTTTGGTATTGCAGAGACCTACTGCATTTTTCTAAAACTTTGCCCTGATATACACGCTTTACCTTAAACTGGAACTTTAGTCAGGAAATTAAAGTAGAAGTCCACCCTTAAACTAAAATCCCTGCATCTGTAGATACATACAGGGGGTCCCCGAGTTGCGAACGGCTTAGGGACTGCCTGTTTTGTTCTTAAGCCGGAATTATTCGTAAGTCGGAAGCGCATGCGCAGAACGGCAGAGACAATGTTTTCCGACGTTTTCCGCTGTTCTGTCAAGTAACCGCGCATGCACAAACGTCGTTTTCCGATGTGCCGCCGACGTTCGTAAGTAGGAGTCGTTCGGAAGTCGGAGGTTCGTAACTTGGGGACCCCCTGTATATAGATGCATATATAGATCGTGGAATCTAACACTAACCTATCTAGCCGTGTAAAGAAGAAATCTGTATACATACCTTTTCTGAAGCCGATCTGACCCGATCTCCAGTGGCAGAAGCTCTGTAGAGGACACAGCCAACAACGGCTGTGAAATGAATGGGGAATAATGTCACCTGTAGAGTTACTATGGGGCTTCCGTTGTCAGCTGTGTCCTCTGCACCCGCCCACACATGGAAAAGGTATGTATACTGATTTCTTCTTTACAGGGCTACATAGGTTAGTGTTAGATCGTGGGTGTCTATAGATGCAGGGATTTTAGTTTTAGGGTGGAACTTCCGCTTTAAAGTGTAAGTAAACCCTCCTATCATTTTCAGCCAAGGAAGCGGCCATCTTTGCCTCTGTTTAATCTACAACTGCCATGATGCTGCACATGTGATCAGCTATGACACCAGCCATTGGATGGTTTGACAGTTTGTTTGCAAGCACAACCAATGGGAGTGTTAAATTTTTGGCATGTGCCGGAAATGAAACTGTATTATGGATGGGTTTACTTCCGCTCCTCGCCCCCTGACATGCCACAGTTGGTATGTCATTTTTTGGGGGGGGAGGGGGTGCTGGGTACCTGGTTTGGAGTAGGACTTCCTGTCCCACTTCCTCCTTCCGACTTCTGGCCGCCTAGGAGTCACCTCCATCCCGGCAATGTTCTGGGACACGTCACAGGTCCCAGAACATTGCCTAGCCATTGACGGAGCACGACTTCCGCAAACCGTCGCAGCCGGGCGCCCACACTCACAATTTCGGCGCCGCGAAGAGGAGGGGGAGAGAACGCAGGCTTCGGGCAGCCGCATCGCTGGATCATGGGACAGGTGAGTGTCTGTTTATTAAAAGTCAGCAGCTATACTTTTTGTAGCTGCAGACTTTTAATAAACTCAAAAACCAGTGGAACTCCGCTTTAAGTCCTGCTAGATGACTTGCTGGCCCATTTTGCAGGTATAGATATGTAAAACATTAAATATAAGTGCCTATACTGTATAAAATCCAGTACTACACTGTCTCACCCTGCTCTGCACATGCTCAGTTGCTCTCCACTTTTAGGCATTTTTATGTCCTGCTGAGTTTTTACAGGCCGATCTCCTGTCCTTTACAGCCAAGGAAGCTGCTCCTGTTGGATCCGCAAATGCCATAATGCTGCACATGTGTTTAGTTATGACACCAGCCATTTGACAGTTTGGTTGAGGACACAAGCAAATGTGACATTTAGCAATCCCAGCATTCCAGGAATGCAACTGTTTTTTTCAAACCGTTAAATTGATGGGTATAGTTCCCCTTTTTAATTTACTGCTGTTCAGGGGCTCTGGGTTCAGTGGCAGCCTCCAGCAAGAAGAAACAGGGGCAATGTTAAAGACCATTTACTGCGCACACTAAATTTGGTAGCATAATTATTAATGTGGAATGTATGTTCCTTGCTAAAGAACATTATTTTTTATCAAGTTGTTTTGGGTAAAGTTCCACTTTAAAGCAGAATTAAAATCCTTTCCATGAAGGAGCAACTGTCATTGTCGGTAAACCAGGTCAGGGGCGGTATACTACTTATGTAACACCCTTCTCTCTTTCCATCAGATAGTTTCGTGGAAAAGATACAGCGACTTCAAAAAGCTGCACAGAGATCTCTGGCAGATACACAAAAACCTCTTCAGGCAAACAGAGCTCTTCCCACCATTTGCGAAAGCCAAATTGTTTGGTAAGCCTTGTTCTGCTGGGACTTGTTACATGTGGAGTCATTGTAAACTGAGAAGAGACAGGAGGTGATGTTATATATTAGATGCAGACACGCCTAGAACTATTATTAACTATTATAATACACTGGTGTTAAAGTAGACTTAAAAACGCAAGTCTTTTCTGTTTGCAGCCTCCCCTAATTGAAAACCTTCGGTGATCATATTTCTAATACAACAATGAAAATATAATTACCTTACACCCCATGTTTCTGCTTGTTTGTGTAGATGAGGGTCACATCTTTGGGGTCTTATCATGAAAATCTGAGGATCCCAAATCCTGTGAGACTGTGCTATTGCAAAAGGGGGTGGACTGTTTTCTGATGAGATTTGAGGTCCTGATCATTATCGGGATCCTGCGATGAGGCCCAGTGACATCACCTACAGGAAGGGGCCTGAATCTCGGGTAAAGCCGGCCATAGATGGTCCGAATCTCGGCATGTTCAGCAGGGACGAGACAAGAGTTGAACCATGTGAGGGCAGGTCGAATGTATCGAAGTTGATCGATCGATAGCTGCTAGCTGTAATCGCTGTGTTCTGGCTGGAATGGCTTCCCCCACCGGGAGAGAACAGTGGCTCTGTGGGAGGGATTTCCCCATCAACACTGATCCTGCAACCTGTGGTTGCAGGAAAGAAAATCGCTCCGTCTATGGCTGCCTTTAGGTGACTGCTTTAAAAATATTTTTCTTCAAATTTATTTTTTATTGTTTTATATTTTTTTTATATGGGAAGTAGGGTTCCCTCTAAACTACAGCATAACAGTGGAAAATTATTTAAATCTCTATCACTTTCTTTCCTGGTGACCAAATTCTTTCCAGGATAGGAAGCTGAGAATGGAAACCTCTAGTAGGGAAACAATTATGTACCTAGTGAAGACTAAGTTGCAGAGGGGGTCTTTCTTCCCACTTCCAGGAGTGTAGCACAGGATGTGCAACAGAGAATGCAAGGACTTGCACAGGCACAAGTGCCTTTGTTACAGGCAGTACCGGATCTCTTGAGGTGTGTGGACCAGGAAAATTTAGACCAGACGTGGGAATACTGGTGTACTTAACAGGAGTTGGGGGGAGGGTGCTGGGGTTGGTCTGGAGTAGGTCTAATGCCGCGTACACACGGTCGGAATTCTCGTCGGAAAAAGCTCTGATGGTTTTCCTGTCGGAATTCCGACGGCATTTCGCTCAAACTGTCTTGCCTACACACGATCACACCAAATTCCGAGGGTCAATAACACCACGGCATAAAACATGTTCGACTGCACTATAAAAGGGAAGTTTAATGCTTCTGAGCATGCGTCTAATTGTTTCCGAGCATGCGTCGGAATTTTGCGTGTCGGAATTGCATACACACGATCGGAAAATACGATAGGTTTTCCGTCGGAAAAATTAAGAACAGGTTCTCAATCCAAAGTCCGTTGGAAATTCCGACAGAAAAAGACAGATGGGCATACACACGGTTGGAAAATCCGATTAAAAGCTCCCATCGGACTGTTTCCATCGGAAATTCCGACCGTGTGTACGCGGCATTACCCACATCCCAGAAATTGCTGTATATACAAGATGTGTTCCTCTTGGGGGACTTTTAAGGGAAAGAGACAACTACTTGGTTTTAAACTGTATTATTCAATGTTTATTCAAAAGGATAAGGGGTGAGTTGCGTGGGAGACAACCCACGTGGGTATTCAAAAACAAGTGTACATAAAAGAAAGTGGGATGCACTTAACTTAACAGGGACTAGGTAAGGGTACAAGCAGAGGTCAGTAACAACTGAGCAGAGGGTACCAACTCAGCAGACAGAATCAGAATTGAGGGTTCGAGCCCAGCTTGGTAATAGTTGGATAGTGAAGGTACCAATTCAGGAAATGCGAGCAAAGTGGAGGATTTGAGGTTGGTAACAGCCCGGCAGCAGATGTACAAAACAGAAAGAAGGAAGCTGAGTCAAGCAGGCAAGTCAAGGTCACAATGGCTAAGCAAAGGTCTATGAGAAGGTCACAAGGCAAGGGGGTCATACACAAGAAGGATAAACCACAGGTCAGGTTGAAGGTTCACAGGAACTATCTAAATAACACTTGACAATCTGTCCATGCAGTGTTCCAGTTTGTATAGGCTGTTTGGCACCAAAACCAGAACTGAGGGTGCATTAGCAGTAATGCACTGGTATACTTTTACAAAGACCTACCATACATAGAGACAAAAATGTAAAGTAAACATAGATTCAAATTTTTCCTCTCGCTGAAAAAAAACAAGCTTTTATTGTTGTTCTATCTGTGGTAGGGAGAATTCTTTCACCAGGAAAGGAAGTGAGGAGAAATCCTAGATCTGGCCATGCAGCACTTACTTGGCAGGTGCTAGCTAGCGGGAGTCCCTGCACGTGCCGCCAGACATTCCTGGGCCCTGCTTGTCTATGCCAGTCACCGCCTCGGGTGCTATGCCAAACAAGGCATACCTCCCAGGCATGAATGTTCCTAGCCACTAGTTTACAATTTTGTGTTCGGACCATATGTATAACCCTCTTGGGCCGCAGATTTGACACCCTGGCTTTAGAGGAAACCATATTAAAGTGTCTGTCTATAATTGGAGATCCAGGTGTTCCAAATTTTTCTGAATTTCTTTGACTGTGTCTTGGAGGTCTGTGACAGTTTTTTGATATTCAAATACCACATCATCTTAGTTTTGACCTGTGCTATAGTTAGATTTCCAATTTCTAGCCAAAGTTTGCTTGGCAGCTGTGAGAATAAAGGGGATCAGTTTAAATTGGTTGGCAGTGCATCGTTCGGGTTTCAGGTTTAGCAATTCCTCGTACGGCTATTTAGGGATACTGGTATCCAAAACCATGTAGATCAGTTGGTACGCTCTTGTCCAGAATCGTTTAATCTGTGGACAGTCCCACAACACATACAGTATATCAGAGTGCCAGCCGAACTATATACTCGAAAGCAGTGGTCTGAGATGCCTTGGGGGTAAATTTAGCCAGTCGCAACGATACCATGTAGCATCTCAGCAGGTTTATAGTTGGCCTCCAAGAAGTCGATCGGCCCGTGTGCAACAGTATCCCATTGATGGGCATCCAGTGGGGTCTCCAGGTCCGCTTTCCACTCAGTAGTGTAAGGCGGGGGGGGGGGGGGACATATCGTCGGACAACAGAGATCTAAAGATTAGGGACAGAATGCCTTTTGTCAAGGGATAAGTGTGACAGACGCACTCCAAAGGAAGTGAGCAGTGAATATGTATGTTCCAGGTGTGAATAACAAAGTTGCGTATTTGAAGATAGCTAAACAATTCCCAGGGAGGCATCTTATGGGATGTGCGCAGAGCATTATAGGTCAAAAACCCTTTTTGGGGTTAAGAGGTCTTGGATGCGGTGGAATCCTGAAGCCCCCCACCATCAACACCAACCTACACCTTTCCTACAGGCCTGGACTGAAGGAAGGATTGTGAAGCAAAGTAGCCAATGGGAAGTGGGGGAAGTGGGAGGACCGCAACCTCCCAGAATACATAAGTTACATATTTTCAACAAGTTTTTAGTATGGTGTTTGTGTTTTTTAAAACCTTTTTTTAAACTGATTTTGTTTATTTGATTGTTTGCTATAGGTATGCAATATTTGTATACCTACATTTTACAATAATATATATAAAAAAAGCATGTAATATATAACAAAGTATTCCCAGAGTTCTCTGGGTTATGTAAAGAGACAGCACAGCAGAATCTGCCTGTCGGGAGACGTGTATCTTACAGAAACTTTAGAGGAAGTTATTTGAAAAGGAAAGAGTCACTGTTCTTTCAGTGTGTGTGAAAGATTTAAACTACTGAAACAAGCTTCTTTTCAGCAGGTTAGTAAGGAGCAAGAATTAAACGTTCGAATTATAGCCTGTAGCTCTACCTGCTGTTAAGACAGAAGGCTACATAATTGTATGCACCATTTCTTTATTTTAATTGATAAAACAAAACCAAAAAAAAAATTGTGTGTATATATAGATAGATAGGGATATATATATATCCCTATCTCTGTGTGTGTATATATGTGTGTGTGTGTATATATATGTGTGTGTGTGTGTGTATATATATATATATATATATATATATATATATATATATATATATATATATATATATATATATATATATATATATATATATATATATATATATATATAAAAATAAATATATATATATATATATAAAAAATAAATATTTTATTTTTTTACCATAGTAAAAGAAAATATATACAGAGCAGTCTACGTTCTTTTAAGCCCATAAGTTGGGCTTGTTGCTGTGAATTACATCATCAAATTTCTTTCCAAAATTCATAAGACTAGCACTATGAGGCGGCAATTACACACCGTAAATATGCAGCTATAGGTACACTCGCATGGCACAAAAATCACTGTAAATCTTTTAGGGTAAGGCTTAGGCACAATATACATTTCTAGATGTTCATTCTAAGGCCTCCTTCACACGGCTAAGTTGCAGCTGCCGGATATATTTGCAGCAAGAGTCAGCTGCGTCCAGGCTTGGATATCTGTCCCAAACCAAAGCTAATTGCTCTGTGTGTGACTACACTGACTACCACTGCTGCTCCACAGATTCTTGCCACAGGAATCCTGCAGCCACACCAAGCAGGCCGGTGAAGGAGGCCTAATATAGCAAATCTTAATTTTTTGAGGTTCAGGTCCATGTTTAAGAATTATTAAGTAAATCTAAAATGGTAATAATAACTGTTAAAAACAATGTACAGGCTCAGAAGTAAAATTATCCAGTTTCTCCTTCTTAATTACATGCATATTAGTGAGCACCTTTAAAAAAATCTATTTAAAATCTTATATTGGCTTACTATGGGGTACATATGGGGTACAATGAGACCTCTAGTGGTTATTTAGGAGTAGTACATGCTTAAATTAATAAAATGAAAAAAGGCCTTTATGCAATTTTATCTCCGGTATCTAAAATACATGGGAGTTAAGAATCTTCATTCAAAATGTTGTGTGGATATCCACTTCAATTATCCAATCATGTGAAAAGCATCTGCACATTATTGGGTATTCAAAGTGAACATTAGTTTGCCTTTTCAGGATTGTATTACTGATTTATTATTATTATTATTATTATTATTATACAGTGCTTTACAACATGAGGGCAGACAGCACATTTACAATACAATTTAATACAGGAGGGATCAGAGAGTCCTGCTTGTTAGAGCTTACAATCTAGGAGGGGGAGGGTCAAGTGATACAAAGGGTAATAGCTGTGGGGGATGAGCTGATGGAGAAAATAAAGTACAGTTGTTAGGTGGGGGTTGTATAGGCTTCTCTGAAGGGAAGTTTTTTCAGGGATTGTCTAAAAGCTAACAGCGTAGGGGAAAGTCGGATTGGGGTAGGGGGTTCCATAGGATGGGAGAGGCTTGGGAAAAGTCCTGGAGGCGAACATGGGAGGGACGAAGAGAACAATTAGGTTGGTATTTTGAGACGAGGTTAATTCTACAGATTAATTTTCTGATTGTTAAAGAAAGTGGAAAAAAAGTCCAAGCTAATACTTAGCAGAATTTCGGTTTGTTCTATTTTCTAATCATTAGAGGGCTCAAATTAAAGTTTTTTTTTTTTGTTTTGTTTTGTTTTTTTTTCTGCTATAGTAATGGGAAATTTAAAGGAGCAGGATAGAAATTGTTCTTGAACGAACAAATTTCGAACTGTGAGTGGGAAATTGTATTTATTCCAAATTCGACTGTTAAAAGCAAACAACATTTTTAAGTTCTTTCGAACAACATTCATCAAGTCATCAACTGTACTAAGAATTTTTGTATGAATATTCGTATGACCATTTGTTCAAAAGCTTAATTTATTTCCTTTGTTGTCTGTTGAGAGACACAGGAAGTCTTAAACCTTTGGGTTAAACTGCTGCCTACAGGAGGATTGTATACGGGAAAATAAACTGTAGGCCTCCTCAAGGTATAACCCTTCTCGGTATGCCCCAGTTTATGCCAGTATCCTAGGAGAATAGATACATGGGAATTTTTCTAGCAACTTTGTTTCGCTTTAAACAACATTCCTCTCTACACAGGTGCTGGGGTTTTCCCACAGGTTCACAGCTTTGCGGCATGGTTATCCTCAGCCTGACTTTTTGTCCATACTGCCTCCAGACCTGGCTGGACATTGTAGGGTGAGCCTAGAAGTGACCTTCAGACACCAGATTTTATCTGAGTGCTTTCCAGACTACATTGTGGTAATGTAACCTACAGAGCCATGTCCAGGTCCTGAGCTGTTGGCATTGCCTCTGCACTTGTCCTGTCTTAAGAGTCACTTTGTGAGTAAGGCTATTTAAACCAGGCACTGGGAGTTCCCACAATTTTAAAGGTTACTGAGCACCATTCTTCACCATTTCCTGCTGGCTTTGCTGTGAAAGAGTTTATTGCTATGGGACAGAATGCTGATGTCATTCTGCTGGGTGGAGCATTGCGTATATGCACTCTGTATATCTTGAACTTCAGTATTTGATCTGTTCCTGATGTTCACCTGATGTGACTTTGGTCACCTTCAGCCACCTGACCCCCTGGTTGTGAAGCTTCACTTGCGTTTAGTTAGTCACTAAAAATGTGTCAAACAAAAAATCATAAAGTATCCACAGATTCCTGGAGACACTAAAACGTTACTAAAAGTCCACATGATAGTCACAAAATGATAATGTTCATATAAAGTTCATATAAAAGTAGCCGTGCTTCAATGGTGTAGAAATAAAACATTCCAATCCGCCACCAAACGTACTCCACCACTCCTGCTGTGAGTCTCACTCAGCAAATAATTATGCCTCACAACTAATGTTTGTCAAAAACAGCTTTAGCAGCACCGTTTCCTCTGGTGGTCCTTCATCAATATCCTCAAATATTAGGCAGAAAGAAAACTCTAAACTTGAAGGGCCAAGCCACACGCCACAGTAGCAGAGACTTATATAGTCCTTCCTCTGAAAAAGTTATCCCTGGGAATGCCCACAACTGTGAACTTTTCTGAACTATATATATAATATACACTAACCCCCCCCCCCCCCCCCCCCCCAAAATACTGAAGGGAGAAGGTATGCTTTTATGAAGGGGTTTGTGGTATACTATTGTACTAATATATATATATATATATATATATATAATATATTATAATATACATTTTTTTTTCTCTCAAAAGTGAGTACGCCCTTCACATTTTTGTAAATATTTTATTATATCTTTTTATGTGACAACACTGAAGAAAGTACACTAGCAAAGTAGTGAGTGTACAGCTTGTATAACAGTGTAAATTTGATGTCCCCTCAAAAATAACTCAACACACAGCCATTAAAGGGTAACTTCACTTTTACAGTAAAATCTGTAAAAAACTTAAACAGGTCCCGCTGACCACAGTTGGAAGTCAAATGGCTTTGTGTGCCATTGAGAAGGTGATTAGCTACACCTGATTGAGTTTACAAGTCATTTTTAAGAGGGGGTGATCCTTTTTCCAACTCAGTGATACTGTTTTTGAATTTATTTTATTTTATTTCTGACATGTTGGTGTTATATCTTTCACTTGGATGTTATAAGTTGCAATCTGTATCTACAGAGTAAATATAGCTGAATAAAACAAAAACGGGTAAAGGTGCAAAGCAACCAAATGTGATTATTTTAAAGGGGGTGATTCTTTTATATACCCGCCGTGTGTGTGTGTGTGTATATATATATATATATATACCGTATTTATCGGCGTATAACACGCACTTTTTCCCCCTTAAAATCGGGGGAAAGTCGTGGGTGCGTGTTATACGCCGATCCCCCAAAAAAAAGTGACAAAAAAAATCAAACAGCGCCGAAAAACGAGTGCCGCCGAAAAAGACCGATCTGACTGTTCGGCGCCGCTCGCAGTCAAGCCTCCCTGCTCTTGCTTCCGAAACAGCAGGGAGGCGGGACTGCGAGTGGAGCCGAACAGACGGCTCGGGCATTTCCGGAGGCGCTCGGTCTTTAATGGCGGCGCCCGCTCGTTCTTCTCCGGCGGGAAATTTAAACATGCCACAGACGCTGACAAGCTGCAAGACACACTGGGCAAGGCTGCAAGACACACTGGGCAAGGCTGCAAGACACACTGGGCAAGGCTGCAAGACACACTGGGCAAGGCTGCAAGACACACTGGGCAAGGCTGCAAGACACACTGGGCAAGGCTGCAAGACACACTGGGCAAGGCTGCAAGGCACACTGGGCAAGGCTGCAATACACACTGGGCAAGGCTGCAAATGACGCTGGGCAAGGCTGCAAATGACGCTAGGCAAGGCTGCAAATGACGCTGGGCAAGCTGCAAATGACGCTTAAATGTAAGTTTTTTTTTTTTTTTTTCTTCCCCCTAAACTTCCCTCCTAAAACTTTTTTTCCTTAAAATGCCTTCCTAAACTTGGGGTGCGTGTTATACGCCGATAAATACGGTATATATATATATATATATATATATGCCACAGACGCTGACAAGCTGCAAATCACACTGGGCAAGGCTGCAAGACACACTGGGCAAGGCTGCAAGACACACTGGGCAAGGCTGCAAGACACACTGGGCAAGGCTGCAAATCACGCTGGGCAAGGCTGCAAATCACGCTGGGCAAGGCTGCAAATCACGCTGGGCAAGGCTGCAAATCACGCTGGGCAAGGCTGCAAATCACGCTGGGCAAGGCTGCAAATCACGCTGGGCAAGCTGCAAATGACGCTTAAATGTAAGTTGTTTTTTTTTTTTTTTCCCCTAAACTTCCCTCCTAAAACTTTTTTTCCTTAAAATGCCCTCCTAAACTTGGGGTGCGTGTTATACGCCGGTGCGTGTTATATGCTGATTAAATACGGTATATATATATATATATATATATATATATATATATGTGTGTGGGAGATATATAATTTAAGGGTATTCCCATTGTGGCACTTTTGGATGACCTTGTGATCTGGGAACAGTCCATGTGGGCTGCGGAGAACAATATATCTTTGACTGCACAGACATTGCAGATGTTCAGGTGGATCCTAAACCTTCAGAAATCGTCAGTGACTCTGAGTCATCACTTAGAAAATCTGGGGCTGATCTTGGACACTTCTGAGACCAGTGTGTTCCTTTCCCAGCTCAGGTCTCATGTCTGGTTTCTTTAGTCCAGAAGTTGTTTAATCCTTTTGTATGAGGCTTCAGATGGATGATGGCCTTCTTTGAGTTGGTTTCCTTTGATTAATTCTACTTCAAGCATCTGCAACGTAACGTCTTGTTATTATTGGATAAGACATTTGTTTCTCATGACACACCGAATCGGGAAATGCAAGGACCAGGCTGTCCCTGTCTTGGTGTCTCTGAGATCTGGTGTTGGTGCCAAGGAAGTGATTTGGATCCTGAGGATTAACACCAACTGTTCAAGCTTAAGGGGAGGAAGGGAATACTCTTGGCCATCCTGATGGTGCAGGGAACTTGGATGTAGAAGGAATCTTGTCTCCTGATCAAAATATTGGAACTTCAGGTGATTGCACTGACCAACCAATTTGGATCTATACAGACAAAACCACAGCAGTGGCATACATCAACCATCACAGAGCAACAAGAATTCTCACTGTGGCAAGAGAGGTAGAGTTTGGAAATTCCCGTTCCAGCCTTGTTAGCTGTTTATATTTCTGACGTAGACATTGTTCTTCTATCCCTCTGTTTGGCTTCAAGTCACCAGAAGAAAATTTCCCTCTATTGGTTGGAGGTGGCTTGAGCTGTGCAAGTCAATCTTTCAGCCGTTGATTCTTTCAGTAAGTTCTCTTTTTGTCATCCTGCATGAACCAGGAAAGGGCATTCAAGCTTTTACCATCTTTAGGTGTCTCAGGCATACCATTGTTTAGGCTTATGGTATCAGGGATTGGGTACTACCTTTCCTGTTATGGCTTCACTAGGTCTGTGAGCTCCTCTTGGACTTTTCTGCATCAGGCCTCAGTTTATGTTTTGCAAGGTTACCAACTGACCTTCTGTTTACATTACCTTTTTAAGTTGAGAAAAAAAAATCCCAACTTGGACAATTGTCACCAGAACAGTTGTCCACAACAGAAAAGATTCCCTTGTCTCCTATTTTGGAATTTACTTTTGTGCTCACTCCCCGCTATGTTAAATAGCTGTCCACAGGAATGAATTGGGCCACCACACACCTTAAAGAGGAGCTCCAGGCTCCTGCAGAAAAACTTAAGTCAGCAACTACAAATACTGTAGCTGCTGACTTTTAATATTAGGACACTTACCTGTCCAGGAATTCAGCAGTGTCTTCACCAAAGCTGATTTTTAAATCGAGTGCTGACGCCGCCGCCACCTCCACTAAGAGAGACAGGCAGTGGAGTCTTGCGGTCTCACAGCTGATTCCTTACTGTGCAATGCACTCTCTGATTGGGCCAGCTGCAGGGGAAGGAGGAGGTGGCTGGACTTCTGGTTGAGTTCCATGCAGCAAAACTCAGCCCGAATTGGGAGCGGGTACCTGTCAAAACCAGGTAACCACCCCCCCCCCCCTAAAAGGTGCCAAATGTAGCAGTAGAGGAGGGGGAGGCAGAAAAGCAGAGCTTCCCCTTTTGGTGGAGCTCCACTTTAAGAAGAGGAGCCAGTGGTGACATTGTTGCTGGAAGCCTGAAGCAACACCTAATAAACTGCTCTTCAACAGCTTGGTTTAAAAAAAACATATATTTCGTACTCAGTCCAGTATTCAATAGCTGGCATTTCAAGCCTTGATCAAGGGGATATTCCCTGGCCCCTGAAACACGTTGGCTTTGTGTTCAATTTTATTATTTTGCCCTGGAATTAATCTACAGCTGGATAATCAGAGCTTGGTATAGGCTGTGCGGCACCAAGCAGGGAGGCACCGTGAATATCTCTAAAGCAGGGATGAAGGTAAGTATTTAACATAGCAGTCTGCACTCACTGGGGAATAAACAAAGGAGCTTCACTACAATGACAGCAGCCTTGAACATTTTTGGTTGCTCCAGGACAAGATCATAAGAAGCTTACCAAGAGCTCGCCTCACTCTGATGCATTTCATCAGAGTGAAAAAAAAAAACAAAGAAGTCTGCCACAGTCCAATGACACCAGCCTTGACGAAACTTAATTGTTCCATGACAAAATGTCTGCCTAGGCTATGCCTCACAGACGCATTTCACCCAGGAAAGGTATGATTAAGTCCTTAAGAAGGACTTAATCATACCTTTCCCTAAGAAGGAAATGCGTCAGTGAGGCATAGCCTAGGCAGACATCTTGTCATGGAACAATTACGTTTCGTCAAGGCTGGTGTCATTGGACTGTGGCAGACTTTAAAGGAGGGGGGGGCTACTCATGAGCTCCATCAGCCATTACCTGTGGCCACAGAGACAGGGCAGTGTGGAGGCTTATGCTTAGCATGTTCCTTTGGTATTGTACACTTGGTGAGCAAAGGGCGGGGCTTTCCACTTACACTTTGTGGCATGCATGCATTTAACATGCCGTCTCCACTTTACACTGCAGCCAGATCTTTCCTGCATGATGTCTGTTTCCTTTTGCGATGTGCTATTAGAATATTTCTGGTGGACAGCTTGGCCGGGAATCCCAACTCTCTCCTCCTGGGCTTTCCCACATAGCCCTCAATGTGTTTGATTTCCCGGAGACACACATGTGGGAGGAAGCCTACAGCTTGAGGGGACAGAGTCCTTCATGCACTGTTTGTCTAGTAATCCTCCGGGGTGTTTGCTTAATATATTCTGTTCCCACACTCTTTGAAAACAAGAGGCCAGAGTGTCAATGGAGAATGGCTGTGATCACATCACGGTAAGGAGCCCCTTGGGAAAGCGTCCTCTTGTTTTCCCTTCTCTCCCATTGCTCTTCCAGCCAGGAAACAAACACAGGGCTCGGTTTGTGGAGCAGTGATAACAGATCCTTTCTATCTCCACAACCTGCTCTCTCTATTGCCAGCCACAGTGGGTGATAATATCTGCTTGTCACATCTATAAATCAGACCTGAACACTTATGTAATAACATGCACCGTGCTGCTCTGTTTGCTTATCCATGTTCACAGTGTGGATTCCCAGGGTTATTTATTTTGTATAAGAATCCCCCTCTTATCTCTTGTGCCACTCCACTGCACACTTCCCCTGTTTACAGCCCAGAGTATAATGGCCACAGAGGCAATCCGTATCTACAGATATAAAGTAAGAATGAGAAAATCGTAATGTGCTGGAAATTGTGTTTATCATGCATTTTCAGTAAGCACATATTTTGAGGATTATTGTAGTGTGCTTGTTCTCTAGGAGGTGCACAGGTATGCACACTCCTAGATGTGAGATCACAGTGTCACCAACAGCTACTGGCCTCCACCAACCATCAGGAACCCATCACAGCGGTCAGTAGGTGCAGCTAAAGAGGGCAGTAGTTAAGTAAACCTGGTCCTTTGACATTTATGGACAAAGCACAGGTCCACTTAAGAGCTGGCCTTACAATATAGATTTTTTCCATGTTCTATTTCCTTTATCCACACTAGCAGCGCAGATGGATGAATTTACCACTGTGCCTACTGCATTCTGACAGTCGGGCCAAGCAAATGTCCAAATATCCAAACCACATCTGCAGTTGATTCGATGCAGGGGCTGCTTTTTTTTAGTCAAGTGATTTTGGACAGGAGGTGGCTTATAGGGCCAACCACTGAGCTCACTAAGAACGGGCCAAAACCTGAACAGTCTATGGACCGCTCAACATTTGTTGAGAGAAGACCCACCGGCAGTACATTGTTTTCATTGATCCAGTGGACTCTAGGACTGAGGATCGGTAAAGCAAAACCATTGTGTATGTATGTCATGTGGACATTTTGACTGTCCCCATGTACATATACTGTATAATTGCAAAATATATATAAACATTCGTGTAAACATCAGGTGTATTGATATGGTATGCATCAATCTGTGGTTTACATGTATAGCTAAAAAAAACGCAAAACCCTGCAATTCTTTCAAAACTATTTCTTCTAGTAATGGAAAGGTGCCAAAATTGTACCAAAATATGCTTTGTTTATCGTACATCATGGGAAACGGAGCCTAAGTAATAACTTAATGGGGGTTATGGACCGCCTTCAGGTGTTGACACTGGTATACCCAATACAGGAAGTTCACTCCCCTATATTACCCCTCCTTCTTCCAGGAGTACCTCAGTTTTTTCGCCAGTGTCTAAGGCAGTGATGGCGAACCTTGGCACCCCAGATGTTTTGAAACTACATTTCCCATGATGCTCGACTATACTGCAGAGTGCATGAGCATCATGGGAAATGTAGTTCTAAACATCTGGGGTGCCAAGTTTCGCCATCACTGGTCTAAGGTGTTGGTCACGAGTGAAGATGTGCTCTGAAGAGCTCTAGGAGGGATCCATGCTGGATTTAAATAACCTCCACAACTGGATCCATCCAAGCCACTGTGGCCACAGGATGGTACCCGGGCCTTGCATAGAAGAACGAGGTTTTGCCTGTAAGCCTCTCTTTTGAGGGCTGGACCCCAGGAACCAGGACTCTTTTTTTGGTCATGCTACATTACCCAAAGTTGCTCCTGAGGGGTGCATACAGGTCCAAAGGAGTGGAACCCCTATTATAGGGACCCGGTCTTTGAAGGTTTACTAACGCTGCCCGCCATGATAGGATCTAATCCGACAATGCCAATGTTTTCATCAGACCAGAGAATTTTGTTTCTCATGATCTGAGAGTCCTTCAGGTGCCCTTTGGCAAACTCCAGGTGGGTTGTCATGTGCCTTTTACTGAGGAGTGGCTTCCATCTGGCCACTCTACCATACAGGCCTTAATGGTGGAGTACTGCAGAGATGGTTGTTCTTCTGAAAGGTTCTCCTCTCCACAGAGAAACGCTGAAGCTCTCAGAGTGACCATCAGGTTCTTGGTCACCTCCCTGACTCAGGCCCTTCTCCCCCGATCTCTCAGTTTGGCCGGGTGACCCGCTCTAAGAAGAGTCCTGGTGATTCCAAACTTCTTCTATTAACAGACGATGGAGGTCAATGTGCTCATTAGGACCTTCAATGCTGCAGAAATTTTTCTGTAGCCTTCCCCAGATCTGTGCCTTGATACAATCCTGTCTCAAAGGTCTTCAGACAATTCCTTTGACTTCATGGCTTGTTTTTTTGCTCTGACATGCACTGTTAACTGTGGGACCTTATATAGACAGGTGTGTGCCTTTTTCAAATCATGTCCAATCAACTGAATTTACCACAGGCGGTCCCCTCCAATCAAGTTGTAGAAATGTTTCAAGGATGATCAGTGGAAATAGGATGCACCTGAGCTCAATTTTGAGTGCCATGGCAAAGGCTGTAAATACTTATGTACATAAAATTGAATAAATTTCACGTTGTCATTATGGGGTATTGTTTGTAGAACTTTGAGGAAAATAATTAATTTAATCCATTTTGGAAAAAGTGAAGCGCTATGAATACTTTCCGGATGCACTGTAAGTAAGGGTTTACAATCACTTGGGCTGCTTTCACACTGCAGCCGCGGCTGCATGGGCAGTAAAGTGCCGATCATTTTTAGAGGTGCTTTACCATCGTTTTAACCCCTGCTGGCGGTCAAAGAGAGGGTTAAAAACCGCCAGTATTGTTCATTCCAATGGGCAGGGGCGGTGTAGGAGCGCTCCCAAACCGCTCCAAAGATGCTGCTTGCAGGACTTTTTTTCCCATCCTGCAAGCGCACCGCTCCAGTGTGAGAGCACTCGGGCTTTCACACTGGGGAGGCATGAAAGGCGCTATTTCTAGAGCTAAAACACCTGTAAAACTGCCTTCCGTGTGAAAGGGGTCTTAAAGTCCCTTTCGGCTTATGTGGGTATGGTTTAACTGCTTGCTGACCAGCCGCCATCTTTATACGGCGGCAGGTTGGCTCTCCTGCACAAATCGCCGTAGCTGTACTGCAGGAGTGTGCCCGCAGGTAGGGCGGACTCTGTCCGCCGACAACCCGGTATCTTTGTAAACAAGGCGGATCCCCATTCTGACAGGAGTCATGACAGAGATCTACTGTTCCCAGTGAACGGTGATCTCTGTCATGTCCCTGGCAGCCCATCCCCCATACAGTTAGAACACACCCAAGGAACACATTTAACCCCTTGTTTGCCCCTTAGTGTTAACCCTTTCACTGCCAGTGACACTTATACATTAATCCTTGGCTATTTATAGCACTGATTGCTGTATAAATGTCAGTGGTCCCAAAAAAGTGTCAGCGTACTTTCTGTCCACCGCAGTGTCGCAGATCGCCGCCATTAGAAGTAAAAAAATGGCATAAATCTATCCCCTATTTTGTAGGCGCTCTAATTTTTGTGCAAACCAATCCTTATATGCATCTTGCGTTTTTTTTATTTTTTTATTTTTATTTTTTATTTATTTATTTTTTTTAAAACATAAATAGGTAGAAGAATATATATCGGCCTAAACTGATGAATACATTTTTTTTTTGAATGTGTATTATAGTAAACTTTTTTTTTATTTTTTTTAATTGTCGCTCTTTGTTTTTTTTAAAACGCAAAAAATAAAAACCGCAGAGGTGGTCAAACACCACTAAAAGAAATCTCTATTTGTGGGGAAAAAAGGGCGTCAATTTTGTTTGGGTGCAGCATTGCACGATCGCGCAATTTTCAGTTAAGGCGACGCAGTGCCGAATCGCAAAAAAAATGGCCTGGTCATTAAGGGGGCAATCCTTCTAGGGCTGAAGTGGTTAATATATGAAATGTTGGACTTCTTCTATGTACTGCTTCTCACTTGAGGCTGCATTCACACCTAAGCGTTTCAAAGTCACGCGATTTTACTGCGATTTTGTTCAGGTCACCAATGTGAGGCTGCATTTTCAGCTCGTAAAATGACAGAAAAACGCCTGAAAAACACCCAAGCAAAATCCCATTAATTTCATTAATTTCAATGGTACCTGTGAGCATTTTTGTCACCTGAAGTAAAATGCCTGAAAAACGCTCTAAGCTCAAAAAAGAACATGCGCTTCTTTCGGGCAGATTACGGGCATTTTTTCTACCTTTTTACAATGGTGACCTAAACAAAATCGCGGTCAAAACACGCGACTTAGAAACGCTCAGGTTTGAATGCAGCCTGAAAGGCCCAAAAACGCCTGTAATCTGCCCCAAAGAAGCTCATGTTCTTTTTTGAGCTTAGGGTGTTTTTCAGGCGTTTTTGCTTTAGGTGACAAAACGTAAACGGGTGTCATTGAAATGAATGGGATTTTGCTTGTTGGGCGATTTTTTTTTCTGGCGTTTTATGAGCTGAAAACGCTCAGGTGTGAATGCAGCCTGAAGGTGCTGTGAGCTGCACTGTGCATGAACTACAGTGACAAGCCGGGTATTGTGCTCTGCTTCAGCGATTTGCATAGATTTTTAGGCATTTACAACAGTGGACAGATGTTGAATGTCACTTGAGATTGGGTAAATGATTAGGACAGGTGTCTGCATTGTGTCTCAGTACATAGCTGGGTTGTTGCAGTCAGGGTTCATGTCTCTGTAGACAGTTGGAGGTATGATGCAAGCTTTATGTCACACCGTCTCCATCCTCTCTACCTTCTAATGAGACTCTCTTGTATTCCAGGGAGATTTGATGAGTGTGTGATCGAGGAGAGACGCCAGTGTGCTGAAGATTTGCTCCAATTTTCTGCCAATATCCCAGCTCTCTACAACAGCTCGCAGTTGGAGGAGTTTTTTAAGGTAAATATCAGTAACTATAATATCTGGGAAATTGTTAGTATCCTTTTTTATTCATCTTTATTTTCCCTATATACACATTTTCTAGAAAGATCTAAAACAGTTTGATGTACCGTATATACTCGAGTATAAGGGTGAGTTTTTCAGCACATTTTTTTGTGCTGAAAGTGCCCCCCTCGGCTTATACTCGAGTCAAGCACTTTTCTGCAGCAGAGAATGACATTTTCCAAACCGAATTGGGGGCCCCGTATCTCGGGGGGGGGTGGGGGGGGGGTGGGTGGGGGGGGGTGGGTGTGGGGGGTTTGGGGGGGGGGTAGGGGGGGTTGGGGGGGGGGATTTGGTGGGGGGTGGGGGAGTTGGTGTGGGGGGTTGGGTGGGGGGGGGGTTGTTTGGTGGGGGGGGGGGGGGATTGGGGGTTTGGGGGGGAGGGTGGGGTTGGGGGGGGGGGGGGTGGGGGGTTGGGGTGGGGGTGGGGGGGGATTGGGGGGGGGTTGGTTGGGGGGGGGGGGGGGGGGGGGTGGGGGGGTGTTGGGTAGGGGTGGGGGGGGGTGGGGGGGGGGGGGGGGTTGGGGTTGGTGGGGTGGGGGGGGGGGGGTTGGGGGGGGTTGTGGGGGGGGGGGGTTGGGGGGGGGGGGGGGTGGGGGGTGTGGGGTGGGGTGGGGGGGGGTGGGGGGGGGGGGGGGGGGGGGGGGGTGGGGGGGGGGGGGGGGGGGGGGGGGGGGGGTGGGGGGGGGGGTGGGGGGGGGGGGGGGGGGGGGGGGGGGGGGGGGGGGGGGGGGGGGGTTGGGGTGGGGGTTGGGGGGTGGGGGTTGGGGGGGGGGGGGGGGGGGGGGGGTTGGTGGGGGTTGGGGGGGGTGGGGGGGGGGGGGGGGGGGTGGGGGGGGGGGGGGGGGTTGGGTTGGGGGTGGGGTTGGGGTGGGGGGTTTGGGAGGGGTGGGGGGGGGGGGTCCCCGTATCTCGGGGCCACTTGGTGCTAGGAACCCCAAATTTGGTGTGCAAACCCAGTGGAACCAGCACTACAACATATGGGGTTCCTAACTCCAAGTGGCCCCGAGATACGGGGGCCCCAAATTCGGTTCGGAAAATGTCATTCTCTGCTGCAGAAAAGTGCTTGA
Source organism: Lithobates sylvaticus (assembly GCA_028564925.1). NCBI lineage: Eukaryota > Metazoa > Chordata > Amphibia > Anura > Ranidae > Lithobates > Lithobates sylvaticus. The sequence goes on from CM053028.1 coordinate 58,158,661, forward strand.
CATTTTCCGAACCGACTTTGGGGCCCCGTATCTCAGGGCCACATGGTGATAGGAACCCCATCTTTGGATATGTTATAGTGCTAGTTCCATTGGGTTTGCACACCAAATTGGGGTTCCTAGTACCAAGTGGCCCCAAGATACAGGGCCCCAAAGTCAGTCAACTGTGTCCATCTTCAGCAATGTCATTTCAGGACCCTTTGGGTCCAGAGACCCCAAATTTTGGCTGCCGATAGGGGGCATCTAGGAACCCTTAACTACCAGGTTTGAAGTTCGGGGGACCTATGGCTGCAAATGGGCACAGTGAGGCTGCAAATGGGCATTGTTGACCCTCCTTTTCCACTTACAGTAGCTGCGCATTTCTCACCCTAGGCTTCTACTCGAGTCAATACGTTTTTTCCTTTTTTTTGTGGTAAAATTAGGTGCCTCTGCTTATATTCGGGTCAGCTTATACTCGAGTATATATGGTAGTTTTTAAAAAAAATTAAAATAAATAATCCAATGAAGGGAATTCAATGGTGCAGTCAGAATCTGGAGCAGCTGTGCATGGCAACCAGTCAGCTTATTTCTTTCCTTTTTAAAGCCTAGTGGAACAAGCTGAAGATAGTAGCTGATTGGTTACTATGCAACTCTAAAAAATAATAAAGAACAGAGGGCGCACCAGCCTAGCGCATTACCTTTGCAACAATTTATTACTAAGAGGTATACAAAATTATACTCCCCCCAAAAAAATGTGTTTCAAGCAAATGACAGTCCACAAAATGCTCCAACCTGCCTGGTCTGCAAGTACATGCCAGAGGTAGGATGAACAGTCCAAAATACTGACGCGTTTCAAGAGGTGTCCCCTCTTCTTCAGAGCTCTGAAGAAGAAGGGACACCCCTCGAAACGCGACCGAGACAAGGTTGATTTTTGCCTGAGACAAGGGGAATACTTGGCATCAGTAAACATCTAACATGCTTATCTACATATTCCCGTTCACCTTCCTCATCAGCGCTTCCTCAAGTTTGCAGTAGGAGACAATAACTTCCAATTCCTCGCATTGTCACTTTATCCTCTGCACCCAGAGTGTTCGCAAAAGTTCTTGCACCCTTCTTGCCATATTAAGAAGTCTAGGCATTCAGGTAACATGGTACCTAGACAACCATCTTCAGAAGGTCACCTATCAGCTATCTAAAAAAGCGCTAAAAAGGACTAGTTATATGCTTCAGGCCTTTAGTTAAGTAATCAACTTTAAAAAGTCTGCTCTCCAACCTTCTCATCATCTATAATAGTTCTTCATACTTGACACAAAATCCTCTCTAAGATCTCATGCTCAAACTTAAGATCAAAGAGACATTCCTTATTCAGAATCTCAATGAGAGCTCTGAGTGCATAGTTGCCAACATTGTAAAAAAAAAAATTATAGGGACACTTTTTTGCCTGTAGGCGGAGTCTTATTCTAATAAGGGGCGGTGCATTCATTTGTTGGCATGGCATATCGGAGAAAGAATAAATGCAGCATGCGAAGAGCAGCAAAAAATAGGTGTGGTTTAAGCGGAATAATGGGCGTGGCTTAGAGGGGCATGGCTCAAAGGGGGTTTGGTTAGAGTCTGAGGTGAACGAGTGAGAGAGAAAGAAAGATAGAGATAGGGAGAGAGAATGAAGGAAAGAAAGAGGGATGGAGGGACAGCAAGCCCAGATCTTACACCACAATAGAAATATGTGTATTCCAGAAAGTCTAACAATCAGCAGATAAGGATACCCCAAACACCTGGTGTTAGCGCTTCAATCATCATGGCACCATGTTTTTTATGGTGTCAGGATGATTGAAGTGTATTATTTCTATTATTACATTGTAATAAAAAATAAAATCGTTCAACTCGCCATAATTCAGAATCCGTGGGAGCCCCTGAGCGTGTTGCCTGCCACTAGATGACATCAGGTACCCCCAGCGGAGTCCCAGTTCTTACATCAGGCACCGCCCCAAGTGGAGTCCCAGTGCTTACATCAGGCGCCGCCCCAAGTGGAGTCCCAGTGCTTACATCAGGCGCCGCCCCAAGTGGAGTCCCAGTGCTTACATCAGGCGCCGCCCCAAGTGGAGTCCCAGTGCTTACATCAGGCGCCGCCCCAAGTGGAGTCCCAGTGCTTACATCAGGCGCCGCCCCAAGTGGAGTCCCAGTGCTTACATCAGGCGCCGCCCCAAGTGGAGTCCCAGTGCTTACATCAGGCGCCGCCCCAAGTGGAGTCCCAGTGCTTACATCAGGCGCCGCCCCAAGTGGAGTCCCAGTGCTTACATCAGGCGCCGCCCCAAGTGGAGTCCCAGTGCTTACATCAGGCGCCGCCCCAAGTGGAGTCCCAGTGCTTACATCAGGCGCCGCCCCAAGTGGAGTCCCAGTGCTTACATCAGGCGCCGCCCCAAGTGGAGTCCCAGTGCTTACATCAGGCGCCGCCCCAAGTGGAGTCCCAGTGCTTACATCAGGCGCCGCCCCAAGTGGAGTCCCAGTGCTTACATCAGGCGCCGCCCCAAGTGGAGTCCCACTTGGGGCGCCTGCTTACATCAGGCGCCCCCAGCGGAGTCCCAGTCCTTACATCAGGCGCCCCCAGCGGAGTTCCAGTCCTTACATCAGGCGCCCCCAGCGGAGTCCCAGTCCTTACATCAGGCGCCCCCAGCGGAGTCCCAGTCCTTACATCAGGCGCCCCCAGCGGAGTCCCAGTCCTTACATCAGGCACCCCCAGCGGAGTCCCAGTCCTTACATCAGGCGCCCCCAGCGGAGTCCCAGTCCTTACATCAGGCGCCCCCAGCGGAGTCCCAGTCCTTTACATCAGGCGCCCCCAGCGGAGTCCCAGTCCTTTACATCAGGAGCCCCCAGCGGAGTCCCAGTCCTTTACATCAGGCGCCCTCAGCGGAGTCCCAGTCCTTTTACATCAGGCGCCCCCAGTGGAGTCCCAGTCCTTTACATCAGGCGCCCCCAGCGGAGTCCCAGTCCTTTACATCAGGCGCCCCCAGCGGAGTCCCAGTCCTTTTACATCAGGCGCCCCCAGCGGAGTCCCAGTCCTTTACATCAGGCGCCCCCAGCGGAGTCCCAGTCCTTTACATCAGGCGCCCCCAGCGGAGTCCCAGTCCTTTACATCAGGCGCCCCCAGCGGAGTCCCAGTCCTTTACATCAGGCGCCCCCAGCGGAGTCCCAGTCCTTTTACATCAGGCGCCCCCAGCGGAGTCCCAGTCCTTTACATCAGGCGCCCCCAGCGGAGTCCCAGTCCTTTACATCAGGCGCCCCCAGCGGAGTCCCAGTCCTTTACATCAGGCGCCCCCAGCGGAGTCCCAGTCCTTTACATCAGGCGCCCCCAGCGGAGTCCCAGTCCTTTACATCAGGCGCCCCCAGCGGAGTCCCAGTCCTTTACATCAGGCGCCCCCAGCGGAGTCCCAGTCCTTTACATCAGGCGCCCCCAGCGGAGTCCCAGTCCTTTACATCAGGCGCCCCCAGCGGAGTCCCAGTCCTTTACATCAGGCGCCCCCAGCGGAGTCCCAGTCCTTTTACATCAGGCGCCCCCAGCGGAGTCCCAGTCCTTTTACATCAGGCGCCCCCAGCGGAGTCCCGGTCCTTTTACATCAGGCGCCCCCAGCGGAGTCCCGGTCCTTTTACATCAGGCGCCCCCAGCGGAGTCCCAGTCCTTTTACATCAGGCGCCCCCAGCGGAGTCCCAGTCCTTTTACATCAGGCGCCCCCAGCGGAGTCCCAGTCCTTTACATCAGGCGCCCCCAGCGGAGTCCCAGTCCTTTACATCAGGCGCCCCCAGCGGAGTCCCAGTCCTTTACATCAGGCGCCCCCAGCGGAGTCCCAGTCCTTTTACATCAGGCGCCCCCAGCGGAGTCCCAGTCCTTTACATCAGGCGCCCCCAGTGGAGCCATAGTTACCCCCCGTACATATTACCCCCCCCCCCCATAGTTACCCCCCTGTACATATTACCCCCCCCCCCCCTTTACATAGTTACCCCCCCCCCCCCCCCCCCTGTACATTGCATCCTCCATGTACACAAGACAATGCCCGCTGTCCCCATAGTTATCTATAGTGGAGATTACAGCTGATGATCATGTGTCGCTGGTCCGGCCTGTACACCAACATCCCCACATAACACGCAGACAGCAGAGCTGAGCAAACTCCCACAACAAGCTGTGTGTTCAGTGGAGAGGGGAGGGGCCTCCGATTCGTGCAGCCAATCGGTTTCAGTGTACAAGAGAATAGTCTACTTGTACACTAAAGAGGGAAGCTGATTGTCTGCCCCTCCCCTCTCCACTGAACACACGAAGAAAGACACCTTGTGGTGGCGGACATTTTTTTTTTTTTGTAGCCCGCTGGCCGTTTTTGCCTAAAACGTTTCCCGGGACAAAGGCAAAATCCCAGGAATTTAATCGGGACGAGCTCCAATCGGGACGAGTGTCCCAAAATTGGGATTGTCCCGGGAAAATCGGGATTGTTGGCAAGTATGTGAGTGTCATGGTAGCTTCATTTGAGGCCGCCCCTTCACTAAATTCCATTGCATTCTATGCATAAAGGTAAAAAGCCTTCTGTGTGCAGCGGCCCCTCCCAGCCCCCCTAATACTCACCTGAGTCCTGTTGCGATCCAGCAATGTGCATGAGAGCCGAGCTTCTCCCAGGTTACTTATTCCTCATTGGCTGAGACAGCAGCAGGAGCCATTGACACCTGCCAATCCTAGCCAGTGAGCCAATAAGGAGCGACACGGTGGCCGGGGCAGAGCCATATTGTGTCTTATGGATGCATAGCGTGGGGCTCGGGAGCGAGCACACACCAGTGCCCCCCAGAGCAAGCGGCTTTCTATTGGGGGCACTTGCTTAAGAGGAGGAGCCAGGAGTGCCAGTGGGTGACCCAAAAAAAGGAGGATCGGGGCTGCTCTCTGCAAAACCACTGCACAGAGCAGGTAAGTATGACGTTTGTAATTTTTTTTTTGTTTTATTTTTTTTAATAAATCTTTTAATGGCACTTGAAGGTTCTAGTTATGCCTCTGGATTTGGCAACAAGGTCTCTAGAAACAATTTTCTGTTTAGTAAAAAATAAAGATGAGATCAAGGGAATCTTCTATTAACAACAGTTTTTTGTTCATTTCACAGCTTCAAGAAATAAATTGCTTTGATCTCTGGGTTTTTTGTATTCAAATTTTTGTTAATTTCCTGCAAATTGCGTTGTGTGTGCTCAGCATATAGGTGCCCATAGCATTCAGCTGATGATTGTGCTGTCTGGCCCACAGCTGGGACATTGCAGCATTGGAGATGAACAGGCAGTGGATTAGTTAAATTATCTGAGCACATGCTCCTAATTTGGAGGACACGGCTATTAGACAGTTGCAGTTTGAGAATTAGAATCATGCGGAGAGAGCGGCAGAGGTACAGTGACCGCGGACCAGCTGGTAAGTTAGAAGCCCTATGGGGCTCCCTGTCCTTTGCTTAGCCAAAGCTGTCATCCAGGTATAGATCATAAAATGGAAAAACTTCCACTAGTTGATGGAGTTTCCTTAACCACTACAATACTGGGCACTTTCGCCCCCTTCCTTCCCAGCCCAATTTTCAGCTTTCATCGCTCTCGCACTTTCAATGACAATTGCGCGGTCATGCTACGCTGTACCCAAATGACATTTTTTATAATTTTGTTCGCACAAATGGAGCTTTATTTTGGTGGTATTTATTCACGACTTCGTTTTTATTTTTTGCGATATATGAGCGGAAAAATAGCGGAAATTGGGAAAAAAAAAAACAATATTTTCTTCTTTCTATTTTAAAAGAAATCCAATAAAATCGAATTTTGTCATAAATTTAAGCCAAAATGTATTCTGCTACATGTTTTTAGTAAAAAAAAAAAAATCTGTTAAGTGTATAATAATTGGCTTGTGTCATCACGGACATATGTACGCAAATGATCATGTACAGATGCGTGCAGGTGATCACGGACATGTGTGTGCAGATAATCATTGGGACGTGTGATTTTAGTGGGACATATGTGGGGGACATGTGTTTTTATTATTTGGGGACATGTGTGTTTACTGTGTTTTACACTGGGCCGGTGATCAGTGAGTAAAAAGCTGTAAAAAAACAGCTAATACTCACTGATCACCAGCCGGCTGCAGCGATCCGCTCTCCTCTCCTCAGCGACGACTTCCGTGTGAGGAGAGGAGAGCCGATTGCCTAGCAACCGGCTGTTTGCTTACATCACATGACAGCTGTGATTGGACACGGCCATCATGTGATCAGAAGAGATGCGCCGTGTCCAGGTGACACTAGCGCGTCGGATTGCGCCGCTGAGCGGGCACGCACGCACGCGCGATCCCCAAACTTCTGATGGACGTTCAAGAACGTCCGATCAGAAGTAGAAGGCTCCCATTCGGCCGTATATGTGCAGTGGCCGGGTGGGAAGTAGTTAAAATAGATAATATTGCTAAACAATTTTAAATCGACTACTGCACTACACCCCTGTCTATGATGTTTGTAAAATCTGACAGTAAATATACAATTGTTTACGATCCTCGCTTGTGTTCAAGTGCCTTCTCAACCTCCATGCTTCTCCTTTTATATACTTGCGGCGCATAGACATTACAGGAAAGGGGAGGAGCTGCAAGGGCTGTGCAGAGAGGATGACAATCCTGCTGTCGTTTTCGGCAGCAGAGTTGTCAGACCTCCACAAGAAATGAGGTGGCACTGAAACACCTGGCAGGATCAACAGGTTAATGGATGGGAAGTAATGCAAAGATAACTTTGAGCATTACCGTATATACTCGAGTATAAGCCGAGTTTTTCAGCACATTTTTTTTGTGCTGAAAGTGCCCTCCTCGGCTTATACTGGAGTCAAGCACTTTTCTGCAGCAGAGAATTACATTTTCCAACCGGACTTTGGGGCCCCGTATTTCAGGGCCACTTGGTCCCGGGAACCTTACATTTGGTGTGCAAACCCAGTGGAACCAGCACTACAGCATATCAGTTGGGGTTCCTAGCACCAAGTGGCCCTAAGATACGGGTCCCCAAAGTCGGTCAACTGTGTCCATCTGCAGCAATGTCATTTTTAGGACCCTTTGGGTCCAGGGACCCCAAATTTTGGCTGCAGATAATGCTCCCTGTCCTTTGCATCTAGGAACCCATAACTAACAAGTTTGAAGTTTGGGGGACCTATTGCTGCAAATGGGCACAGTGAGGCTGCAAATGGGCATTGTTGACCCTCTTTTCCACTTACAGTAGCTGCGCATTTCTCACCCTAGGCTTATACTCGAGTCAATAAGTTTTCCCATTTTTTTTGTGGTAAAATTAGGTGCCTCGGCTTATATTCGGGTTGGCTTATACTCGAGTATATACGGTATATAAATGTACACCTAGAGCAGTGATGGGTAATCTTGGCACCCCAGATGTTTTGGAACTACATTTCCCATGATGCTTCACTACACTGCAGGGTGCATGAGCATCATAGGAAATGTAGCTCCAAAACATCTGGGGTGCCAAGATTCGCCATCACTGACCTAGAGGAATGCATGTTAAATATTCAGACTACTATTTGCCTGGAAATAAACTTTAACAAAATGAGGTATCTGGTAGGCAACTTTTGTCTTTCTGCATTTGAATCGCTTTTGCTTTTTTTTTTTGTTCACTTTTAATTGATTTTATTTTGCAGTGTGGCTGACCACAGGCAGGCTGTATGCGACCTGTTTCACTATGCTTTTTTGTTTGGACGCCACAGGTCCTATAAAAATGAGTTTGCGTTGCCATTAATTACAGATCAGACGTAAGCCCTAGACTCAGAAGCCTGCATTTGGGTAGTGCTGTGTTCAGATGCAAAATGCAGCATTTTTAAGTAAAGCCCCTCCACCTAAACCCTAGCAGTGCAGTTATCAGATCTTGTATACCGTATATACTCGAGTATAAGCCGACCCGAATATAAGCCGAGGCGCCAAATTTTACCACAAAAAAATGGGGAAAACGCAGCTACTACTGTAAGTGGAAAAGAGGGTCAACAATGCCCATTTGCAGCCTCACTGTGCCCATTTGCAGCCATAGGTCCCCTGAACTTCAAACTTGGTAGTTAAGGGTTCCTAGATGCCCCCTAGCTGCAGACAAAATTTGGGGTCTCTGGAAAATCCCAAAATTACATTGCTGCAGATGGACACAGTTGACCGAATTTGGGGCCCTGTATCTCGGGGCCACTTGGTGCTAGGAACCCCATGTTGTATATGGATATGTTGTAGTGTTGGTTCTACTGGGTTTGCACACCAAATTTGGGGTTCCTAGCACTAAGTGGCCCCGAGATATGGGGCCCCAAAGTCGGGTCGGAAAATGTCATGCGCTTTTCTGCAGCAGAGAATGACATTTTCCGAACCAAATTTGGGGCCCCCGTATCTCGGGGCCACATGGTGCTAGGAACCTTAAATTTGAATATGTTGTAGTGTTGGTTCCACTTTGTTTGCGCACTAAATTTGGGGTTCCTAGCACCAAGTGGCCCCGAGATACGAGGCCCCAAATTTGTTTTGGAAAATGTAATTCCCTGCTGCAGAAAAGTGCTTGACTCCAGTATAAGCCGAGGGGGGCACTTTCAGCACAAAAAAATTTGCTGAAAACTCGGCTTATACTCGAGTATATACGGTACTTGCTTACCATAACACCACCATGTACTGTATAGCTTTTCCTGTCTGAGATCAGAACTATATAGGACATTCATCAAGATACCTTTTTGTAATGTTTCATTTTGTGTTTCTGTGCAGGGTGGAGAAGTACATGATGGGTCTGATCTGATTGGCCCAGCTGAGCCTTTTCCAGACTTTCCTGACAGCCTGTCTGACTGTAGTTCTGAAGGTGAGTGTTTTTCTGCTTTAAAGGGTAACTCCACTTTCGTTGGAAAAAAATAGCAAATTAAAATATATAGCATATATAATTGCGACTCAAGTCACATTGTAATTGGATGTTATTGAAAATGACCTTTCGTTTCAATCTGCAGCTCTGTCATTTTCTGTAAAATGCAATATGGCAATCTGGAGGTGTTCTGTATACAGATGGTGTACAGCTCGCCCCCCAGAAATGCGATTTCCTGCTTGTGTGATTGGCTCACTGATTTTCCCCGAAGTCTGAACCGAGATACATGTCAGATTTTTTTTTGGCATCCCCTGCAAAAAAAATTAAATTTTTTGGTGAGATACTCCCAAAGGGAAATAACGTCTTGGGCCCCATTCACACTTGTGCGACCTGAATTTACACGAGCATAGGTGTATTTTCTGCATGGAATGCAAGCTCTTGGAGACAGAGCTAGCAGAAAATTCTGCGTAAAATCTGTGCCTAAACTACTGGCGTTTAGATGCATACAGCATTTATATGGACAGTTCTTCTAATACATTATGCGTGCGTTTTACGTGCATGTAAACCATATGCATGCATTTAATCTACAGATCTGTGCGGCCTTGGATGCAGATGCAACCTTCTTTTTGGGTATGCAGTTAAACGCAATGCACATTTTTGTGCAAGTGTAGGTGTATGGACTCGCTGACTATAGCGATATGTTTAGATGCGTACAAAACTGTGCGCTATACGCATCTAAACGTGGCGTTTTAGAGGCTTATGTGAACGAGCTCTCAGCCTTGCACAGTTGTAGAGGCTCCTGTCCTATACTGAACTTGCTTGCTCATGGAGGCTTCCTTTGCTGATCTGTCAATACTGTAATTCACTGACCTAGAAGACACATGCAGAGGAGGCCTTCTGACTACTTGTGCTTTAATTCAGAGTTCACAATGGTATTCATAGCGTCCGCTGGGGCTTCTATTGGCCATGCTGGTAACAATATTCCCCATTAATCCTCTGCACACGGCTATACACATAACTTTGAAAACTGCCATTTTTAGTTCCCTTGCTTGTGAAAATAATGAACCAATGTGCATTTGTTCCCATTGATCTCTCACCTAGTAGAAGACTGATCTGATTTAAGCCTCATGCACACAAGACATTTTCTTTAACTCCCCTAGAAGCCAGCAGCGTTTTTGCAGGGGAAAAAAAAAAAAACATCTAAGTGTCTAAGCCCCCGTACACACGGTCGGAATTCTGACCACAAAATCCGTCAGATTTTTTCTGATGGATTTTGTCCGACACTGGTGTTGCATACACACGGTCAGACAAAGTTGTCGGAAAATTCGCTCATTCTGAACGTGGTGATGTTCGTTGTGTACGGCGGAACTACATAGAGGCTAGTAGCCAATAGCTTTGGTCTCGTAATTTGATCTGAGCATGCGTGGCACTTTGTCCGTCAGAATTCTCGACACGATCGGAAAAAGTCTGATCGGATTTTGTTGTCGGAAAATTTAAGAGCAGGATCTCAAATTTTTTGCGTCGGAAATTCCGACGAAAAAAGTCCGATGGAGCCCACACACGGGCGGATTTTCCGACAACATGGTCTGATAGGACATTTTCTGTCCCCCAAGGGAATCCCTTAATTTGCAGGGATTTCCTCTCACTTCCTGTTTGGCAGTGGGACAGGAAGTGAAGCGAAATCTCTTCAATGGGACACAGATGGCAAAAAAAAAAAAAATCTGAAAGGGGTTATAACCCTCCCTCGCTCTGTCCAAAATGGGGGAAAAAAAAGTTTTTCCTATAGTTATACTTTCATTTTAAGAGAACTAGTAGTATTTCAGTGTCGGAGCTCAGAGATCACCTTAAGTCTAAGGGCTTATTCCCCACTGCGTTGCAGTGCCTTTCATTTTGCATGGCACCCTGTTGCACCTTTACATTGAATCTGCACTAATTTCTCATCCCATCCCAGCTTTCAGATGTGGCTAAAAGCTGCAGCACTCTGCAGCCCTGGGCACCGGCGTTAAAGCATCGCTATTTTTAGCGCCACTTTACCGACGTTTTAGCGGCGCTATTCGGCGCTAACCCCCGCTAGCGGCCAAAAAGGGTTAAATCTCCCCGCAAAACGCTGCTCCTGGCTGCCCCATTGCTTTAAATGGGCAGGAGTGTATTCACAGCTGCAAAGAAGCTGCTGGCAGGACTTTTTATGACGCCCTGCCAGCGCAGCACCCCAGTGTGAAAGCACTCTGGCTTTCACACTGGGTTTGCAGCTGAGGCTTTTTTCAGGCGCTATGCAGGCGCATTTTTTAGCGATGTAGCCCCTGAAAAATGCCTCCGGCGTGAAATGGGTCTTAGATGAGTGGTTACAGCAGCAGCGCTGGCCATCAATTTGTACAGAATGCTAATATGGTTGTATGGCTGCTGTCGGCAGGAAGCCTGTGCATGGAGCAACATTTTTCCATCCGTTGGCAGAGATGATGATCACCTGTGTGAATGGGCCCTTATAGTGTCAAATAACAGAGTCCTGAAGTTGTCTACTTTTATGTAACACAGTTGTGCTAAACCACCACTAGAGGGAGCACAAGGGAAGAAAAAGATGGAATTTGTACTGGGATAAATTAACAGTCTGTCTTCTTTCTTTTTGCTCCCTCTAGAGGCTGTTGGGAGCAATTGATACAGAAAGAGAGCTGTCTTTTGCAAATGCCTTTTTGAACAGCCCGCAGAGACCTGTAATAAAAAAATAATAATTAATGAAGGAATAAAAGGACTCTTCTCCTATAACACTGTTTTCTGCTCAATTAGAAAAGTAGCAGTTAGTATGTCACATGATCTATTCCATTCCTAGTCCTTTCTTCATCTTTCTACTGCTGTAAAATAATACTGAAAAACTGAGTACAATCAAATGCTAAAGATTCTACAATTTAGGCTCAATAAACCTGAATGGACATTAAAATGTAAAAAAATGTTAGCTTTTATTGGATAATAATCTCAAGAAAAAGTTTCTTGATCAGAAATTACAGCACATGGGGACTATATCTGGCCAATAGTAATACTGATATGGAACTGTAAAGCAAAAAGCGATCATCTCCAGTCAATTATAAAAGATGACAATCATTCCAAACATACACTATATTGTCAAAAGTATTGGGACACCAGCCTTTACATGCACTTTAATGGCATCCCAGTGTTAGTCCGTAGGGTTCAATATTGAGTTGGCCCACCCTTTACAGCTATAACAGCTTCAACTCTTCTGGGAAGGCTGTCCACAAGGTTTAGGAGTGTCTATGGGAATGTTTTTGACCATTCTTCCAGAAGCACATTTGTGAGGTCAGGCACTGATGTTGGACGAGAATGCCTGGCCCGCAGTCTCCACTTCATATCATCCCAAAGGTGTTCTGCCGGGTTGAGGTCAGGCCAATCAAGTTCCTCCACGCCAAATTTGCTCATCCACACTATATTGCCAAAAGTATTGGACCACCCCTCCAAATCATTTGGTGGAGGAGGAATTATGGTGTGGGGTTTGTGTTTTTCTGGGGTTTGGCTTGGCCCCCCCTTCCAGTGAAGGGAATTCTAAAGGCAACATTTTGAAACAACTTTGTGGGAACAGTTTGGAGATGGCCCCTTCCTGTTCCAACATGACTGCACACCAGTGTACAAAGCAAGGTCCCTAAAGACATGGATGAGCGAGTTTGGTGTGGAGGAACTTGACTGGCCTGCACAGAGTCCTGACCTCAACCCGATAGAACACCTTTGGGATGAATTAGAGCGAAGACTGTGAGCCATGCTTTCTCATCCAACATCAGTGTCTGACCTCACAAATGTGCTTCTGGAAGAATGGTCAAATATTCCCATAGACACTCCTAAACCTTGTGGACAGCCTTCCCAGAAGAGTTGAAGCTGTTATAGCTGCAATGGGTGGGCCAACTCAATATTGTACCCTACAGACTAAGACTGGGATGCCATTAAAGTTCATGTAAAGGCAGGCGTCCCAATACTTTTGGTAATATTGTGTGTGTATGTGTGTATATGTGTGTAATATAAATATATATATATGTGTGTGTGTGTGTGTGTGTGTGTATGTATATGTATATATGTGTAATATATATATATATATATATATATATGTATATATATATATATATATATATATATAAAATGCATTTGTTAAAATAGTTTTTTATATCCTCATCTCTATATTTTCAGAACAAGCTTTTGGGGTGTATCTCCTTCTTCCTGGCTTAGGCAGTACACTTAAAGAGGAGCTTTAGTCAATTCTGCAAAAGTAAAAAATCAGCAGCTACAAAAACTGTAGCTGCTGATTTTTAATAAACAGACACTCGCCTGTCCAAGGATGTCTTTAACAGGACCGATTCTTCACTGGTCTTCGGGTCCCTGGCGCCTGCATGTTAACTGTAGGCAGCCAGCTGTGACACCTTGCGACTTCACATTTCATATGCGCGAGCCACACTGCGCTTTGTGAATTGTTCTACAGCCTTCTGGGACCTGTGACATGTCTCGAAAGGTTGCGGGCAGGTACAGAACTTTTTGGTGGATCCGGCGCAGCGATCCAACTGGAAGTGAGAGAAGATACCTGTCAAAACCAGGTACCCACTCCCCCCCCCAACAAACACATTTATTCCAAACTTGGCAGAGGGGGAGGAAAAGAGTAACTTCCCCCTTTTGGGTGAAGGTCTGCTTTAAGTACTTTAAGCCAGTGTTTCTCACCCCTTTTTCAGTCAAGGCATCCTTTTAAAATGCTGCACAATCTCAAGGCACACCATGTAAAAACTAAACAAATAATTTTACATAACGCAGCATCATCCATACATGTAGTGACTAGTATTCCAATGTTTCTCTTCTCCCCCAGCTTCTTGCCCTCACTCAGCTAATGTGACCCCAGTGCTGATGTAATGGGGCAGAGGAGAGGCAAACAAGGATGCTGTGCAGGCGCCCAACGCCCACCTTATCAGATGCTAGAAGGTTGTAATGGTACACAACCTATGGCTTTGTGTAACTAAATAGCAGGCTTGATCGACCCACTTGTATACAGCATTTAGTCAAATTTTATGCACTCCTGAAGAAACCTAAAGGGACCCTGGTTGAAAAAGGCTACCTTAAGCCCTGCTCAGTTTGGGAGGTTATATACAAGAAGCTGGCTATGTGGCACGGTACAGTGCTGTCAGTCTGACACTGTCAGAAACCATGAACTCGGACCGAGACAGAAGTAAAGTTAAGTTCAGGAACGGGAATGGATAGTCAGACAAGCCAGACGTCAGGGAGCCGGAGATGAGCGTAGTAAAACGGCAAGCAGGATCTGGAGCCAGAAGGAATGCCAGCCAAGCAAGTCTTTTAACGGGAATGCAGGAGACGTCTCTGTGATGTTGACGAAGGCAGAGATCCTCTGGGCTGGGCGGCTTAAGTAGGTAGGACTGACGAGCAGGATATCATCAACAGCCAAGTACCTGTGGAGAGATAGGAGCTGGCAATTAGCCGACAGCTGAACGGCCAGCTCAGAGAAGGAAGGGCTGAGTCCAGCCCTGACAGACACATTTTAGCCATGGGAGTGAGAGATATTTGAACTGCAGCAGGAGGCAGAGGGCACATGCAGCACCTTAGCGCATTGAGTTAAAACTCTTTCAAAATCCAGTGAGCAGGACTGTGGCATGGGAAGCTTCCAATATAAAAAATGGCGTACTGCAAGGTACTCGAAGTACCAGGGGAATATTTGAGGCTGTGTAAACTGTGAACCCGGTTCTGAAATTTGCAGCTCTGATATGGACTGTTTATTGGGGGAGGTGCTGCCCTAGATAAATATGTGGGTTATATCTAGGGCAGGCCTTCCTCTAAGAACTAGTTTCTTGGCTCTCCCATTAAATTTAAAATCCATTGTAAAATAAAGCTACAATTGTGAGTTGAGATGCAAGAGTAAAACTCCTTTTTATGGCCTAGTGGCAGGTCCCTGAAATGCAGACTTATGTGGGCTGTATTCCCTAAGCCGCCCAAATGAACTTCTTCTTCCCCTTCTCCACTTAAAGCGGACCTTCAGTCATTTTTTTCAACTTTCCATCTATTAAATCTTCTGCCTTTGTTTTAACTTTGGATAGTAAAACATTTTTTTTCTGCCAGTAAATTAGGGTTGCCACCTTTTCTTCAAGCCAAACCCCAACACTTTAACGGCTCACAGCTAATTTTTTAATGGGGAATGCAGTGGACTCTGGTGTAAAGGGGAACTCTGATGTAAGGGGGTTTCTGCTCACCAAACATCCCACTTACATCAGAGTTCCCAGCATTTCCCCTTAAATCAGGGTTCCCAAATTAAAATCAGAGTGCACAGGGCATCCCTTACATCTGAGTCCCTCTTACCTTAGTGTATTCACTTGCTCGGAGGCAAGAGAGAGAAGGGAGGGTGGGGGGAGAGTTCAGTTACAGACATTGGATGGTGAGCTCACTCACCCAAGGATGGAGGCTCAGATATCGACACCTTTCATCTACGATGTATCTGCCGGTTGCTGAACTTTTTTCCAGCCCACACATCCCTTTCCAGAGGACCAGAAAAACGGGAAATGGAGTGTGCATGGGCAGACAGAGTTGTAGGGGTGGGAGAAGGAGAAGCAGATCAAGCCCTCTCTCCTCTCATGTCTATGTGTGGGAATGGGTCCTGTGCACACCCCTACTTGGGGGGGGGGCAGAATCCATTATGAATATTGTGTCCAGGTTTCCATTATGAATATTGTGTCTGGGTTTCAGGAGGTCTGAAACCCGGACACACGATTCTAAACTTGAACTGTCCGGGTGAATCCTGTAGAAGCTAAATACCTTCTACAGCCCACTTCCTGTTTCTTGTCTGGTAAAAAGCCTAGGCTTATGAAATCATGCACAGCTTTCTCTCACTCTCCTGAGAGTTTGCCAGAAAGGGAGTGGGGATGAGTCATAAGAGGGCCAATGAGGGCTGCAGAGCTGGAGGTGTGCCTCTGTGTGTCTGTGTAAATCCAGGAAGTGAACAGGCAGCAGCTTCAGCTGCCCACAGTTAAAATGGTTGCAGCCAGACTCAGTGGAGGGAGATTTCTGCAGCATATTTGGCAAGTACAGAATCACAGTATATATAACAATATGCAAAGTGGTTGGAGGGAAGCTTCAGAATGGCAAAGATGTTTTTATTACAAATTATGTGAGCAGACTGCAGTTCCTTTTTAACTATTACTATTTTCCTGTTGATTTTTTTTTTTCTATTTTTCTTATTCATTTATATATAAAGTTTTTGTTATTTTATTTTTTTGTGTTGCATTAAAAAAGAAAGCATAAAACTGGGAAAACAAATCTGTAATTTGCAGTGTTTGGTATCATACCCATAATTTTTGCATTTATTTAAACAGGATAAATTAAAGAAGCACATTTTTGTGATTTATTTTGAAATTTTTGTCTATGGATTGCATTAAAAATAAAATTATTTTTTACCAGACTATCACCTGAATAAAATAAAAATAAAAAAACAATTATGGATTAGTTATCATGAGTACAAATTCGAAGAAAGCGGCCCATAACAAGTGTAAAAATGATTATGGATTAAATATCTGCGCTAACCTATTCAAGAACGGGGTGCTGCAGCTCGCAAATAACCTAAATACTGAAGCTACAAACGTATGGATGAATAAAAAACAAGCGCGCATCCTGTACTATTCAGTTAAGAAAAGTGAAAACTTTAAAAAGTAGTACCAATAAAGTGTTGCAAATGTAAGATCTCAAAACAAGGCCATTCATATAGAATGCCAATACACAAGTAAATACATATAAAACAATTAGTGAACTGATCAATATAAAGAGTGATCACAGAAACTATTGCATATGCTCAAAAAATAGTCCATGTAAGTGTAATGACCGCGATATGAGACCTTGTATATCTTCCAATATTCTGAAGTCAGGAAATAATATCAATGCCTCTTACCAGATTCGTAGGATCTAAGATTATAGAGACCAAAGACGCCTGTGTACAAGCCTGCCGGCGGGAATACGATCCTCCTGTGGTTCTTTTTAGGGCAAAATCCTCCTGCTGCGGGATATCCAATTTTAGAGAAAAGGCTTCCAGATGAGAGTCATCCTATATATTCAAATAGTCCTGGATGGTCTCATTAAATAGAGGATAGAAGAAAGGACTTCATGGTGTAGTGTGTCCAAAGTGAATTTATTTTAAAAATATGTAGCACCGCTTACATCCAAGAACGGGGTAAGAAGATTTCAAAAACAGCCACGGCTCGAGCCTTGTTGGCTGTTGGCGCGATGACGTCAAGCGTTAGTGCTCCACCCGACGCGTTTCCTCACACAGGGCATCGACTGGGAACACTAGCACTAGCCTTTCAGTCAGCTGGCTCGAGCCACGGCTGTTTTTCACTAGCACTAGCCTTGACGGCCGAATGACGGCCACAGCGCGGATCTCAATTCCCGGGAGGCCGTCATATGACGTCCTCCCCTGTGACTCGGGTGATCAGTGATCCGAATAAGGGGCGGGTCCCGGCCCCTTACCATGTGATCAGCTGTCAGCCAATGACACCTGATCCCATGATGAAAACAAAAGCTTGTGATCGTTTTTTTTTTTCTCCTCACGCTGACAGCGGAGGAGAAAAAAAAAGCCGATCACCGGCTCATCTTAAAGGGACATTGGTCCCGAAAAGTCAAAGGCAATTATGCCTCATGTAATGCCCATAAGTGCCACCTGTCAATGCCCATAAGTGCCACCTATAAATGCCCACAAGTGCCACCTTTCAATGCCCACCAGTGCTGCCAATCAGTGCCACCTAAAAGTGCTGCCTATCAGTGTAACCCATCAGTGCCCATCACTGCCACCTATTGGTGCCCGTCACTGCCGCCTCATCAGCGTATATCAATGACGGACAAAAAAATTACCCATTTAAAATTTTTATAACAAATTTTTTTAATTCGGTCTTTTATAATTTTTTTAACAAAAAATAAAAATCGCAGAGGTGATCAAATACCACCAAAAGAAAGCTCTTTTTGGGGGGAAAAAAATTATAAAAATGTAATTTGGGTACAGTGTTGTATGACCGCGCAATTGTCATTCAAAATGCAACTGCGCTGAAAGCTGAAAATTGGTCTGGATAGGAGGGGGGTTTAAGTGCCCAGTAAGTAAGCGGTTAATGTTTATTCAGATTATTCCCAGGGTAACCTGTATAGTAAATATATTGTAAACCTTAAACAATCAGAACATATCTTTTAAATTTAATCATGTTCTTCAGCCAGCTTTTTTGTGTCGCTTTCATTATCCAGTATATCTTTTGACATATTTTAGAGGTAGAAGATATTTGCTGTGGTCAGATATTTGAAGCTTTACCTCTTGGGGGCAGTGTTGCTTTACCTTGCACCCTCCTCCGGGCTCTGCTAAGGCTACATCCATGACAAGCTTAATGCGTAAATATTTGAAATTTAGTCTAGTGTCAGAATCTGGGAAACATCTGTGATTGAGAGATGCAAATTTGAAATGTTAACAGTATTCAAACCGGCCTTCAAAACACTTGAAAAATGAATACCTGTTTTTCCCCTGGTTTCATTTTATGTTTTTTTTTTTTTTTTTCCTTAAGTGACAGTACCAATTAAGTGTTGTGGCACTCAGCAACAATGATTGCACATAATACAGCTGTCAATGGTGACCCACAATAATCTACAGAATCTGAATTAATCAGCTGCTAATTTTGCAGGGCAAGTAAATGGCATTTTTATGAAGGATGGCAGGGTTGCTAGTTGGTGTTTGTCGTACACATGGAAGATGCAAAAAATGCACACAGACCCACTAATCCTCCTTTTTATCAGAGTGCATTAACCATTTACAGATCCTTTTTCGTTTTGGAGATGCAGGAAATTTTTTCCAGAAAATCCTTGAAAATACAGAAGAGCGAGCAAGCAAGCTAAAATTCCAGACATATAATTTAAAGCAAACTTTGCAATGACAATTAAGAATGCGATACTCGGGGCCCATTCACATTAGCCCACTGCCTGAAGTTCTGCTGCCAGCACAATAAACTGAATCGATTTAGTGTGCGGGCATCAGCATTTTGAGCTACAGGGCTGTGCGGCAAAGGGCGGTGTGATGTGCGTTTTATTGCATCGCGCAGCCTCCCCCTCCCTTTTTTCCTTTCTTTTTTTTTTTTTGACTGAACTTTATATGAAGTGTAAAAAGTGACACCTCATTCATGTCATTGCACAGCAGTGCAGTGACATGAAATAATATAGATAATGCGATGTAGCGATGCTTATAATTAAACTAATAAACTAAAGTGCTCAAATTATAAATTGGGTTTTTCTGAACCAATAAATCAATCCATGACAAATATAATTATACCAGTTATGTGTAGTCCTTAATAAATTAGTAAAAAAAAAAAAAAAAAAAAAACATGTATGTATATTACACACACACCAATATCTTCTAAAAATCTCTGCACATAAAATACTTAAGTGCTTCCGTTTATTCTAACCCACCTGCAAATTAAAATGGTTGTAAAGCCTCAAGGTTTTTTACCTGAGCCCATCCGACCCAGCGATGTGCACGAGATCAGCCACTGTCTCTCTCTCCTCATTGGACAGATTGATATTGCCATTGGCTCCTGCTGCTGTTAATCAAAAGCTGTGACACAGGATCCGGGGGCGAGGCCAAAGCCCGCTATCTTTGTCAATGGACGCTGCAGCAGGATTCGGGAGCGCGCCTGCACAGGTGCCCCCAGGAAAGCGGCACCCAATGAAGAGGAAGGGCCAGGAGCGCTGGCGGGGACCCCAGAAGAAGAGGATCAGGGCTGATCTGTCCAAAACGATTGCACAGATCAGCCCTGATCCTCTTCTTCTGGGGTCCCCCGCCGGCGCTCCTGGCCCTTCCTCATGTTTGTTTTTATTTAAAATAAAAACAAGGGTTTACAATGCGTTTTAAATACTAGAAAAGAACACCACTTGCTCCCTTCAAGCTCCCAGAACTCTTGCCTCCACTTAGGAGGCATGTAGCTTATATTAGCAGACTCCCGGATGTCTAATCCCTCCATATGGGATCACTTCCACCTCTGTCCACTGGGGTCTCCCTTGGTACACAAATACTTCTCAAAATAACAGGGGTACTGCTCCTTTAAATTTTTTCAATATTCCATGCGGCCAAATAGATGATATTTTCAATGTGACAAGCATAAGTGCACTGACATGCATGGCTATCTAGAGCAGTGCGATATTATCCAAACATGTTGCATAATATCGCACAGTTTTGGAATGCAGTGAAACGCTGCATTTAGGCATGAATATTACACACCGAAAACTATTGTTTAAAAAAAAATAAAAATTCCCCTTTTATTGGTTGAACTAGATGGACTTTTTTTTTTTTTTTTAACCAGACTAGCTATGTAACTATGTGTCATTGCAGTTTCCTGAATTTATTCATAAAGGGAAAAACGCAGGTAACTGCACATAGTATGAATGAGCTCTTAAAAGTAGCTATCATTTCTGTTGATCGTTGTATTCAACCTAATTACTGGATATTCAAAAAACTGTTAACCACGCGTAGTCTTGCCGGGAAAAGCATTGCATACGTCAGATGGTGGATCCGGAGCTGCCGCTTGGCCTCGACTAACTGCGCCCTCTTCGTCTGTACCTCGAAAGAGAAATCCGGGAACACAGCGACATGCACATTAGCAAAAGGGATGTTGCCTCTTTCATGAGTAAGCCTCATGGTGTCTTTATCACAGTAATTCAAGAATTTAGCGATGAAGGTGCACGTGGGGTGCCGCTCGTGGGGGCATCGCAGCCAGGTGGTGGGCCACTCTACCACAAACGTGGAGGAGATGGCCTCTCTAATGAAGGTTTTGGTCAGCAGGTTTTCCACGAAGGTCAGGGGGTTTGAACTAGGGCTGAAACAACTAATCGATTAATCGACAAGTAATCGATTATGAAAATAGTTGTCAACTGTTTTCATAATCGATTAATCGGCCAGCCGAGTAGTTGGCCTGCATACAGAATACATTATCTGTTTACATATCAGGAAACACAGTGCAGCACACATACAGCTCAGTACACCGTCCATACATGTCAGTAAGTGCCTGAGAACTTGTGAATGTATGAGGAGCAATGCCTCATGGGACATGTAGTCCTGGGCAGGAAGTGAGTGAGTCTAAAGGCAGAAGTTTTTTTACCTTGCTATAGGGGCACTCTATACTATAATTTGCAGCTTGCTATTGGGGCACTCTGAAGGCCGGAGGATCCAGAAGCATCGATGGGGGACCCCAGAAGAGAAGAATCTGGGCTGCTCTGTGAAAAAACATTACACAGAGCAGGTAAGTATAGCATGTTTGTTGTTTTAAAAAAAAAAAATACTTTAAAGACAGGGAAGTGCAGGGAATCAGCATCTGAACCCAGAGAAGATGGAGGCTGATAGACTGGAGGTAATAGAAGGCATTACAATTACATTTAAAGTAAACGTTTACATGTAGGCAAGCCACATTACGTGGGAGCAAGGAGGCAGGGCACATTACATGAGGGCAGGGCACATGGGAACAGAGCATATTACAAGGAGGCAGGGCACATTACATGCGTCCCAGTGTGAAAGGGGTCTAAATAAAAAAATGTGATCTCTGAGTATGATGATATTTACCTGATTCAACCTCCAATAGTATATACAGTATATCTCTTCTGTCTGTTATTCTCAGAGTGGATTAGAGATTTTGCTCCCTAACCATATAGTTGTTTATTTATATTTACCACTGCATATAGATTTATATTTACCACTGCATATAGATTTATAAGAATAAATTGCCTTTTTTTTAAACTTTACATATTAAATTATACACCACACTTTTTTTAAGGTTATTATCCGATTAATCGATTAATCAAAACAATAATCGGCCAACTAATCGATTATGAAAATAATCGTTAGTTGCAGCTCTAGTCTGAACCTTCAGCCTGTTCGGGCAGTCCCACAAAGCAGAAATTGCAGCGCCGTAGTCTGTTCTCCATGTCATCCTGCTTGTGGAGAATGGAGTTTAACTGGGGCTGTAGTCTTTCAGTAGTTACCTGCAGTAGCGGCAGGCCGTCCTCCACGTGGCTGACTCAGCGCTCGGTCTCGGTTACCCTCACCTGCATCTTGTGTATATCTTGCCGTATGAGGGATATATCAACCTTCACGGCCTCAATCTTAGAGGTGAGGGTAGTCTGGCATAAGTAGCAATCTGGCGGTGTCCCAAGTGGCAGGCTCTTTTTTTTTTCTCCGAGAGTGGAGCGGTGCCGACATGGTCAACTGACCGCAAGAGACAAAAGGACATTGTGCAGGTTTGTGACCCGGATTTTTGCATGAAGAGTGGTATCGGATTCCATAATCCACCATCCAAGACTTTTATATTTGTCAATTCCCAGGATAATTCTGCTGTCTTGGATGCCAAAGACAGTCCAACACCATATTGTGTAACAATTTCGTTCTTTCACCTGACGTTTCCATAATTGTGTCCAACCCCTGTACATACTCGCCTTGGGTGGATGCTGTATCTGTCCCCCGTCGCTTCTTTTGCCTGAGAACTGAGAGATCAAATATCGTTGATCGCTCAGTTCTTGATCATCACTGGGTCACAGTGAGCAATCTAATGCAAGCAGGCAAGTAAGAGGTATTTACTGCAGAAAAAAGATCCAGAGTCTTTTTTTTTTCTTTTTTTTTAATAAAAGCCTTCCTGCGGGCAATATTTTTTTACACTATAATTGCACTTTAAATGATTAAGTAGAATTTACAGAATTTCTGAAATCCATTGCCTGGGTTGTATTCTCTGTACAGGGGGGGTTGTGCAGCAGTTAAAAATGTTCCCATTTTCCAGCCTGGATTTGTCTCCATTCCTCCCTGTGCCTTTGCTTACTCACCTATAACACAGTCATAATTGTTAGTTTCTCCTGCCTGTGCGTTGGACGCCGAACAGGGAGCTCGCGCTGCCAGGAGCGGACGCCAGACGTGCGTATTCATGAGCACATCTGAAGGAGAGCTGTGCCGCACTTCCCGCACGAAAGGCTTTTCTATAATCATGTAAGATGCCTGCGAGACAATCCGACAGAGGTTACATCTGATGCATATTCATTTCTCGCCACTTACCGTCCACGTTGCTTGACAAGCAGTTCCAGGCAGAATGCGAAGTTGTGACACCTTACATCAGATCTTTAGCCCTCTGTGCACTTTTATTGTCCTGGAGTAAGATGTATCCCATTGACATTGCAGCTGCTTAGCACCTTTTAAAATATTTCCCATCCATTTTAAACTGCAGGCAACTTTATTATATAAACTGGATCCCCGTGTAACTGTTCCTGAAAAGTGGGTCTGCATTGTTTGTTTTTTTGTGAATGGGTGTTTAGAATGGATCATTTGACTTTGGCGCAGGTTTTTTTTGTACTATAATTTGGAGAATTATAAAGAGACGCATGACAATTTTGGAATGATCGTTTTATAGCTGCTGCTATCACAGTGATAATGCAGTATTCATGGCTGTAATAGGATACATTTTGCCTGAGGTTTCAAGCTGAATTTTAGCCTTACCTTCAGTCTTTCACATTTGTACAAGCTCCACTCCTGTACTAGAATTGCTGCGATTAAACTGCACACTGTAGGCTTCTCACAGTGTACATTAGAAGCTACACAAAGTCGGATACTTTCCTGGCTAGAGTATTTCCAGCATCATCTAAGGCCTTCCCGGTAGAGATGGTGCTGCACTGGTCTTGCCAGGGCAGGGCTTGGAGAAGCCCATGGTGCGAGTGCCAGTCCAGGGGGTGCCGTAATTCTCACAGTGGGGGGGAGCTCACTATGAGTATTTCGGCACCAATGTCACACCATTGCACTAATTTTTCTCATTTCAATCCTTTTTTATTATAAAAAAAGATACTGTATATACTCGGGTATAGGTCGATCCGAATATAAGCCGAGGCCTCTAATTTACCACAAAAAAATGGGAAAACGTATTGATTGGTATATAAGCCGAGGGTGAGAAATGCAGCAGCTACTGTAAGTGGAAAAGAGGTTCAACAATGCCCATCTGCAGCTGCAGCTGTCTCCTTGTGTCTATTGCATACCTCCCTGTGTCCTGTGCGTGCCTACCTGTGTAGATCTGCCTACCTCACTGTGTCCTGTGTACCTCCCTGTGTCTATTGCAGCCTACCTGTGTCCTGTGCATGCCTCCTTGCGCCCATCTGCAGCCTCCGTGTCCGTTTGCAGCTCCATGTCCATCTGCAGCTCAGTGTCCATCTGCAGCTCTGTGTGCCGTTTTGTATTCACCGATCAGCGTGTCATAAAAACATACGGCGGCCATTCCAGTATTCAAAAGCTGCGCCTCCTCCTCGTCTGTGATAGGTGGAACACTCAATTTCCCAGAAGTCAGTGTGCTGCCTATCACGGACACCCGCTCATCCTCATACCATGGATTCGGATAAGAGGATGTCCGTTATAGGTTGAACACTGACTGCTGGGAAATTTAGTGTTTTTGCCTATCACAGACAAGAAGGCGCGGCTTTTGAACACTGGAATGGCCGCCGTCTGTCTGCATGAAACGCTGATCAGGTAGGCAGATGGCAGCGACTCGAGTATAAGCCGAGGGGGGCACTTTCAGCCTAAAAAAAGGGCTGAAAATCTCGGCTTATACTCGAGTATATACAGTAAATCTGCACTAATAGTGAAAATCATAAGAAGAAAGCTACTGAACAGAATGTCTTGACAACTGACATAAAAGAAACAAAATACAAATAGTGCAGCACTAAAATATATCAATATAGCCCACCATCATGTAGTGAACATATAAATCATGAATTGTGATTCCAAAAAATCTTTATATTTAGTCCCAAAGCTGAGAAGATTTCAAGATGGTATATTAGGATAAAAGGTCCCACATGCTGTGATGGTAGCTGAAAACAGGATAGAGTAGGTGTCACCTGCCAAACCTCACACTGGGCTTACCAGAAATCGTGTGACCCCCCCTTACTAAGAGTGGTCAACTTGCACTTCATTTACAAAATCAAGGCCAATATTTCAGACTGTTGATTATCCTCCCCTGTCTACAGATATAATGACATCATAGGGAACTGGGTAAAGAAGCCAACACTGCCCTCAATGATCAGGTTTGTTAAAAGAATAACACTCACATGAGTTGGAATATCATAAGGATGTACAACACCAGAAGCTCGTTTTCCTCTAGGAAGTAAAATAGTCGACCGTCATTCTCGCATGCGTGGTAGTGTGTGGTTCCGCCCTACGTGTTTCATCATATATGACGTCATCAGGGGCACCAGTCCTTTTTTTATTAAGTTTTCAAAATGAGAGTAGGGAAAATACATAAACAATGCATTTCAAAATATTCATATGGCCGATAAATCTGAAAAGAGGAAAGGGGGAGTAGGTGCAAATCACCCCTAAATGTGCTCAATAATCCAGTCGTGCTAAACATACCAGTTTGGTAAAAACCATAATCTCAAATATGTAGTGTACTGTAGGAAATTTGACAACCATATACCATCAGACAGGACCCCACCACCTCCAAAGATAGTTGGAGAAGGAATGAGCTTACACATATAGAGAAAAAGGACAGGTCTGACCAAATTACATTAGAAGGTCTAGCAGCCTTTAAAGTAGATCTATAGGCAAAACTTTTTTTCCATTTTGGATAGAATAAGGGAGGGTTATAACCAGGGGGGATTTGAATGAAATCAAGCCGATCGGCTTAATTTGAATCAACTCACTTTCAATCCATAATTTTTAAAGAACTGTCATCTGTCCCGCAGCGGCTCCTCCTCTGACCCGCTGGTGACTCACCGACAGTCTCATTCACTTTAATGGGACGGCTGGTGATGCGGCAGTGACATAACAAGGTGAGGGACGTGGCGGCAGCAGGTGAGTGGATGGGCGCTAACAGGCGCTGCAATGATGGATCTGGAGTGACAGGTGCTCTTTAAATGCAAGGACTCGTTCTTGCTGGTAGTTAGAATCTTTAATACTTGCAAAGAAAATTAAGGTTTCCTGTTTAGAATAATAAGCTGTCAGGCTAGTAAAACAGCGATATCAAAACCGATTCAATCAAACAGTTTGTAGTGTACATAGATTTGCAAAACAATGGGATAAAGGAATATTCATGAACTTTGTTTTATCTCATGGTTCCTGTGTCGTGTGATCAATGCAGTGCATGTTCTCTCAGCTTGCAGGGCTTGGATTCATTGAATGAGTTAACCAAAAATTTAAATATTGCAGAATATACAGCCTCGTGCTACATAACTAAGCTCAATTTCATGCTGAATAAACTAAATTTATTAATATATTATTAATATATCTTAAATAGAAAACTATCTTTGGATAGATTTTTACCCCAAAAGCTTTTTATTTAAAATAAATTTGATAAAAATCGATTTAAATCCCCAAAAATCTGAATTTTTTATTTATTTTTTTTAAAAAAAATAAATAAATCATTTGATTTATATCCACCTTGGTTATAACCCCTCTCAGATTTTTTTATGCCATCTGTGTCCCATTGCGGAGATTTCCCTTCACTTCCGGTCCCATAGCCAAACGGGAAGTAAGAGGAAATCCTTGCAAAGGATCCCTGCAGGTCACCAGAACTAGTGTCTCCGGTGGAAGATTTCCCCTCTAATACTTTTCTGAGAACAACCCAAAATTTGGTATTTTCTTTTACTTTAACTTTCAATAATAATGGTAAACATGACAAATACAGAGGGCGAATCTCCCTCATGACGGACAGACCAATGAAAACTGACAAGTGTTCTAATCCTTCTCCACTCTATTCAAAACAAAAAAAAAAGGTTTTGCCTCTTAGTTCTACTTTAACCACTTGCTGCCCACCATATAGCAGAATGACGGCGGCAAAGTGGTTGTGATATCCTGACCGAACATCATATGACGTGATCAGGATAACACAGCCGGCGTGCAGCGCGGCGATTGCAGGTACTGTGTGTCAGTTTGACCGCAGGACCAATCACAGCTGATCATCACGTGAACCAGGAAGTGCCGGCAAACGGCTTTCCTCGGTTCACGCTGACGGGGAGAGGCGCCCATAAGCTGCTAGCCTTTCCCCATAATAAAAACCTGTCAGTGCCACTCAGTAATGCCTGTCCGTGCTTCATCAAAGTGCCACTCAGTAATGCCTGTCAGTAGCTCCTAATCAGTGCTGCCTATCAGTGCCCATCATTTTTTTTTTTTAATTGTCGGTCTATTTTCGTTTATAGCACAAGGATTAAAAACCACAGAGGTGATCAAATACCACCAAAAAAAGCTCCATTTGTGGGAAGAAAGTGATAAAAATGTAGTTTGGGTACAGCATCGCATTACCGGGCAATTGTCATTCAAAGTGCAACAGCGCTGAAAGCTAAGAATTGTCCTGGGCAGGAAGGGGGGAAAGTGCTTGTAATATGCCGGTATGAACGTATACACTTAGGCACTTGGTACACAATTATGATGGTCTGTAAGAATCATTCTAACAAGCACGCTTTTTTCTCACCTGCCTTCAGTAAAAAAAATTAACCCCTTACAGTAGTGATTATCTGCTTTTTTTGTACTATAAAGGGCTTTTTTTTTTTTTTTTTTTACTGGAAGAATTTTTTTTTTAAATTCTGTTTGAAAGACCTGCCGTAGTCTTGCACTTTGGCACTCAAAGCACTTGACAACATTGCACTTTTTGCACAGCACTGTACGCACTTTCTCACCCTCAAGTCTTTAGGGGAGGGCACATGGCCTTTTGGTCAGGTTCTTCCCCTCCCCTGGAGCCTCTTTGGGGAGCCCCACCTAGTACTTGGGTTGGCCTTGCTTCGGCAGGCCTCCCGAAGAAAGGGGTGGACCAGTGAGTACCCCAGTCCCTGTCCGGAGACTTGCACCTTGGGAAATCAAGGCTAGAGTCTTTTCTCTTCGGAGTAGCGCCATGCTTGCTTATTTTATGGACCAGATAAGTTTTGTGAGTGTTTCACTACATCACTGAGCTTAGAAAAATATATTTTCTCCCCAGCCTGACTGTCCCTGGCCCACCTCTTTCATTTATTAGATTTCAGTTCTTTCAATTACAGAGGCTGAGCATCACATTTCAGTGTTACCTAGGGTGGTCTGCATTCAGTTATAGTCTGCCTAGGTACACTCACTCTTCCAGACTGACGTCATCCAGGATATATGCGTAACTCCTCCAAAAAGACAGCCCACTGCTTGCTTTAGGGATGAGGGCACTTGGGCGGGTTACCGAGACAGGGTGCTGCAATGTTTTCAGCTATGTATGGCACCCTGCTAGCCCCTCCCACCACCCATGATCTACTTGCATTGCATAGAGAGGCATCTTGTCCAATCGGAGAACGCTTTGCATTCAGGGAATGAAAAACTTTCTCCAAATGGCACTCATGCTGGAAAGCCGACTTTCTGTGTTAATGCATCAGGCAGGTCGCTCAGCACGGGCCCCGGAAGCAAATGGAGATCACTGGAGTAGCGGTGTCTTCCAGGGCCATCAGCCAGGTATAATATATGGATGTAAAAATATACCATGACTGGAATTTTTCTTTGATTGTATGTACAATAGGACATATTATTGTTGCTAAAGAATCTGCACCAAAATAAAATGATGCGCAATAAATATCTGGCATCGTCATTTATTGAGGATCTGTTTCTTTTTTCCATAGTGAGGAAAGACTCTTGTGGACTAGATGACCTGACAGTCACCAGCCAGTCTGAATGTGGAGGTGAGCCAACGCACAACAAAGCAAATGTTTTACAATGTATCTTTTACTGTGCTGGAATTATATAGTTTCTAAGTTATCCTTATTTAAAAAAAAAAAAAAAAAAGTTATAAAACAATGGTTTAATTTGGGCCATGACTTCCTATCCCTAGTTACATTACTAATATGTTGTATTTTTTGATAAAACATTCTAGTTTTTGAGAAAAGTACCCTAGTAATAGCTGTGACATCATTATTTGTGTCATTTGAGCAGCGGACGGTGTCAGTAGTTTTTAATTTTTATTATGTTACTTTTTTTGCAATTTTTTTAAATTATCATTTTTTACAATATTATTTTTAGTATGTTTTATAATATTACAGAGATTCTCCAGTCCTTTTATCTGCAACCACAGCTGCAATGGACAGTGAATACATGGGAAGCGCTCTGTGCTGAGTGGCTTCCTGTTCATTCACAATCTGTGTTCACTTTGCTTCAGTTCTGAATGCACACAGTGAGTGATCGTACTGGAATTCCTATGATGCAGTGTGAATTTTATTTATTAATGAATGTGGGTGGGTTTGTGAAGAGGGGCACTCACTGTGAGACTAGGTTTTGGCATGTGTGAATGGGCGGAGATAAACCAGGAGTCTCTTAGCCTGTCAATCATGCTGTTATATCATGATGGGCAGAGCCAGAGCAGGAGTCTCCTGGCCTGTCAATTAAATGTAGCTTTGTTAGTGGGTGGGAAAGACTGGGAATCTGAGATCTCAGGTCCTCCCACTAAAGTTAGCGGTGGCGTAAATACTTTTTCTGTTTTATAAGGAAGGGAGTACAGCAGGGATGTCACAAGACCGTGGCTATGGAATGAGCGCGCACAGCAGGACCCAGTCTTATCAACAGGAAATAAGGGACATTGAGCCAGTTTATTTTAGATCTGGACAGAATGGATATGCATCCTAGCTCATTATGCCTTTGCCTTGCAGGGTCTAATTTTTATTTTTTATTTTCTTTGGGCTTTACTTCCCCTTTAAAGTGTCACTGACCAATAATTGAGTTTTTTTTTTTTTTCCCTTTTAAAGATGGAGAGTTTAAAGTACCACTGACAAGAATCCTGATGCCCTTTCCCCTTATGTCCCCTTCCCTTTCCTCGTTCCCCAGCATTTTTCTTTTGCTTTGTCTATGCCTCCTAACAGTCAAGTTAACTGGGATGATATTAAATATTTGGTGTTTCGATATCTATTATCTATTTACCATTTTTATGTGTCTGCCATGATTATAACCTGCATGAGACCTCTGTTTTGCATTATACATTGACTTCCTCATGTCACGCTTTTATTACGTATTACGACTCTGTACCGTTTTGTTGATAAATGACAGTTCCTTGTACAAAGATTATTTTCATAGCTGTTATATAGGTTTAAAAGAGACACAAGTCCATCTAGTTCAACCATTTAAAAATAAAAAATAAATAAAAAATCATACAATCCCATATACACAATCCTATACCCACAGTTGATCCAGAGGAAGGTGAAAAGCCCCAGCAAAGCATGATCCAATTTGCTACAGCAGGGGAAAAATTCCTTCCTGATCCCACGAGAGGCAATCGGATTTTCCCTGAATCAAATTTACCTATAAATGTTTGTACCCAGTTATAGTATGTACATTAAGGAAAGAATCCAGGTCTTTTTTTTTAAAGCAATCTACTGAGTTTGCCAGAACCACCTCTTGAGGGAGTCTATTCCACATTTTCACAGCTCTTACTGTGAAGAAACCTTTCAGTGTTTGAAGATAAAATCTCTTTTCCTCTAGATGTAAACAGTGCCGCCTTGTCCTCTGTGATGTGAATAACGCAACACTAAGTTCACTATATGGACCCCTTATGTATTTGTACATGTTGATCATATTCCCCCTTAATCTCCTCTTCTCAAGAGTGAATAATTTCAGTTCCTCTAATTTTTCCTCATAGCTGAGCTCCTCCATGCCTCTTATCAGTTTGGTTGTCCTTCTCTGCACTTTCTCCAGTTCCCCGATATCCTTTTTGAGAACTGGTGCCCAAAACTAAACTGCATATTTCAGATGAGGTCTTACTAATGATTTGTACAGGGGCAAAATTCTCTCTCTCTCTCTCTCTCTCTCTCTCTCTCTCTCTCTCTCTCTCTCTCTCTCTCTCTCTCTCTCTCTCTCTCTCTCTCTCTCTCTCTCTCTCTCTCTCTCTCTCTCTCTCTCTCTCTCTCTCTCTCTCTCTCTCTCTCTCTCTCTCGTTCCCTCTCTCTCGTTCTCTCGTTCTCTCTCGTTCTCTCTCTCTCTCTCTCTCTCGTCTCTCTCTCTCTCTCTCGTCTCTCGTTCTCTCTCGTTCTCGTTCTCTCTCTCTCTCGTTCTCTCGTTCTCTCTCTCTCTCTCTCTCTCTCTCTCTCTCTCTCTCTCTCTCTCTCGTCCATACCTCTCAATACTAGAAAGGACTTTGCTCGGTTTTAAACCGCAGCATGGCATTGCATGCCATTATGAAGCTTATTTACTCCCTTAGTATGTATGATGCATGCATATTCTTAGCCCCCAAGTGCATAACTTTACATTTATCAACATTAAACCTCATCTGACCCTTAATTGCTCAATTAAACAGTGCATTGAGGTCAGCTCCTGTAAGGATGTTATTCCACTGCATAGCTTGGTGTCCTCTACAAACACTGAAATGGTACTTTCAATCCCAGACCCTATATCCTTTATAAAGATATTAAAAAGTAAGGGTCCCAACACTGAACCTTGGGTTACACCACTGATAACCTTAGACCATTCAGAGTAAGAATCATTAACCACGACTCTCTGAATTCGTTTTTTTTAGCCAGGTTTCTATCCATTTACAAACTGATTTTTCTAAGCCTGTAGACTTTACCTTACACATGAGCCGTGTGTGGGGAACTGTGTCAAAACCTTTTGCAAAATCCAAGTATACCACGACCACAGCCACCCCTCTGTCCAAGGTTTTACGTACCTCTTCATAAAAATAAATCAGGTTTGTCTGACAACTTCTGTCTTTCATGAATCCATGCTGTCTGTTGCCTAAAATATTTTTTTCCAGCAAGAACTCCTCTATGAGGTCTTTTATTAAACTCTCCAATATCTTCCCAGCTATAGATGTTAAACTAACAGGTCTATAGTTACTTGGTAAAGACTTTGATTCCTTTTAAAATATGGGCACAACATTGGCCCTACGCCAATCCAGTGGTATCATTCCAGTGATGAACGAGTCCCTAAAAATTTGAAACAATGGCTTTGAAATGACAGAGCTCAATTATTTTAGGGTCCGTGGGTGGATGCCATCTGGTCCAGGTGCTTTATCCACCTTTATTCTGTCTAAATATTTCTGGACCATATCACTTTGGAGCCATTTTGGATCATTTGGGGCTGTGTCAATACCATCCCTATTATGAACTTGAGCTCCCCCATGCTCCTTTGTATACACAGAGCTGAAGAAAGTATTTAATACATTTGCCTTCTCTTTGTTCCTAGTCACCCACTCCAGATTCTTTTTGTAAAGAGCCTACATGCTCAGACCTGACCTTTTTACTATTAATATAGTTGAAGAATTTTTTGGGGGTTTGCCCTACTATCTTTTGCAATCTGTTGTTCGTTTTGAATTTTTGCATCCTTGGTTTCCTTTTTACATTTTCTGTTCTATTCTTTGTAACATTTAAACGATGATAGTGTTCCTTCATTTTTGTATTTTTTAAAAGCTCTTTTCTTATTATTTATAGCTTTTTTAACTTTGAGCCACATAGGTTTTATTTTTAGCCTTTTAAACGTATTGTCCATGGGAATATACTTTGCAGTGAGTTCGCATACAATCTTTTTGAAGAATTCTCATTTCTGTTCTGTGTTCATCAATGCCAATATTTCCTCCCAGTCTAAGTCTTAGCAGCCCTCATCCTTGGAAAATTTGCTCTCTTAAAGTTAAGTGTTTTTATTATCTTTCCTGTATGTGTTTGTTGCTTACAGCTAACATTAAGGCCCCTTTCACACTGGGGTGGTTTTCAGGCGGTACAGCGCTAAAAATAGCGCCTGTATACCGCCTGAAAAAAACGGCCCCATTCACTCCAGTGTGAAAGCCCGTCGGTGCGCTAGCAGGACGGCAAAAAAAGTCCTGCTAGCAGCATTTTTGGAGCGGGTATTCTCCTATACCGCTCTTTCCCATTGATTTGAATGGGTAATACTGCAGCAATACCGCCGCAAAGCGGCGCTCTGCGGGGGATTTTAACCCTTTTTCGACCGCTCGCCGGGGGTAAAACCGCACAGCGAGCGGCCGAATCCCGTGGGCAAAACGACGGTAAAGCAGCGCTAAATATAGTGCTTCTTTACCGTCACCGCGGCTCCCGCCCCAATGTGAAAGGGGCCTAAATGAAACCATGTTATGGTCCCTGCTACCCAGATGTTCTTTTATATGGATATTGGTAATAAGCTCTGCATGGTATGAGATTACCAGGTCCAGCACAGCGTCATTCCTAGTCGAGGCCTCAATAAACTGGACCATAAAATTGTCTTGTAATAGGTTTATACATTTTTGCCCTTTAACTGTTCCAGCAGTGCCATTACTCCAGTCAATTTCCGGGTTTGGTAAAATCCCCCATTATTATCACTGTCCCAGCCCTTGCAGCCCTTTCCATCTGTGCAAGGATCTGAGTCTCCACCTCCTCATTAATACTGGGCGCTCTATAACAAGCTATAATGATTACCTTTGTAGTACGCACACCCACGTACAGTTTCACCCATAATGTTTCAGACTCATCACGCTCCCCATCAACTAGGTCCTCTGTCACACTCGCTTTCCCACATAGAGACAGACACCACCACCCCTCCGTTTTACCCTGTCTTTTCTAAAGAAAACATAGCGTTTTCAGTAAAACTTTTTGTATAAAGTGCCACTGACAATAATTGCAATATTGTTTGTTTTGTTTTGTTTTTTTCAAAGGTAAAAAGGTAAGTTTAAGAAACCTAAAAATGTTGGTCTTATATATTTTTTTTTTTTTTAGCAAAAACCTAAAAAAAAAAAAAAAAAAATGATGGTAGTTGTTAAATATCAACATAACAAAGAAAGCTCTTCTGTCTCAAACAAAAAAGAAATTTGGGTACAATGTCGCATGAGCATTTGTTAGTCAACCTCATACGTCACTGAAAAATTGCCTAATAATGAGGAGACAAATGTACATGATGATGTATTGCAGAGATGTACTAAATATGTGAGTTTTTTTTTTTTTGCCTAGGCAAACACATTAATTCCCAGTGAATTTATGAACTGGCAATTTTTTAATTTTTTTTTACCATTTTCGTCTCCAGGCCTTTCAAGTGATAGTGACCTGATCTCGCTGACCGTGGATATAGACTCTCTCTCTGGTACAGATGATGGAATGGCCTCCAATCAGATTTCACCCAGTAAACCATTTAGCGTGCCGCCCTCCCCGGGATCCCTAGCACAAAGCTTCTCTGCCTCCAGTTATGAAGGGGTTAAAGCTGAAGTGGAAAAAGATAGCCGCAGTTTGTTCACCACCAAACTAAAACAGAAGCTGGGCAGATCAGATTACCTGACGAGAGCCGGTGAGCTGATAACGTTGGCCATGAAGAAGGAGGAGGAGCTGGATTATGAGTCGGCATTCGGCTTTTACAGAAAAGGGGTGGACCTCCTCTTAGAAGGTGTACAAGGTGATTACTTTTGTTAGCCAACAAAGGGAAATTTGAGGTTATATCATAATTATTTTAGACTGTGATAAAGTGCAAAACATTGTAGCATATTATGTATGTTCTCTACTAAATATCTAAAATGAGATAAAAGATAAATTACACACCAGGGGTACGTATGGTATTATTATCTGTAGCCTTTGATCTAAGCTTGCTTGAATCTGGCCAGCTGTGTCCCAGGTGATCCAGTTTTGGAGTTCTATTCTGTGAAGCTGTGGAAGACGTTCCCGACCAGAACATGAAATAGAATTCCAGGGTACTACTAACTAAGCTTAAAATGGCTCCCACCCCCCTTCTAACATCTATACTAACCTAACTACCCTGTAAAAGAAAGATGCATTAACTTACCTGCTCTCAGGCCGGTCTGGTCCGGTCACGTAATCCTACTGCGTCGGCTGCAGGGGAGAGGAGAAAGTGATCCAACAAGCGCTGAAATGCCTGTGCAGTGACATCATCCAAAGTCTTACTATGAGCCATCCGTTAGCGGTGCTATCTCCTCTCCCCTGAAACTCCTACTAGCTGAGAGAGATGAGCTGATCATGTGACAGGACTGGAATGCCCTGAGAATGGGTAAGAAAGTGACTGAAGGTGACTGAATACTGTAGCATGCAATATCCAGGGCTCCAAATTTAAGTCCTGAGCTACTAACCAGGCCTTTGGAGTTACTCTCTACCAGTTGCCCCACCCAATCCCTACCCTGCCCCGCCCCTAATTCCGTTCCTAAACACGCCCTCATAAATTATCTCATGAAATTACACTGTTAAATGTTTTATGCATAATTAAGTTGCAAAAATAAATATTAACAACAACAACTTTTATCATTGCCCATCAGTGCAGCCTCATCAGTGCAGCCTATCGGTGCCCATCAATGCAGCCTCATGGGAGCCTATTCTCCTCCCAGCGTTTGGCCAGGAAACTGGGGAAGGGAGAGGAGAGGAAGAGGAGAGCCGGCCGGATTACACAGAGAGGGGAACTTCTTCTGTGACACAGTTTGGATGTGAAACGCTGACTGCTGTCGTCAAAGTCCTGCCTCCTGGACCGACTCTTATGATAGACGTCACACTACTTCAATTTCCTGGTAACGGACCATGTGCTGTCTATCATAGGAGCCGGTCCAGGAGGTGGGACTTTGTGGCCAGCATTTCACATCCAAGCTGTCTCACAGAAGGAGTTCCCATCTCTGTGTGATCCGGCCGGCTCTCGTCTTCCTTGCCTCTCCCTTCCCCACAGTTTCCTGACAGATTGCTGGGAGGAGAATCTGCTCCCATTCAACCCCAGTGCCAATGAAGCACCTTTACAGTGTTCTCACTCCTGTTGCTTGGGCCTGAGGTCCAAAGGCCCAAAGGTTGCGCATAAGGGTTCTACTGTGACAACCACTGTAACACAAGCACTCTCAGGCATTTTGGACCATACTGGGACGAAGCTCTTTAACCTATTATTATTAAACCTTTTGTTTTGTTTTTGGAGGGAACTGGAGACTCTAGATAATTAGAAAAACATAGACA
Organism: Lithobates sylvaticus; assembly: GCA_028564925.1. Taxonomy (NCBI): domain Eukaryota; kingdom Metazoa; phylum Chordata; class Amphibia; order Anura; family Ranidae; genus Lithobates; species Lithobates sylvaticus. Next base: position 58,194,375 of record CM053028.1, read on the forward strand.
CCTGGAGAACATAAATGCTTCATGCAGATAGAGCCCTGGTAGGACATGGTGAGGTGGAACATGAATATGGTACCCCGGTAGCACAGGCCAACCACTATGTCATCGTTGTCTTGCACGGTTTCTGCGGACAAAGCCATGTGGTACGGTGCTCTTCCTTTTCATGTATAACTATGCAGCCCATTTCGCCTTATTGAAAAGGACTGTTTATTTTGAGCATTAAAGACTGTTATTTGCATACTCGAGACTACCCAAACATTTCTATAGGCTGCATTGTGTGAAGGGCTGCACAATTAATTAGTGTTCTCTGGCTGTACATCGTTCCCCGGAGATGAGCACCGAGGCATGTTATTGGTGTTTTTCGAAGCTAAGGAGTAATTTCTCGTCTGCCTGGAAATGTGTGTTAAGTTTGGCTTTACAGGTAATTAAGTAGCTTTTTGAGTTTTATGTTCTGTTTTGCCCACCAGCAACAAGGCGTCCAAAATAAGCACTTGCACAGCACGGCCGCCACGCCATCATTTGCTTAAAAAGAGTTATAATTACAGTTGACGAGGCATGGACACCATAAAAATGCATTAGTTAGGCTTGACATGTTAATTACCTGTTTTTGCAGATGTTTTTATGTATTGTTATGCGAACAGTTTACAAAATAATTACAGGAAAGTCAAATGGAAAATAAACGGAGAGGGAGGCTTTTTTGCTTAAATATTTTCATTCATGCGAATCTGGATTAGACGCAGCTGCTGATCTCCCCCGTAAAAGCAGGGAATCTCGAAGAGTTTATATTAAGGGTTTTTTTTTTTTTTTTCTCGCGAACGGCGCTGCATTTTTATAAGTGGCGTACAAACATTTCAACATAAACATAGATTCCGATTGCAGAGAGCATTTTTAAGCATCGTTTTGTTGTAAATAAGCAAAGGCTTTCCAGATGGTGATCTAAAAAGCAAAAGCTTCTCACACATAATGCATCCTTAAAGGCTTGGGCACAAGAATGTCTTTTATCTCCTCTTTTCTCTTTCATGATTTTTTTTTTTTGTTTAAAAATAAAAAAAAATTCGCATGGTAGAGATGGGTAGCTCAAAAAAGTATTTCGAACAGTACAATTTAGAGAACAGAATCAGATTTCCTGTATTATTGAATACCTATAAACCTAAATTCACCACTTATGAGGGAAAGAGATCTTTCTTGTGTAGGATAGTGGTTCTCAAAATGGTAAATGGGCCATACCTGTGAAGCTTGAAGTCCTTGCTACTAAGGCCTGAAAGGCTTTTCATTTCAAAGCTTTGGCGTTGATTTACTAAAACTGGAAAGTGCAAAAACTGGTGCAGCTCTGCATAGAAACCAATCGGCTTCCAGGTTTTTTTTTTTTTTTTTTTTTTTTTTTGGTCAAAGCTTAATTTAACAAGCTGAGTAAAAAATAAGAACAAAGGAATAAGCGACTCTTAAGTGCAGTAGGACCAGTAAATGTAATAAACCCAAAATAGAGCCACTAACATTAACATGGTTAAAAGCAGGCTCATTATGAAGGTGTAGGGCGCCAAGCTGGATGTTTGCCAGAAAGAGAACTCCGGATATCCCGCTGATCGTGCACCAGAAATAAGGAAGAGGCTGGCCTGTGTCTCCTCAGTGATCGGTGGAGCGTGGCATTAGCGGAGTGATGTCACCGAAGACCAGAATGCAACTCGACACATTTTCCTTTGTCAGGCATTGTGCTTTGTCTGGCCTCTTCCTCGTTCCTGGTGCATGATGCCCGCCGTTCTCTTTCTGGCTATACTCCAGCTTGGCACCCCTGACCATAACCTTCATAATGAACCTGCTTTTAACCATTTTAATGTGAGTGGCCCTATTTTGGGTTTATTAAATGTACTGGTCCTACTGCACTTAGAGGAGCTGTTTTCTTTTTTCTTATTCCATATGTACTTTAGAGTCTGCTTCAGCTCGTGGATCAGCTTGCCTTAGTGACAGACTTTTTTGTATTTCCTATTATTATCATTGTAGTTGCTTTATCCTCAGAGGGAATCTGCCTTTGCACCTACTATCCTGTCTTTTTATGTAGTTAGAAGCTGATTGGTTGCCATGCACAGCTGTACCATGTTTTGCACTCTCCAGTTTTAGTAAATCAACCCCTTTGGGTTCCTTTTAGTTAAAGGAATTAATAAATCAAAGAACAAAATTGTAATCTATTACAGCTTACACATGCTTAAATGCGGTGGCTGCATTGGTTTTCTGTTTTCTTAGCGGGCTAAGAGCAATTTCACCAACTACAGGACATACCAGTTTATCTTAAAAAATGCACTGGGTAAACATATTCTTAGTCCAGCCTGGGTGGCAACTATGGCACCAGTCAGTGTGGTAGCTGCTTAGATTTTTTATTTTTTACTCCTATGTATGTGCACAGGCATCATTCATCTTGGCACACAGGCACTGTGGTGGCAAAGTATGCTAAGCTGTGCATGCGCAGTTCATTCAGTAGAACATCGCAAACAGGCAGGGAGGTTTGTTTTATTGCAGAAGAGTCATAGCATGTCTCCTTTTTTTCTTTTTCTTTTTTTTTTTTTTTATTATATTCTAGATATATTTATTTGGTTGCAATTTAAATGATGATTCCCCTCTGCTCCTCTCCTACATTTTCCAATAAATCGATTTTTCACTTTCAATAGATTCTTATTGAAAAAAATTTAAGGTACAAAACCTGGCATACGAGAACTTTTTGAAGTTGCCCCGAAGATAGTAGACAGCTAGAGTGTAGCTGGTGAGAATGTAAAAACATCCAAGAGTATAAAGTTTGAGTAGGTATCAATGAGCCAGGTCATTTTTCTGCAGGCCGCGATAACACTTTTTCTGTGTATCGCATGACCGCAAAGCTTCAGTTGATCTGTAGACGGCCTACAATTCTCTATACCTGTGACGTCATCCTGCTGGCGTCCACAGCTTGCAGGATTGTTGGACCAGGAGAAGAGATCCCACAGAGAAAGCACAAATTATAACCACTTTATACATTGTGCAGAGCAGTTAAAGCAAAAACAAGACCTAAAGGATAATATCACTCAAAGGGGTTGTAAACCCTCGGGTTTTTTCACCTAAATGCATATACTTCTATCACTGAGCAGCCCCCCAGCCCCCCCCCCCCCTGTTTTACTCACCTGACCCCGTTCGTTCCCACGCCAGAGACGTGCACACACCCTCTGGCTGGGGTCTCGGCACTCGATTGGATAGATTGATAGCAGCGCAGCCATTGGCTTGCGCTGCTGTCAATCAAATCCAATGAGGCAGGCGAAGGGCCGAGTCCGGCTTTCTGTGTCTATGGACGCAAATGCTGGACTCGGGAGCGTGCCCGCACGGGTACCCCCAAAGAGAGTTTCTCCCTTTAAATTCTAATGGGGCCATACTGCTACACTAGAGATGATAGGAGTATGACTCTATTCAAGTGGTTCTACAGGCAGAAGGTTTTTTATATTTTCATGCATTATATGCATGAAAATAACAAATCTTCTGTGTGCAGCAGCCCCCCCTAATACTTGGGCCCCATCTCGATTCAGTGATGTTGCACAAGAGCCTTGGTTGTCCGGTACTCTCCCTCCTGATTGGCTGAGACACAGCAGCGGGCTTCCACAGCTGTCAATCAGTCAATGAGCCAATGAGAAAGAGGGGGTGGGGCCGAGGCGCTGCTCCGTGTCTGAATGGACACATGGAGCAGTGGCTTGGCTCGGGTGCCCCTATAGCAAGCTGCTTGCTGTGGGGGCACTCAGAAGGAGGGAGGGACCGAGAAGAGGAGGAACTGGGCTTTTCTGTGCAAAACCACTGCAGGTAAGTATAACATGTTTGTTGTTGTTTTTTTGTATTATCTTTATTTAAGCCAAAATAACATGTCATAGCGAACATTTCCAGTAGAACAAGACATGAGCCTAGCAGGACATGTACAAATTGTGTCAATATCAGCAATAAAAGAAGGAACAACGGTTGTATATCAGTATAACACTAGGGCTCTCCCCATTGGGAATTGGGGGAAGCCCCCATGGTACTGCTACTAACTTGTATACGTAACAAGAATAAAAAAGGTCTTGACAAGAAAGCCTAGTGGCTAGCGCTAGGCCAGCAAATACCAATGAGAATGCTAGATTAACTACGGAGTGGCCCGGCCCGCCTAAATGCTGGGGGCGGGGGTCACAAATTGCCTCCAACTAACCCCCCAGCACACCACCCACACCAGGGCCACCCTGAGGCATGTTGTACACACCGCAGAGGAAAAGCAGCGCCAACCTCATGTTTGAAGTGGCCTCCCTTGCAGTGGCAGGACACTAGGGCTGCATGTCAGGCTATTACATTGTTAAGTGGGACATATACCAAATTCCAGAATCAAGAAAATGTAGTCATTATTCAAAGAAAAAGAAGAAACCGGAACATACTTACCTCCTCCTGTGCAAGGGTTTTGCACAGAGCGGGCCCCGATCCTCCTCTTCTGGGGTCCCCCAGCGGCGCTCCTGGCTCCTCCTCTTCTTGAGTACCCCCACGAAAAGCCTCTTTCCATGTGGGCACTTGTGCGGGCACACTCCCAAGTCCTTCTACTGTATCCATTGACACAGACAGCAGGACTTGCCCCCCCCCCCAGCTCCCGTGTCACTGGATTTAATTGACAGCAGTGGGAGCCAATGACTCATGCTGCTATCAATCTATCCAATGAGGACCCGAGACAGCATCTGGAGCTGCTGTGCTCGTTTTCATCGCTGGAAAGATCGAGTTCAGGTTAGTAAAAGGGGGACTCTGGGGGGCTGCTGCACTACAGAAGGTTTTTCACCTTAACGCATTAAGGTGAAAAGCCTCAAGGGTTTACAACCCTTTAATTCTTGCAGTTAGTACCCTCGCTCACACTAAGCCTGACATCCTATAGTAGAAAAATTGTACGGGAATGGGAAGTGTCGCATTCACCACAAAAAGTGAGCCTTATCTCATTGCTGCCGAGACTGAATACGTTGTTGAAGGAATGATTCCGCCAATTCCAGCAATGCCAGACCTAAACTGGAAGATGCCTGCCCTGGATCGTAGATGTGGTCTAGCCAAGAGGACCAAATGCTGGTGAAGCGGTTGTGGGTACCTTTGCAAGTCGCTATCCAGTCCTCAGCTTCCCTGATTTCATTCACCTTGCGGATCCACTCCTCCCGGCTAGGAACTTGTGCTCGCTTCCAAAAAATAGGGAGCAAATGCCTTGCTGTGTTCAATAAATGAGGCTTTTCTTATACTGACTAATCGGTATGGGAGGGATATGCAAGAGGAAATTATACGGGAAGAGAGGGATGTCCAGGCACATGATATCTTTTATCTGGGACTTAATATCAGCCCAAAAAGGCATTATCACAGGGCATCCCCACCACAGATGTAATAGCATACTGCGGTGGCCATAGCCTCTCCAGCATCGCTCAGAAGTAGAGGGGTAAATTCCTGCCAGATTAGCGGGCACCCGGTACCAGCGTGAAAAAAATCTTATAGTTTTGTTTCCTGTGTTTTGGAATCAATAAAGCTAGAATGAGTAAGCTGGTACAGGTGAGTCAGCTGAGCCGTAGTGAACTCAAGCCCTAAGTCCCTTCCCAAACCCGAATATATGTGGGCTTAGCATCGGAAGTGGCACAACCCAGCAGTTGATATAGTTCGGAGACCATATGTGGTACCGGCATTTCTGCTATAAAAAGGCATTCAAAGGAAGTAAGAGAAGAAATTTCCCTTTTTATAGAGTGGCCATGGACCTTAAAGTGGTGAAGTTGCCTGTACCTCCAGAATGTTTTTTTATTTTTAAACAAAGGAAAAACCAAGACTTTAATATCACTTTCAGGCCTAGGAGAAGTTACTGTATGGATACAGCCACAGGCTGCCCCACAGCCCAATAGAAATGTGCAGTACTACCGAGAAGTATCAGTGCTTTGCCCATCAAATTGGCCCGGGATTTGGTCGTAGCAGCAGGATTATGGAGTACTTTATACTTGACAGCATTTTTTTAAGCCACAGATGTTGCTTTAAGATGGTAAATAATTCAACTATCGCCTTCATTTCAGTGTGGCCATATGAACACTCCTGCTAGTCCTTGCAGAGAGCAATATATTCTTCTGCTTCTATTTAGCAGCAGACATTCCCTGCTGTCCATCTCCCCGTGTACTACCGGCCTGTGACTACAGACAGACCCTTCCAATGTTAGTTGGAACTCTGTGTCCTGGCCGTGAACTGGTAAGTGATGGATGGATTCATGCACTGCTTGGTCAGCATCTGGTTATCAGATAGTTCCCAAAAGCTGCCATTATCCATCTGCCCTATGATGCTTGCCTGCTGCCACGCTATATCCAGGATCTTGGGAACCGAGCATTGCACAGCCCATGTGCGTCTCTTGGAAGCCGCTTTTGTGTCCCTTGAGTAGACCTTGAAAAATAGGTATAGATAAAGTCTTCACACGTTATGTGTTTTACTCCTCGCGGCTCCTTTCAGAACCTTAATCCTTTTTTTTTTTTTTTCTTTCATGGATACTGGTTATCCTGCTTTGTATAAATATTTTAAAGCCAAACCTGCTGCCAGGTTTGCAAGAAAGAGAAATATTTTAAATAAAATGCATAAACTAATTAAAATGTTAATTGTGAAAACTATCCTATGATGAGGTTTCTGTAACTTCCATGTCTCACCTTGCATTTGGACGCCATCAGTGATCTCCACTGCTCCTTTATTTGTCACATTACTGCAAATCTGCACCTTCTTTGCTATGTTAGAACTTGGCCTCTATATTGTAGGACTGTTGAGGAAAAAAATAAAATAAAAAATTGGCCACCTAGACCTTTTACAGTACTTAACCTCCCTGGCGGTATGATTATGTCAGGAATTTTGTACTAAAAGCGGTACAATTATTTTGCATGGAAATTTGGCGTTTTATATTGTAGGCATGCAATTCTTATGAATAACTCGCTTAAATCTGTCCAAACCAGAGTCTAGTAGACATCCCGGGTATGATAATGTTTGAAACACTAAATCATAAATTATAATATAATAACTAACTATAAAAAGTATTCAATCAAATCAAAAACACTGAAATTTGCTCAGTTGCAGGATTGTCGCTATCATTAGATTTAGTGTTTGATTATGAATTGTGATTCAAATTTATTATCGCTGTTTTCTAGCTGTCTAAAACCACTTTTGACATAAAGGGACACTTTTTGGTTGCTATGGACAATCTCCAGTCTTCAGGCAGAAAAAAAATGTATTTATTATATAAAACTACATGCAGGGCACTGGGCAGACCACTAAGGACAAAGGGGATGTGTAATTGTTTTATACAGTACTGCAATCTGTAAGATTACAGTACTGTATGTGTTTTGTGTGTTTTAACTTTTTTGAATTTGGCGCCGAGCTCCGCTCCCGTGCGTCGTAACGTCACAGGGAACGGAGATCAGCGGCACTCGGCACTGTGTGAATCGAGCGGAGGAGCTCGCACACACAGCGGGAGGACATCGCAGGATCCAGGGACAAGGGAAGTAAGTCTCCCTGTATCCTGCAATGCGATCCTGAGGCTCATGGTTACCGCTTATGGTACTGAAGTTCCACCCCGAGCCAGATTCGGGATTACCGCCAGGGGGGTTAATAGAACTTACCAGAAAGATAGACAAAGACTATCTAATAAAGATCTAATAATAGCAAGCAGTGCTCCTAGTTAAAAGAAAAGCTTTGCCAGTATTAAAAAAATCATGTAAAAAAGCAGCGCCCCCCCCCCCCCAAATTTGAGGGAGACCTCCACACCAAAAATGTAAATAAAAATGGTGTGGGCCCCCCCCCCAAAAAAAAATGGTGTGGCCCCCCCCCCCCCAAACCATACCAGATCCTTATCCGAGCATACAGCCAGACAGGTCACAAAATGGTGGGGTGCTCCTGAGCCATCCCATGCCACATTCCTTCAACATGGGTGGGGGGGGGGGGGGTGCTTTCACTACTAAAATACTGCATCACTTCATAAAATAGCGCATTTGGTATTTTAGTAGCATTTTTTTTGAAGAACACTATGTGGTATTTTACCGCATTTCTTAAAGTGTTAGATACCGCTTCGTGAATGGAGCCCACTGGCACCAGTGCAGTACAGCGTTATCATATGACTGGTGTGGTGGTGAGAAGATACTGGCTGGTGACAGTATGTACAAAAATTTATTTTTTTATAAAAATTTTAGTTTTTACTATTTTTTTCATACTTTCATCCGAGTGACACTGTACTACTCTGGGGGATGATCAGGGTATTTTATTATTATTATTATTTTTTTTTTATACTGTTATTGCTCCTAAAGTGATGATCACTGTATATAAACAATAGTTTTGGCAGTCATGAATGGGTTAACATTCTTGAACAGCTTGATTATGGTCGTGATCTGTGATTGGCTACAGCTAATCACATGATACAGGTAGCAAGAAGGTACCTTGTGATTGCTGTGGACCAATCACAGATCACAACTGTAAGCATGCTGTTCATGAATGGAAATCCATTCATGAAAGTTTGTTTACATTGTTAGCATGTGATCGCTATGATCAATCATAGCGATCACATGATACCCGCTTACCAGTAATTGTAATTTACCGGTGTTTGCCGGTGTAATTTAACGGTGGACACAGTGGTCACAGGAGCGGCGCGCAGCGCACCCCTAACCTTGAACCAGCTGGATGATGAACATGTAAGTGGTCCAGCCTGCCCGTGCCGCCCACCCACAGTAAATGTATTGCAGGCGGAAAGTTGTGAAACTGACAACATATTGCCTCTGCAGCAGTGAAATCCCAACCAGTGTTAACAGCCCTGCCCAGTTCTCCCCTGCTGGAGTACAATACATCTCTTCCTCTCCTCATCTTCATAACTCCATCTTGTTTACATTTTCTGGACTCCCTCCCATCCACCACAACCTGGCTGCTGTTTGCCCCATCTGCTGCTAATTGAATGAACTGGATTACCTGTATGTGAGAAAAAGAATCTCCTGCTGTTTAACTCTTCGGATACCATGTTATAGCTTGTGATAGCACTAGAGAGGAACAAACAGTGGACATCTTAAAGTGAGTCTAAAGACAAGACAGAAGTTTTTTTTTTTTAATCCTAATGCATTCTATGCATTAAGATAAAAAAACCTTCTCTGTGCAGCAGCCCCCCTCAGCCCCCCTAATACTTACCTGAGCCCGATCTTCCTCCAACAATGTACCACGAGTCCCTCAGCCATCCGGGACTTCCCTCCTGACTGGCTGAGACACAGCAATGGTGCCATTGGCTTCCGCTGCTGTCAATCAAAGTCAGTTAGCCAGTCAGAAGAGAGAGGGGATGGGGCCGAACCGTGTCTCCGTGTCTGAATAGACACACAGAGCTGTGGCTCGGCTCGGGTGCTCCCATAGCAAGCTGCTTGCCTGGGGGCACTCGACAGGAGGGAGGGACCAGGAGCGCTGGCAAAGGACCCCAGAAGAGGAGGATCTGGGCAGCTCTGTGCAAAACCACCGTACAGAGCAGGCAAGTATAACATGTTTGTTATTTTTAAAGAAAAAAAAAAACAAGACTTTACAATTACTTTAACAAGGGGGGTCCTCGGGGGTTGTAGTCCAGCAGGGGAGCGTAAGGCAGGGTTGACAACAATGCTTAGGTAATGTAGCAAAAACGCCACACCACTGCTAAGAGGTCTAGATACAACTTCATTCCAAAAAGAGTCAGATGAACAGTCTAAAGCAGGGGTCGAAAACTGGTGGCCCTCCAGCTGTTGTGAAACTACAAATCCCATGAGACATTGCAAATCTGACAGTTACAAGCATGATCCCCACAGGCTGAGGCATGATCGGACTTGTAGCTTTGCAACAGCTGGAGGGCCGCCAGTTTGAGACCCCTGGTCTAAAGAGTAGCCAACACTTTTGGGGGTCCAAAAACGACTTTCAGAAGACTTTGGCGGGTGGCTTCAACAGAGCAGCTTTTCCAGGAGCTTTTCCAACTTTAGTTTAGTGACCAGGTCACTTTAAAATGCTTTCTTTTGGCCATTTTTTAAAGTTTTGAAAGGGAAAGCCCTGCCGAAGAACAGACCCCACTAGTCAGTGTTGTTGGGCGAAAAACTCTTTTGTGCCGCATTTCTGGAAAAGTATAGTTTAGTGACAGGGTCACTTTAAGAGTATATTGAATGAAGAATAAATAGAGTAGGATTATTCTGTTACTCTCGTTACAAAGAAGCCATGTTTATGGGGGGCAAAGAAAGTTTCCTAGAATCTGTTGTTCTTTTAATTGCTTAGTCGTTCCTCAATTATAAGACACTTATGTAATTTGGACATTTTACAGATCATTGTAATTACCACAGTTTGCAGCTCAGCTCAACAGACAAACCGTTTCTTCTCTTTTCCCACCTGTCTAATGTCCCTGTTCTCAGTAAATGCAAAATCTGCTTAAGTCATTTTGTGTTGCTTCCAAAAATGGTGGGCAGTCAGTTGATCAGGTTGAGCATTTCATATCTGGCTGTTCTGTTGGCTGACGCATGTGAAGCAGATCATTCTTGACTTAATACACTGGCAAGTATTTTGGTAAATTTATTGTGCTATATTTAAGTTTATTTTCACTATTAATATACAGTTGCGTTCATAAGTTTACATTACCCTGACAGAATTTATGATTTCTTGGCCATTTTTCAGAGCATATGAATGATAACACAAAAACATTTATTTTACTCATGGTTAGTGTTTGGCTGAAGCCATTTATTATCAATCAACTGTGTTTTTACTCTTTTTAAATCATAATCACAACAGAAACTACCCAAATGACCCTGATCAAATGTTTACATACCCCAGTTCTTAATACAGTGTATTGCTCCCTTTAACATCAATGACAGCTTGAAGTCCTTTGTGATATTTGTGGATGAGGCTCTTTATCTTCTCAGATGGTAAAGCTGCCCATTACTCTTGGCAAAAAGCCTCCAGTTCCTGTAAATTCTTGGGCTGTCTTGCATGAACTGCACGTTTTGAGATTTCCCCAGAATGGCTCAATGATATTGAGGTCAGGAGACTGAGATGGTCACTTAAGAACCTTCACTTTATTCTACTCTAGCCAATGACAGGTCGACTTGGCCTTGTGTTTTCGATCATTGTCATGTTGGAATGTCCAAGTACGTCTCATGCGCAGCTTCCTGGCTGATGAATGCAAATGTTCCTCCAGTATTTTTTAATAATATACTGCATTCATCTTGCCATCAATTTTGACCAAATTTCCTGTGCCTTTGTAGCTCACACATCCTCAAAACATCAGCGATCCACCTCCGTGTTTCACAGTAGGAATGGTGTACCTTTTATCATAGGCCTTGTTGACTCCTCTCCAAATGTAGCGTTTATAGTTGTGGCCAAAAGGCTCAATTTTGGTCTCATCACTCCAAATGACTTTGTGCCAGAAGGTTTGAGGCTTGTCTCTGTGCTGTTTGGCGTATTGTAAGTGGGATACTTTGTGGCATTTGCATAGTAATGATTTTCTTCTGGCAACTTGACCATGACACCCATCTATCCTCAAGTGCCTCCTTATTGTGCATCTTGAAACAGCCAAACCACATGTTTTCAGAGAGTCCTGTATTTCACCTGAAGTTATTTGTGGGTTTTTCTATGCATCCTGAACAATTTTCCTGGAAGTTGTGGCTGAAATTTTAGTTGGTCTACCTGACCGTGGTTTGGTTTCAATAGAACCCCTTATTTTCCACTTCTTGATTAGAGTTTGAACACTGATGATTGGCATTCTCAATTCCTTGGATATATTTTTATATCCCTTTCCTGTTTTATACAGTTCAACTACTTTTTCCTGCAGATCATTTGACAATTCTTTTGCTTTCCCCATGACTCAGAATCCAGAAACGTCAGTGCAGCTCTGGATGAAAGATGCAAGGGTCTGTCAGGAGTCCAGAAACTCATTGACCTTTTATACACACACACACACACTAATTACAAGCAAACAGATCACAGGTGAGGATGGTTACCTTTTAATAGCCATTCAAACCCTGTGATGTCAACTTGTGTGGATGTTATCAGGCCAAAATCACCAGGGTATGTAAACTTTTTATCAGGGTCATTTGGGTAGTTTCTGTGGCCATTATGATTTTAAAAAGAGGAAACACAGTTGATTGATAATAAATGGCTTTTGCCAAACACTAAGCATGAGTGAAAGAAATGTTTTTGTGTTATCATTCATATTGTCTGAAAAATGGGCAAGAAATCATAAATTCTGCCAGGGTATGTAAACTTATGAGCACAACTGTATCCATCTGAAGCAGCACTTCACAGAATAATGGACATTTTTACATCTGTCTATACCAGTGAAAATATGTAATTTGGACCGTTCGTTTCTTTTCTTGACCAGTTGAAAATAGTTTTTGATTTTTGAGAGCCAAAAAAATTGAAGTATCAAGTTTGAAAATATATGCTGAAGGAATGATAAATTGAAAGGTTAATGTGCTTATCTGTTAAAAATCTAACTGTTTGTACTGCGCATATGTGACGAAGCGCTAACGAGACTTTTTAACTTTAACAAGAAATTGATTGATTCATTTATTTCCATTGAAGGATTTCTTGTTCGAACTTTGATCACTGCATGATGGTGGTATTGTTTGCTCTTACAACCGATTGTTCGGTATTTGAAAATGCGTTCAAACGATTTTTTGGCTAGTAGATGGGTAAAATTTCAAACAAAAATTCCTAAGCCTAGTACAAACGATCAGAAAATCGGACGAAAAATACCGCTTTCTAGAGCCGATCACGACCGCTCATCCAAAATGATCCAAAGGGACAAATGAAAATTTTCCCCATGCAACACCAGATCGTACAATTTTTGTTTAATCAGTTCAGTATTCGTCCCAAAAAAATCGAAAGAGCAAGACTACGCATGCTCGGAAACAAAAGAATACAATACAACACGTTACATCACTTCCAAAGTTGTATTCTGTCGTAGGAGATTTTTCGTACGTTTGAGACTAACATGCAAAAAAAAAAGGACAATCATTCGTCCGATATTCATCCGATATTCTCATCTTGTGTACGAGGTTTTAGGAAAAGAATGTTCTAAGAAAGTTTGTTTTTCTTATTACTGGGTCAATTTGATGTTTGTTTTCGACCACAATGATAAAAAATTCAAAGGAGCAGAATGGAAATTTTTTCTTGAAAGAACTACCGTATTTATCGGCGTATAACACGCGCCGGCGTATAACACGCACCCCAAGTTTAGGAGGGAATTTTAAGGAAAAAAACTTTTAGGATGGAAGTTTAAGGGAAAAAAAACTTACATTTAAGTGTCCATTGCAGCCTTGTCAGCGCAGCCTTGTCCCCAGCGCAGCCTTGTCCCCAGCGCAGCCTTGTCCCCAGCGCAGCCTTGTTCCCAGCGCAGCCTTGTTCCCAGCGCAGCCTTGTCCCCAGTGCAGCCTCTGCCCTCAGTGTCCATCGCCATTTAAAATTGGTGCCGACAGGACACCGGAGCAGAGCGAACGCCGCCGAGATAGCAGGTACTGGGCGGAGCCGAGATACACATGTACTAGGCTCTTCTCGGCTCCGCTCACGTGACTGTCAGCGGAGCAGAAAAGAGCACAGAGTACACTCGCTATGTGTAGCTCGGTGGCGATCGCTCCACTCCGCTCACAGATAGCGGAGATAGGTGGGGGATCAGCGTATAATAGCACCCACGATTTTCCCCTGATTTTAAGGGGAAAAGGTGCGTGTTATACGCCGATAAATACAGTAATTTCTAACATTGTATGTGGTTTTTGTATTATACCACCAAAAGAAAGCTATATCTGTCTCAAACAAATGATAAAAAATGTATTTGTGTACGGCATTGCATGACCGCGCAATTGTCATTCAAAGTGCGACTGCACTGAAAGCTGAAAATTTGGCCTGGGCAGGAAGAGGGGGAAAGTGCCCGATTATTGAAGTGTTTAATATCCTCATGGGAAGTATTTTCTAAAATAGAGCTTAGTTGAGGCTGCTCTCAAATCCACAAAGGTCAATGTTAAGCTCTCTGATCCCTGTATCAGAAAGAGAACACCAATATGTCTAGTAAAGTCCAGATAGAATTTATTTAAAGTATCAATTTAAAGGCCACTGTGTTTTGGGATCCAAGGAGACTGCCTTCATCAGGGCTTAAAAATGTTAGACAAAATATATCTAAATGTGGGAAGGTAGATACCTTGAGAATGCAGATCCCCCACAATATGTTGGCCTTTTGATGAATACTATAAGCAGTAACTTATATCTGATTGTCATTGGTTGTTGCGCTCCGTTTCTTCTTTTTTCTGATAACTAACATTTTGTCTTTTAGGATTTTGATGAGCAGACAAAAGTTCTGTAAATGACAAGTTAAAAAAGAGCAACACTTGCTCTCGTTGCATATAATGAACAAACGACATAAATCCAGTATAGTTTTAGCCATTTTTGTTAAAAAAAAATAGTTATAGAGTCAAGTTTTTTAAAAGATACGTGGTAAATTTGGCTAGATTTGCATATCAACGAGGGGCGTTCAAGTCAAACCAGGACTTTTGTTCTTTTATTATATAAACTCAAAATTTCAAGGAGTGGAAACTGCATTTGTTTTTTAAGAATATGCTCCCCTGCTACATTAATACACGTATCCTAGCGTTTATCTAATGCCTGGAAAGCTTTGGCTTAAAAACATTTGTCCGTAGGCCTGAATCGTCCTAGGACAGCCAGCTTCACTTCGTCATCAGTGCTGAAATGCTGACCTTCAAAGAACTTATTTAGGGGTCCAGTCTTGGTACCCAGCGTGTGCTAACTTTAACTACTTCAATACCAGGCACAACCCACCCACCCACCCCTACCTGCCCAAGTGATTTTCACCTTACAGCGCTGTCGCTGTTTAAATGACAATTGCCTGGTCATGCTACACTGTACCCAAACAACATTTTTATCATTTTGTTCCCACAAATAGAGCCTTCTTTTGCTGGTATTTGATCACCTCTGAGGTTTTTTTTTGCTTAAATAAAAAGACTGAAGAAAAAATAAAAAATAAAAGGTTTTCTGTTATAAAATGTTGTAAATAAGTATGTTTTCTCCTTCACTGATGGGCATTGATGAGGTGGCACTGATATGCAACACTGATGTGCACTGATAGGTGGCACTGATATGCAGCACTCATAGGCAGCACAGATGAGCACTCATAGGTGGCACTGATGGGCATCGATAGGTGGCACTGGCATGGGTGGACACTGGTAGATGGCACTGATGGGCATCGCTGCTATTGAGGCACTGGCAGGCATTGCTGATGGGCACTGATTAATGACATATGTGGGCACACATTGGCCTCCCTGGTGGCCATGGGTGGCATACCTGGTGGTCATCAGTGGTGGCCATTCCTGGTGGTCCTGGGGGGGAATGCTCTGATAATCAATCAGCGCAGACCCCCACCTGTCAGGAGAGCAGCCGATCAGCTCTTATCTACTCACGTCTGTCAGACGCGAGTGAGGAAAAGCCGTCCCCGCTGCAGGCCGCATCCATCTTTGCCCGTCATCCTTCCGGGGTCACGGACTCCAGATCTGTGACTGGCCAGAGCTGCGTGACGTCACTCCTGCACATGCATGCAGGAGCCGCCGGTCACAGCACACTCGCCTGAAGAAATCGCACGGACGCCAGTTCCTTGAGAGCGCATGATGACATCATCGGCACAGTAAATATCTCCTGAACAGCACAGGGTTAGCAGATATTTACACTACCTATAGGTAAGCCTTATTCTAGACTTACCTATAAGTACAACTTCTCCATTGAGGTTTACAACCCTTTTAAGGCCCATACACACGATCAGAAAATCGGATGGAAAATAACAATTTCTAAGCGATCAAATGATAATCTTATCATTAGTACACATCTTTCTTCGTCTGAAATGATCTCAATGGACAAACACGAAAAATTTTCTCGTACGATTTTCGTTTTAATCAGTACAGTTTTCATCCAAAAATACAATACAACACATGACATCACTTCTGAATTTGTATTCTGTCGTATGAGTATTTTCATACTTTAGTAACCTCTTCTTCTTTTTTGATATGGGGACTAGCATGCAAAAAAATAAAACGGACGATCATTCGTCTGATAATCTCATTGTGTGTATGAAGCTTTAGTGTCAGATTGCCTGCCGCACAATTGCAGTCCCATTTTAGTCGCTGAAAAACCGCCATTAGTAGTATTAAAAAAATAAATAAAAAGTTCAGTATATATACCATAGCTATATAACTTTCGCACCATATGCACTTACAGGCGGTCCCCTAGTTACAAACATCTGACTTACAAACGACTCCTACTTACAAACTGAGGGAGACAACAGGAAGTGAGAGGAAATCTCCCCCTAGGAAGGGAAATTCACACCTGTAATGCCGTGTACACACGACCGGACTTTTCGACAGACTGAATTCCGTCAGACTTTTCAACGGACTTTCGGCGGACTTCCGTCAAATCGGACTTGTCTACACGCACTCACACCAAAGTCCGATGGATTCGACCATGAGGACATACGACCGGACTAGGATAAGGAAGTTCATAGCCAGTAGCCAATAGCTGCCCTAGCGTCGGTTTTCGCCTGCCGACTAGCGTACAGACAAACTGATTTTTCGACCGGACTCGAGTCCGTCGGAAAGATTTGAAACATGTTCTAAATCTAAAGTCTGTCTGATTTTCAACAGAAAAGGTCTGCTGAAGGTCCGATGAAGCCCACACACGGTCGAATTGTCCGACGGATTCGTTCCGTCGGACCAGTTCGGTCGAAAAGTTTGGTCGTGTGTATGCGGCATAAGTGTTATTATGGGAGAAAGGTGTCTCCACTGATGCTTTATCACCAGTCCATGTTTCCCTAACAACCCAAAATTTTCAAAATCCAATTATCACAGGGGCAGAAAGTGAGGTGAAATCTTCTGAACAGGGGCACAGACAGCAAAACAAATGTTACAGGGGTGATAACCCTTCTCTATGTTATCTAAAAATCTTAAAATTTATTTTTTTGTCTGGAGCTACACTTAAAAAATGTACCTGTTCTGACTTGCAAACTAATTCAACTTACCGTATATACTCGAGCATAGGCCGTCCCGAATATAAACCGAGGCCCCTGATTTACCACAAAAAACTGGGAAAAGTTATTGACCCGTGTATAAGCCGAGGGGGGGAAATGGAGCAGCTACTGTAAGTGGAAAAGAGGGTCAGCAAATGCCCATCTGCATGTCCCCTGTGTCCTATACAAACCCCCGTGTCCCCAGTGCAGCCTACCTGTGCTGATCGATCTGTCTCCGGCCGATCTGCCACCTGTGTCAGATCGCTGGCTGTCCGGTGTCCGCTGTCCCGTGTCCGGTGTCTGGTTTCCCCCCCATTGCTGATCCTGGCGATCAGCGTACACGCTGAGGCGCCAGGCGCCATTACATGTTTGAAAGCCGCGCCTCCTCCTCGTCCGTGATGGGAGGAACACTCGATTTTCCCAGCAGTCAGTGTGCAGTGTTCCGCCTATCACGGACATCCTCTCATCCTCGTCCATGAGATGAGAATGACAGGACTTCCGTGATAGGCAGAACACTGTACTGCTGGGAAAATTAGTGTCCGCCTATCACGGACGGGCGGGAGGAGGCGGCGGGGCTTTTGAACACTGCCGTCTGTCTGCATGACAAGCTGTTCATGTAGGCAGAAGGCACTGACTCGAGTATAAGCCAAGAAGGGGACTTTCATCCCTAAAAAAAAAAGGGCTGAAAATCTCGGCTTATACTCGAGTATATACGGTAAGAACAAACCTACAGTCCCTGTCTTGTTTGTAACCCGGAAACTGACTGTATTGGGATTTTTTCTTTTATCAAAGACATGTAGCAGAATACATTTTGGCAAAAAATGTATAAAGAAATGTGATTTATTTTTTATTGGCTATGTTTTGTAGCAGAAAGTAAAAAATTGTGTGTTTTTAAAAAAAATTATAGGTCTTTTTTGTTTATATCGCAAAAACAAAAAGCCCAGTGATGATCAAATACCACCAAAAGAAAGCTCTATTTGTGTGAAAAAAAAAAAAAACACACATTTTGTTCGGGTACAGCGTTGCATGACCGTGCAATTACCAGTTAAAGTTCACCTTTTGTAATATTCAGAGTGTAACATGTAACTTGTTACAAATGCATTGGCCCCCGCACCCTGTCCCCCCTGAGCCTCTTGTGTCCCCTGTGTCATTAATTCACAGTGCTCTGTGAATGGGAAAAACTACAAGTCCCAACAGTCTTTGCGTCTGTAGTTCTCAAAGAACTACCAGAGCGATGTTGATCACTCTTGCTAGTTTACTGAGCTTCCTGTCAGAGTGTAACTGCCTGCATTGGAAGTATGGGCAGACAGATACACAGGCAGTCTGCTGAACCCTAGCTTTACACCCACAACCTGCTGATTGTGAGTACAGTGCTTTACAGGTCCCTAACAAAAAATAAATAAATACATATTTTTTTTACCTTTTTTTTTTTTATTTTTTATTTATTTTTGTAAAAGTGAACTTATCCTTTTACGTTGCGCAGTGCTAAATCGCCAAAAATGCCCTGGTCACAAAGGGGGTAAAACCTTCTGGAGCTCAAGTTGTTAAGACAGCATTGCTTAAAGGAGTTGTAAAGGCAGAAGGTTTTGTTTATCTTAATGCATTCTATGCATTAAAATAAAAAGCCTTCTGTGCTCCATCTCTATCCCGTGCCGTCCACAAATCCCTCGGCCGTCCAGGCTCCCGCAGCTGTCAAGCAAAGTCAGTTAGCCAATCAGGGGAGAGAGGGGGTGAGGCCGAAACGGAAGCTCCGTATCTGAAAGGACACACAGAGCTGCAGCTCGACTCAAGCTGCTTGCTGTGGGGGCACACAACAGGAGGGAGGGGCCAGGAGCACAGAAGAGGGACCCGAGAAAGGGAAGGTTTCGGGCTGCTCTGTGCAAGACTACTGCACAGAGCAGGTAAGTTTAACATGTTTATTTATTTTTATTTTTTTAAACGAGACTTTACAATCACGTTAAAATTTACATCGGAGAGAGAAAGTCTGAAGGCAATCAGTGTTTTCTGTGCTCTTCTTTCTTTATGAAATCTGGCCTTATGGCCCCACATTGTATGTTTCTTTATTTTAAAAGTTTACAAGCTTTAAAAAAAAAAAAAAAAAAAGTTGGCCTAAAACTGTTATAGTTTGTTTTACCAATTCAGTTTACATATTTAGATAAAAGGTGATGTTCAATGCCAGTATAAAACTTTGGTGTGCTATTTGGACTGTAAGTGATAATATGTCTTCTCTCTTCAGGCGAGGCCAGCCCCACGCGACGGGAGGCAGTAAAGAAGAAGACCGCGGAATATCTGATGCGCGCTGAAACTATTTCCAGCTTGTGTCTTAAACCCAACGTTGAAGAAAAACTAAGCGCAGTGAGTTAAAGTCCCCTTACTTAATCAAATTTCTGAATGAGAAGGCATTCCTTTTGAAGAAGCCCCGTCTGCTGAAACTGAGCATATGATGAATACATGTATAAGCAGAGGGTCGCCTATAGCAGGGGTCTCCAAACTATGGCCCTCCAGTTGTTAAGGAACTACAATTCCCATCATGCTTAGTCATGTCTGTGAATGTCAGAGTTTTACAATGCCTCATGGGATGTGTAGTACCGCAACAGCTGGAGGGCCGTAGTTTGAGTAGATCCAACGATATGGGCATACCCTGAGTTTCCCGATTGGTCAATAAAGCTGCCCACATTAGCATGTTTTTAACGCCAAAACAATTTTTTTTTTAATAAGCTAAACTCCTCTTTCAAATAGATTCCCCTCTCACCTTCTTTCTTGCACAGAGGCCCTTCTTTGAATTTCTCTTTCTATTGGTTTTAGGGTGACAGGGTCCTCAGAAGGCTGCAGCGGAGTGGTTATTTCATTAAAGGGTGACCAGTCTCCTGCATCACTGGATCCACTGGTTGTGTACTTGTGGGCGATTTTTACAAGTAAAAAAAAAAGCATTTAAGGGTATTTCTTAAAAAAAAAAAAAGAAGGGAAGCACAGGGGCAGCATCAAAAACAGGCAGTTGAGCTACGGTTTTACCTATCCCTGACCACCCACCTAAATCCTACAGCTAAAGGGGGCTGTTCACATGCTCAAATGCTTTGCATGGTGGCAATTTTAATGTGGCATGTTACGTCGACATGCAGCACCGCCTTTCAAACTCGCTCATTCAATTTAGACACTTGGCTCGTGGTTGTGGCGCACTTGCACCAATAGAAATTGTCGACCCGCAAAAAAAAAAGAGGGGCAGGATCACCCCCTGAACACCTGACAGCTGCCACTTAGTAGCACTCTGAAAAGCAGTTGTCAGTAGAGCAAGTTCCCCCATTGGAAAATCTTCCCCGATCTCCTGTTCTGTGATAATGCCAACATTTTGGATTTCCCATCACTTTCTGTACTGGAGACAAATAGGGTGAATCACCCCAGTAGTACACAACAATAAAAACCTCACAAGGGTTGTAACCCATTTACATTCTATCCATAACTAAAAAAAAAAAAAAAAAAAAGATATGGCTTTACGTATGCTTTATAGGTCTAAAAGAGAGACTCGGTTGCCATGTGGTGGCAAAGACATATTTTTATTATAATTTCAGCTGCCTGTATCCTTAGATCTACTGATCATCTCTACATGCTGTTTTCACTGCAGGTTTCCTCTGCTCATACATTTTTCATCATATGCTCAGTTTGAGTTGCTCAGGTTAGTTAGAGGTTTACGTCAAATAAAAAGTGCACTTTTTTTTGTGATAAAAATGAATCATTACATCGCTTCTTGTACCAGAGACACTCAGGAAATGTTTTCCAATTTATTCTGACGATAGGCATCCTTGCCAGCCATTTTGCATGTGTGCTCTCTGCTTATCTCTGCCGGACACCTATAGGATAAGCAAGGGAAAACGCACATCTAAGGGGATGCTGGAAATGCTTCTCTTCATTCTTATGATTACATGCATTGATTTATTTAGAGCCATCATCTCCCATGATACAGCAGAGGGTGGGTAACATACAGGGGGCATTACCGTGGCTTAGTGGTTAGCACGTCTGCCTTGTGGCACTGGAGTCCTTGGCTTGAGTCCTGCTCAGGCCATTATCTACATAGTAGTATGGTGGTGTGTTGTACTCTGTACAACCCACCAATTTCACAAAGTCAGATCTGCACTTTGAGGGGAGCAGCTTTTTTCGTTACTTTAGGTTTAGTTTGATATAATTAGGTAGGTTCATTGGCTGCGGTCCAAAATGTGGCCCTAGTATAATATTCTATTTCATGTTCCCAAGATGGCTGCCTCACCATTTGCCCCAGCAAGCAGAAAAAGTACTTTGCGTCACCAGAGAGAAAAGAAATATAAATTAATTTATAAATTAATCTTGTTTTGAGGATTATAATTATTATACAGGATTTTTATAGAGCAGACAGTTTTCGCAGCCCTTTACAACATGAAGGAAGACAGTACAGTTACAATACAATTTGATACAAGGTGGTTAGGAGGGCCCTGCTCCTGGGAGCTTACAGTCTAAAAGGGAGGGAGAGCAGTATAAGAAGGGATGATTTGATGAAAAAAAAAAAAAAAAGGAAAGCTAATTTGTAATGGTGGGGTAGGATTTCATGAAGAGACGTGTTCAGAGTGGACAGAGTTAGGTATAGCTGGAAAGATTGGGGTAGGGAATTTTAGAGAACGGAAGATGCTCTGGACAGAACCATGGGAGGAGGGGATGGAGGGAGCCAGAGAGCAGGAGGTCTTGGGAGGAGCAGAGAGGACGGTTTGGGTGATATTTAGAGATATTTTAGGATTCTGCTTTTGATGAAGTCGTTTTCCCAAAATCTCCAAATGAAGAGAAATGTTTGGAGGAGTGCAATGAGCAGCGTATAGTTCTTGCAAGAGTCTTAGAAACAAGATCATTATTAAAAAAAAAAAAACGTACTCATTTAACTTTTAGTGCAATAAATCAATTTTGTTATTTATCTAAAGACTAATATGTTTTTTATGCTATCCCCATTGTGCGCTGCTTCTTGTTTTCTGTCTTCTCCCCCTGGTGCGGTCTTCTCCTTGATCTGTCTTCTTCCTCACCGCCGCTTACCCGCTAAAAACGAAAAAAAGCTGATCTTCTTCGAACACGATCTTCCTCCCTTGTGTGGTCTCCCGCTGTCTTCTATTTCTTATATAGCCATGGGGCATGGCCATCTGATGCTGTCATCTGGAGAACACCCCCCCCCTTTATGATGACATGTGAGGGGGGACCCCATGCCGTTTTTTTCAGGGTTTTTTGCCGGAAGTTTTTTATTACATTCAGCTGTCAGCGGGGAAACCCCGCTGACAGCTGATGACTCACCGGTTGTTAAGGACACGACGGTTGGCTTCCTGGCCCACTCCTTAGCAACAAGTAATTTACAGTGTGTCTTTAAAGAAGAACAAAAATTGTAAAAAGCAAAATGCATGAAAACTGCATGTAAAAACGCAAAAAAAACAAGGGTTTTAAAACTCAAAACGTGCCTGAAAAAAGCGTAGCTCCAAAGATGTGAACCTAGACTTAGGTGGCTGTAGCTCTGCAAGAGATTGAAGATTGGAATTAGCTGAGTTAGTAATGTCAGATGTTATACATTTCTTCCATAATGCTAGTTGTTTACCTCTTAGTTCCGTGATAAGGTCAATTTAGAGTGGACTTGCCAAGGCATGGCAAGTAAGTAATGAGTTCTGCAGCATTCTGACTAAAGCTTGCCTAGAGTGCGGTCCACATTTGCCTGCACAGTTCAGCACACTTTGAAGTCTATGCCCAGCATACCTTTTTAATCTTTGAATTCTGCAGAATTTTGCAGAGTACATGCATATGGAATTTTATTAAAGGGAGTCTCCTTTAGATATACATGCTTCTTAGCATAGCGATTGGTCAGCAGGTAGGAGCAGGATGCACACACATCTATGTGGATGCTGAGGATGCCTTCTTTCTAATAAAGGAAAACATTTCACGTTTGTCTCACTTTCCTTTCTGCCTGGTGGCGGGTGCATTATAATCTGCCAGCACCCATAGAGAAGGGAGCTCAGTCCCAGACTGCAGGTGCAAACATGACCTTCGCTGGTCTCCGAAGAGCTCATCCTCAGGTAACTCACCTGTTGGACTGTGCTCCTGTTTTATGTATTTTCCCCAGATCTGATGTGTTTGTGTCGGCTGAAGTTCTCTGTTAATGGAGAATGATTGTTGACCCAGTTGTGACACCATAAACTACAGCTCTGATCATGTACATTACACAGTTTAGTCAGTCATTACATGCGCTGAGAGCTTTAATTTTATGTTTGACTTCTAAACCTGTTGGGTGTTTTTAACATTGTGCTCTGCTTTTTGTTGGGTTTGATTTTACGTCTTCTCTCAGGCACGGGTTGTGAATTTGTTTTTTGTTTTTTTGCTGGTTTTATTTTTCTTTACTGCTGCACCTGTGCATATTCTCACTTATATAAGAAATATGCCCTGATCACAGTCGGCACAGACAGGAGTTGAAAACTGTTAACAGTTCTGTCATCATTGCAGAGCAAGGCACAACTAGTAAGGCTTGAAGAAAGGCCTGCTAGAAATTGTGTCAATATACCTTCTCCAAAGGAGAAAGGTCTTCTGGGTATGAGCCATTTTCAGTGGTAGGCCTGTAAGTACGTGCCCCTGGGTTTGTTAAAGTGGAACTTGGTGTCCAATAAGATATACAAATTAACGTTAAAGCAGTTTTGGCAAAAAAGAATTGGGGAAAAGAAGTTTAAATGATGATATATATAAAAGCTGACCATTGTAAGCCCCCAGGCATTGTATGGTTGGACCCAGCCCCTGCATGTAATTTTGGAGAAAAATTATGATAAAGTCATGTGAACTAAAAAAAAAAAAAGAATTCAGGTATGGAATGCTAAAATTGTATGTATTAACCCCTGTATACTGTATTTACCAAAATACAGTATTTTTCACTATAGTGGCCATTTAAAGCGTGTGTGGTTAATACATTTGGAGGCATTAGCTAGGAACCAGTAAAGTACATCTAATGAAGTGTACCCAACTGGTGGCTGCTGCTTCTTTTTTGAAAAATGTTATGTCACTGTCTGGAGTCAGACTCGGAGACCAGTAGCTATAGCAGTTTAGAGGCCTCCACCAACCAACATGATCAATACATAAGCAGATCTCCCTCGCAATGACACAGGCTCACCCGAGGTGCAGAGTCTAAGCACTAACTGGTGTTCACTGGAGCTCCTGATGGTGGAGATGGGTCTTGCTGCATGTTAGTACCAGGTCATGGTCCTCAAGATCATCCCACCAGGAGGTGAGTAAGCCAGGGTCCAGTAGCAGATACAGCAGGTATGGATCAAGCAGAAGCATAGTCAGTAAACAAGCCAAAGGTTGCTAACAAGTGATCGCCTGTTGGGATCAAGCAGAAGCGTTGTGAAGAAGCAAGCCAAGGGTCAGTAACAAGAGGTAGCAGAGATACAGGCGGCAGCAGGAGAAACAGGAATGAGATATTGGCTGGAAAAAAATACTAATCTGGCAACAGGAAGTTCAAAGCCATAGCTAAAATAAGAAGTTCAAGGGAGCAGCAAAGGGTTCAAAGTTCAAGAGAAACAAGAAAGGTAGCATCATTCAAGGAATTGTCCTGGGAGCTGTCCAGCATTCCAGGTGGCTCAGCAAGAAAAGGCATCACTAGGCACAGCAGAGCTTGCAGATTCAGATCCAGGTCCTGACATGTTACTTTCATGCAGCTTCTAAAGGTGAAGTTCCTGCATTGAATCTGACAGTCGGGGCTGAAACACAGTGATCTCAGCGGGTTGCTGAACTATGCAGCTCCTCCATTCTGAAAACATCTTGTATTCTTTTCATAGAATACAATACATTTGTTGACTGGATAAGGTGATGTTCGTATCCCTCTTGTTCAATCACAGAATACCTTGTATTCTTTGAAAAGAATACCAGAGGTTTTCTGAGGGGAGGAACTGCACAGCAAGTGACCCACTGTGATCACTGTGCTCCAGCCCCAACTGTTTGTTCCACCTCTGAAACTTTAGCGTTGACATTACCTTTGGAGGCTACATGTAAGTACAACCCCAATTTCAAAAGTTGGGATACAAAATCTTCATAAAAACAGCAATGATTTACAAATCTCATAAACCCATATTTTATTCACAATAAAAAACATATAAAATGTTTAAACTAAGAAAATTAACCATTTTAAGAAAAAAAATAAGGTCATTTTGAAATTGATGGAAATATATGTCAGAAAAGTTGGGGCAGGGCAATAAAAAGCTGGCAAACTAAGTGGCACTAACAAGGAAGAGCTAGAACAGTTTGAAACTACATGAGGCCTTATGCCGCGTACACACGGTCGGACTTTCCGCCAGAAAAAGTCTGACGGAATCTTTTCATCGGATATTCCGATCGCGTGTGGGCCTCATCGTACTTTTTTTTCCTCGAAAATTCTGACGGACCTAGAACTAGAACATGTTTTAAATATTTCCGAAGGAATCAATTCCTATCGGGAAATCCGCTCGTCTGTATGCTGGACCAAAAACGACGCATGCTCTGAAGCAAGTACGAGAATGCAGCTATTGGCTACTGGATATTGAACTTCCTTTTTCTAGTCCCATCGAACGTGTTGTACGTCACCGCACTCTAGACGGTCGGACTTTGGTGTGATCGTGTGTAGGCAAGACAGTTGCAGCGGAACTCCGTCGGAAAAACCGTCAAGAGTTTATTCCGATGGAAAAAACGGTCGTGCGTACGCAGCATTATATATTTTTTTTTTAAACAGATAGAGCTTTCTTTTGGTGGTATTTGATCACCACTGGGTTTTTTATTTTTTTGCTAAACAAGCAAAAAAAAAAAAACTTGGGGAAAGTTTTTCTTCGTTTCTGTTATAAAATTTTGTAAATAAGTAATTTTTCTCCTTCACTCCTGTGATCTCTGTTGAGGCTGCACTGACGAGTGCTAATAGGCTGCACTGATGAGGCAGCACTAATATGCAGCATTGATGGGCACTGATAAGGAGGCACTAACGGGCACTGACAGGTATCACTGATGGGCACTGAAAGGCACCTCTGATGGGCATTGATTGGCAACACTGATGGGCTCCGACAGGCATTAGTGATGGGGCAGATCTCCCCTGTGGGGAAAGCCACTTATCTGCTCTCCTTTCCTCACACGCTGTCAGTGTAAGGAGAGGAATGCCGATAACCGGCATTTCCTATTTACACTGTGATCAGCTGTGATTGGACACAGCTGATCACATGGTAAAAAGCTTACGTCATAGACTCTTTATCGGGATCGGTGCTGTGGTGTGTCTTAGGGACACACCACACTACGGATCGCCACGCTGCTCTACCCGTTCTGAAGGACGTCATATGATGTCCACTCCGAACGGGAAATCCCCCGCCTGGCATATAGCAAAATGGAAAGTGTTAAACATTTTATATATGTTTTTGTTTCTCTACTGTGACTAAAATATGGGTTTATGAGATTTGCAAATCATTGCATTCTGTTTTTATGTAGATTTTATATAGCGTCGCAACTTTTTTTGGAATTGGAGATGAATTATTTTGAAAAAAAAAGCAGCAGCAGCCTCCTATGGTACACACATCACCTTATTGGTACCCAGCTAATGCAGCAATAAAGTTTTTGGCCCCACTTTAATGACATAGCATTAGATTAATTCCAGAGATGACCTCATTGTGCTGCCCCTGCTGTATTGTCCTATTGGGAACAGCAAAATGACATCACTATGAGATGGAAGAAAGTCATCACCCTCCTGGTTGTGCAGGGAGGCAGTTTTTTGTGTTTCAATGTTTATATTATATTATGTGTTTTATATACAGTATGTATATCATTTTTTTTCTCAGTTTTATATTTGGCTCCAGTTCAGCCCTAAATAGGTGTGCAAGCAGAAATGACTCGTAGGAGCTTACACTTCAATCTCCCTGGCTCTTCCTTCCTGCTTTATCCCACCATACATTTTCACAGAGAGCCACTTTAACTAACATCAGCCTTTTTGATTTATTTTTTTCCCATCGTTTCATATGCAACTTTCTTTACGTATATTGTTTTTCTCTATTCCACCCTCCATTCTCTTAATTTATTTACTCGCAACTTCATAATTAGAGAGAGCCACATAAAACGTCATCTTTCATCTCTGCTCTGTGATTTATGATAAATTTAGTTTCCTTCGGCCTGGCATTTGCTTCAGCAGGCGGCCTTCCTTCAAGTACCACACTGATTGATGTCTTATCTTTGATATGTTCCATTAGCCTCCAGGAGCTGAGAGTTCAAGGCCCTCTTGGAACCTGAGGAGCCCTGCCGAGGAACTGAAGGCCTTCAGAGTCCTTGGGGTGATTGACAAGGTAATTCTTCAACATCTCTTGGAGAGTTCAGTCATAAATCGACCGCATGCTGACATAGTGTCTTTGAAGCCCGGGATCTTAAGGATATGAAACAAAAGGGGAAAATGACTCAAATGCATCTGCACTTTTAAAATAACAAAAGCAACGGAAGGGGAAAAAAAAGGCAGGCTTTATGTAAGTAATTCATGTAAGCTTGTGCAAAAACCTATCTGAGATAGGGGGCAGAGTATGTTCCTCTTGTTCTACAATGTGGTGTCGGTTACAAAGAAAGTCCTCTTATGCAGAGAAAAGCTTGATTTTTCGCTAATTGGAGGTCAGCGATGGGTTGAAAGGAACTGGTAATGTTTACATGCTGGTAAACAAAATGATTGCATGTAACAGACGATAAAAGCAAACCATTAAATACATATTTAACATACATATTTGATTTATAATGGTGTCCAGACAGTCTGTTACCTTACTTTACTACACTGCAATTAAGCGATATAGCTTTGTCGCCTCCCTGCCCCAGCCTGTGATTGGACAATTACGGGGCAGCAGGTAATGTGTTAACCACTCTATTTTCTCCTCCTGTCAACATGTTCAAGCTGTTGACTAACCACAAAATCCAGTTCTATGTAAATTCACATTCAGGGCCCATGGGCTTTTGTTGACTTCAGACAGGTGTTGCATACATCACACCTCACAACTTTTTGAGATTGAAACAAGGTGCACCTATTAGCAAAAAGTATGTAGGATTAGGACACACCCCTGCCACGCCCCATTAAAGAAGAATTCTAGAACAAAATAGATTAGTCAAACCCACCCAAGTGCTTCTATTTTGCCACTGCTATTTCTTTATACTGCCTTTTGACAAATGCAACAATTTAGAAATTGGATGAAAGGTTGAGTACTGCGAAAACACTTTTTGAAAGGTAAAAAGTGCATTTTATATACAACTATATAGATCAGACCAAAATGAGGGACAAATGAGGAGGACAGAGGGACTTTGTTCCAAATCAGGGACAATTGGGAGCTATGCATACATATACAAGTCTTTGGGAATGTGCTACTTTCACACTGGGGCGGTGAGGGCGTCGGTGGTAAAACGCTGCTTTAACCCACACTAGCAGCTTAAGAAGGGGTTAACAGCACCACTGCCAAAGCGCTTTGCAGGCACTTTGGCAGCATTGCCCATTCATTTCAATGGGCAGGTGCGTTTTAGGAGCGGTGTATACACCGCTCCTAAACCGACCAAAAAAAGGTGCTGCTTGCAGGACTTTTTCTAACGTCCTGCAAGCGCACCGCTCCAGTGTGAAAGCCCTCAGACTTTCACACTGGAGTGACAGGAGAGGCTCTTTACAGGTGCTAAAACGCCTGTAAAGCGCCTCAGTGTGAAAGTGGCCTTAGTGTTGCAGGTCAAATGCACTTGTCAATGCATTCTGAATGATCTCAGAAACATGTCAAACTGATGTTATCGACACAAGTCCAAAACCTGTCAACACAGGCCCTTAATAATAATGTGTATTGTTTGAATAATTAATATTTTTTTCAGTTTTTCCCTACTCCAAGACCTAATTGGTCATGGGGAGGAGAGCTCCAGCAAACAGCCTGTGATTGACAGCTACAGCTGTGCATCTTCTCAGTGTACTGTGAGGAGGGGGTTATGTCCCCTCCCTCCAATCAGGGCTGAGAGCTCTCTTCACTGATCCCCACCTCCCTGCTTTTCAGAGCTGAGAGATGCTGTCTAAACTGTATGTTTTAATATCCTTTTTTACACATTACTACAAGATAAACTAACTTTTATTAAAGTGTTACAGCTTTTGATTGACAGCAGCGGCAACCAATGGCAAAGAATGCATTAAGGTGAAATACCTTAAGGCTTTACAACTGCTTTAAGCTAAATTCTCACTTACAATGGGAAGGTGACATAGGTGCCTCTTTTACAGATTCACAATGGTTAGTGTCCCTGGTCGCCAAGTCCCCTAATCTCTAGAACAGGGGTCTCAGACTGGCGGCCCTCCAGCTGTTGCAAAACTACAAGTCCTATAAGGCATTGCAAGGCTGACAGTTACAAGCATGACTCCCTCAGGCAGAGGCATGATGGGACTTGTAGTTCAGCAAAAGATGGAGGGCCACATGTTTTTGAGACCCCTGCTCTAGAAACTGTCTCCTACAAAATCACCCTCCATTGGTACAGGACCCCACAGCTTCTGCAAAAAAATTATGCCCTCCATTTTCCCCCCTATGTTGGAGAGGGTGTGGGTCCACTGGCAATCTATTCCACATCCGTTGGTCCTGTAGCAAATTGTCTACTTACTGAACAGACATTTTTCAAATGATTCTTGAAATCACAAATATTTGAATTGATCCTTCAGCAGATCTTGCCCTATTAAACATGGGTATAGAGACTGGTCCACCTGCTCTTAAGTGCATCATTATACTTATCCTGTTAGCTGTGAGACTGGCCATTACTTGCAGCTGGTGGGCCACTGCATCCCCCGCGATATTCAAGGGGATTGTCCTAAACCACTCTTACGGTATATATAGACGTATGTTTGCATCGAACAAAGGACTACTCCAAACAACCCGAGCAAAGTGATCTCAATAGCTTATCTGGTACAACACCTGTAAGCTGAATGTTTATAGTAATTAGGCTACTGTCACATTATAATATGTACACATTGTTTTCTTGCTGTTTTCTTCTTTCGCTACATCTCTGGAAGTGCAAAGGTACGGTATATATGAGATACGCATATACCTACAGTGCCTTGAAAAAGTATTCATATCCCTTGAAATGTTCCACATTTTGTCCTATTAAAACCAAAAAAGTAAATGTATTTTATTGGGATTTTATGTGATAGACTAGTGATCTCCAAACTGCGGCCCGGGTGCTGTATGTGGCCATTTGCTTGCCTTTATCTGGCCCTTGGGGCTCTTTCCCTCCCACTGAAACTAACAGTGTGGCATAATTCCTGTTACTGACATCAACAACTGGACACTATTTCTCCCATTGACACCAGTCATGGGGCACAGTTCCTCCCACTGACAACAACAATGGACCACTATTTCTCCCACTGACACCAACAATGCTGCACTATTCCTCCCCCTAATGCCAAAGATGTACTGTTTACTCCCACCGATGCCAGGGCAATTTCTACTTCCAATGGCCACAGTCCGGCCCCCTAAATTCTGAAGTAAAGTAAACTGGCCCTTTGTTTAGAAAGTCTGGATACCCCTGTGATAGACCAACACAAAGTGGCACATAATTGTGAAGTGGACGGAAAATTATAAATATTTTTCAAAATTTTTTATAAATAAATATCTGAAAAGTGTGGTGTACATTTGTATTCAGCCCCCTTTACTCTGATACCCCTAACTAAAATCTAGTGGAACCAATTGCCTTCAGAAGTCACCTAAATAGAGTCCACCTGTGTGTGATTTAATCTCAGTATAAATACAGCTGCTCTGTGAAGCACTTAGAGGTTTGTTAGAGAACCTCTGTGAACAAACAGCACCATGAAGGCCAAGAAACACACCTGACAGGTCAGGGATAAAGTTGCTGAGACGTTTAAAGTTGGGTTAGGTTATAAAAAATATCCAAAGCTTTGAACATCTTATGGAGCACTGTTCAATCCATCATCCAAAAATGGAAAGCGCATTGGAACACAACTGCAAACCTACCAAGACATGGCCGTCCACCTAAACCGACAGGCCGGCAGGGAGAGCATTAACCAGAGAAGCAGCCAAGAGGCCCATGGTAACTCTGGAGGAGCAGCAGAGATCCACAGCTCAGGTGGGAGAATCTGTCCACAGGACAACTATTTGTTGTGCACTCCACAAATGGAAGAGTGGCAAGAAGAAAGCCATTGTTGAAAGAAAGCCATAAGAAGTCCTGTTTGCAGTTTGCAAGAAGCCATATGGGGGACACAGCAAACATGTGGAAGAAGGTGCTCTGGTTAGATGAGACCAAAATTGAACTGTTTGGCCTAAAAGCAAAACGCTATATGTGGTGGAAAACTAACACTGCACATCACCCTGAACACACCATCACCACTGTGAAACATGGTGGTGGAAGCATCATGTTGTGGAGATGCTTTTCTTCAGCAGGGACAGGGAAGCTGGTCAGAGTTGATGGGAAGATGAATGGAGCCAAATGCAGGGAAATCTTAGAAGAACACCTGTGAGAGTCTGCAAAAGACTTGAGATTGGGGCGGAGGTTCACATTCCAACAGGACAACGACCCTAAACATACAGCCAGAGCTACAATGGAATGGTTTAGATCAAAGCATATTCATGTGTTAGAATGACCCAGTCAAAGTACAGACCTAAATTCAATTGAGAATCTGTGGCAAGACTTGAAAATTGCTGTTTACACAAGCTCTCCATCCAATCGGACAGAGCTTGAGCTATTTTGCAAATAAGAATGGGCAAAAATGTCACTCTGGTTTTGCAAAGCTGGTAGAGACATCCCCAAAAAGACCAGAAAATGTAATTGCAGCGAAAGGTGTTTTTACAAAACAAAAGTATTGACTTTGTTGGAGGGGGGGGGGGGGTTGGGGCTGAATACAAATGCACACCACACTTTTCACATATTTATTTGTAAAAAATTTTGAAAACTGTGACGGATCTCGGATACCCATAAGCTTTGGGCCTATCCCGGGGACATCTGACTGCTAGGCTGTTTGAAAGCCTAGCCATAAGCAAGAGAGCAGCGTAGGGTTGGGACTGCGGCTTGCAGTCCAACAGGAAGCAAGGGTTCTGCCGGCCAGAGAACCAGCTGTGGTCAGAGATAGGGGAGAAGCTGTCATCACTAAGGGACCATCCACCTTACTACCAGAGACCATTGTGAGTAGCTGAAGCAAGTACCTGAGCAGTATTCTCACCAGCCGGGGACGGTGAAGAATTGGGAAAACCTCAGCAGGTGCCAAACCAGGGAGGTGACGCTTTCAGAGCATTATTGTGTGCCAAGCCAGGGACCAAGCAGGCCAGCGGGGTGACGCTTGAGGAGTATTTGTGACTGCCAAGCTAGGGACCTAGCAGGGATGCGGGGGTGACTTTGAGAAAGATACTGAGTGAGAAGATTGAATGAGTTCAGGAGATCCAGTGGCTAGTGGATCTGTTAGTCTAGTGAAAGAGCTCAGGGGAGTGAAATTCTAAAATAGAAGATTGTAGAAGAAGTGAAGGAGTTCATTGCAATCTTTGTTAGAAACTGTTTCAAGATTGTTGCCATAGGAGACGGCAGCCCTACACATGCAGATGTGGTGTCTAGCTGGGTGCCTTTTCCTGCATGGCTGTCTGCTTATAGAAGTCTCAGAGTCTGACAATTAACATTGCATATACTAAAGGGGGTGTCCTGTCCCTTACCCTTTCTCCCCCAGTTCTGTTTAAGAGACAATAAATATCTTTGCATTCAAGAAGTGACTGGCGCCCATCAATCTGTTTTGCATTACACCCACTATACCTTGTAACCCACTCTACACAGCTGTCCCTAACTATGGAGGTCACCATTGGGCTTCAGGGGCCCCAGGACCTGCCTATTTCACACAGGGCATTAGAATCCATGGACTGTGTGACAGCCATAGCACAGGGATGCACCAGTGTCCTGTGCATCCCCGTAGGGGCAGTCCCATTACTGTCAATTTCAATGCAGCAGCTGCTTGACCACAGCTGTTGCTCCCAATGTGACATCCATGTGAGTGTGGGTGGGTATTTTGAAAGTTAACCACTTGCCGACCGGCGCACGACGATATACGTCGACAGAATGGCACGTACAGGCAGGAGGGCGTATATATAAGTCCCTCCTTTAGCCTGTCCGTGCCATCGGGAGCGCGCCGGGAGCGGAGCGCTCCCGCGCCGGTCGGGACCCCCGTGAGTCCGATCGCGGTCCCCGCGGACTCGATCGCCGCGGGGACCCCCGCGATCGTCTCACGGAGCGGCTGAACGGGGAGATGCCGAGATAAACAGCATCTCCCCGTTCTGCCTAGCAACTAGTGACGCCGATCTCTGCTCCCTGTGATTGGAGCAGAGATCAGCATTCACTAGCTGACAGCCACGCCCCCCCCACAGTAAAAAACACACCCCTAGGCATACTTAACTCTTACACTGCCCCTTCTGGTTAACCCCTTCACTGCCAGTGTCATTTATACAGAAATCAATGCATTTAAATGCATTAATTGCTGTAAAAAATGACAATGGTCCCAAAAATGTGTCAAAAATGTCCAATGTGTCCGCCATAATGTCGCAGTCACAAAAAAAATCGCAGATCTCCGCCATTACTAATAAAAAAAAAAATATTAATAAAAATGCTATAAAACTATCCCCTATCTTGTAAACGCTATAACTTCTGCGCAAACCGATCAATAATCGCATATTGCGATTTTTTTTTACCAAAAATAGTAGAAGAATACGTATCGGCCTAAACTGAGGAAAAAAAAAAGTTTTTTTATATATTTTTTGGGGATATTTATTATAGCAAAAAATAAAAAATAATGCATTTTTTTCAAAATTGTCGCTCTATTTTTGTTTATAGCGCAAAAAATAAAAACCGCAGGGGCGATCAAATACCACCAAAAGAAAGCTCTATTTGTGGGAAAAAAAGGACGTCAATTTTGTTTGGGAGCCACGTCGCACGACCGCGCAATTGTCAGTTAAAGCGACGCAGTGCCGAATCGCAAAAAGGGGCCTGGTCCTTTGGCTGCAAATTGGTCCGGTCTGAAAGTGGTTAAAGCAGCTCCTTGGTACCATAAAATAATATATAAATAAACTACAAGCACCTTTTAACCACTACAATACAGGGCACTTTCGCCCCATTCATTCCCAGACCAATTTTCAGCTTTCAGCGCTCTCGCACTTTCAATGACAATTGCGCGGTCATGCAATGCTGTACCCAAATGAAATTTTTATCATTTTGTTTGCACAAATGGAGCTTTAGTTTGGTGGTATTTATTCACGAATCCGTTTTTTTATTTTTTGCGATATAAGCGAAAAAATTGCGGAAATTTTGAAAAAAAAACTATATTTTCTCCTTTCTTTTTAAAAGAAGTCCAATAAAATCAAATTTTGTCATAAATTTAAGCCAAAATGTATTCTGCTACATGTTTTTAGTAAAAAAAAATCCGTTAAGTGTATAATAATTGGTTCACGTGATCACGGACATATGTACGCAAATATTCATGTACAGATGTGTGCAGGTGATCACGGACATATGTGTGCAGATAATCATTGGCACATGTTATTTTACTGGGACATATGTGAGGGACATGTTTTTTATTATTTGGGGACATGTGTTTTTATTTGGGGACATGTGTTTTTATTATTTGGGGACATGTATGTTTTGGGGACATATGTGTTTACTGTGTTGGTGACACTAGACTGGTGATCAGTGAGTAAAAAGCTGTAAAAAAACAGCTAATACTCACTGATCACCAGCCGGCTGCAGCGATCCGCTCTCCTCTCCTCAGCGACGACTTCCGTCTGAGGAGAGGAGAGCCAATTGCCTAGCAACCGGCTGTTTGCTTACATCACATGACGGCTGTGATTGGACACGGCTATCATGTGATCAGGAGGGCCAATCACAGAGCCCTCCTGCCGATCTGAGATGCGTCGTGTCCGGGTGACACGAGTGCATCGGGATCGCGCCGATGCGCGGGCACATGCGCGATCCCCCTACTTCTGAAGGACGTTCAGGAACGTCCTATCAGAAGTAGACGGCTCCCACCCGGACGTATATATACAGTGTCCGGGTGGGAAGTAGTTAAAGAAGGTTCTTAAGGCCTAACTCCAGTTTTGCTAGCAATTAGGACAAGCTGGCCCAGAGGCAGGCAGGGTTCAGCTAGGGTCGGTAACATGGATCAGTAGCAGAAATAACCAGGCAGGGGGAATTCAGAAGTGTACTTGTGCATGCGTGTTCTCCGTGCAATTCTAGTTACACATCTATGCCCACAGGTATGAGCATGTGCATAAAAAAAAAAAAAAAAACGGAGTACCCAGAGAAAACCCATGCAGGCACAGGTGTGAACATCCAAACTCCAGACAGGTAATGCTGTGTTTGGGATTCGAACCATCGAAGTTGGGACAATTGCTCTTTGATCACATGGATTCCAACATCTTGCAAAATCGATGCAAGCCATAAGAATGGTTTCTAAAGCTCGCTCATGTTTAGTTATTGGGCTGTGTACAGTAGCCTAAAGTGAAGGCTGATCATAGTTGCTGTGCTTGCTGAGGAATTTTTGCTGTAGCCAAGAAAAGAACTCTAATGCCGCGTACACGCGATCGGAATTCCGACCAGAAAAAGACCGATGAGAGCTTTTCATTGGAAAATGCGACCATGTGTAGGCTCCATCGGAATTTTGCTGGCCGAATTTCAGATCTTCTTTAGCAATTCTGACACGCAAAATTCCTATGCATGCTCGGAAACAATTCGACGCATGCTCGGAAGCATTGAACTCGGCTCGTTGTAGTGTTGTACGTCACCGCGTTCTTGACGGTCAGAATTTGGTGTGACCGTGTGTCGGCAAGACAGTTTAAGCGGCATGTTTGGAGCGGTGAAGGAGCGGTGTGTATACCGCTTCTTCACCACTCTTGCCCATTGAAATGAATGGGGCAGTGCGGCTATACTGCCAGCATAGCTCTGCTGCTGCAGCACTTTGTGGTGGTTTTAACCCTTTCTCAGCCGCTAGCAGCTGGGTAAAACCGCCCCGCTATTAGCCGAATACCGCCACTAAAACGACGGTAAAGCGGCGCTAAAAATAGCGCCGTTTTACCGCCTGCGCCCGTACCAATGTAATCACACATATACAGTGGATATAAAAAGTGTACACACCCCTGTTTAAAATGTCAGGTTTCTGTGATGTAAAAAAACGAAACAAAGATAAAACATTTCAGAACTTTTTCCACCTTTTAATGTGACCTATAAACTGTACAACAGTTGAACAACCAACGTAAATCTTTTAGGTGGAGGGAAATAAAACTAAACTAAAATAATATGGTTGCAGGAATACTGTTAAAGCACCTTTTGATTTTATTACAGCACTTTTTGGGTATGAGTCTATCAGCATGGCACATCTTGACTTGGTAATATTTGCCCAATGTTCTTTGCAAAAACGCTCCAAATCTATCAGATTGTGAGGGCATCTCCTGCGCACAGCCCTCTTCAGAACACCCCACAGATTTTCAATTGGATTTAGGTCTGGGCTCTGGCTGGGCCATTCCAAAACTTTAATCTTTTTCTGGTGAAGCCATTACTTTGTTGATTTGGATGTATGCTTTGGGTCGTTGTCATGCTGAAAGTTCCTCTTCATGTTCAGCTTTCTAGCAGAAGCCTGAAGGTTTTGTGCCAATATTGACTAGTATTTGGAACTGTTCATAATTCCCTCTACCTTGAGTAAGGCCCCTGTCCCAGCTAAAGAAAAAACACTTCAAAGCATGATTCTGCCACCACCATGCTCCACGGTGGGCATGGTGTTCTTTTGGTTATGTGCAGTGTTGTTTGTGCGCCAAACATATCTTTTGGAATTATGACCAAAAAGTTCAACCTTGGTTTCAGACCATAACACATTTTCCCATATGCTTCTGGGAGACTTGTGTTTTTGCAAAATTTAGCCGGGTTTGAATGTTTTTCTTCGTAAGATAAGGCTTCCGTCTTGCCACTTGCCACTTTTCCCCATAGCGCAAAAGTTATCCCATCTACAAACTATGGGATATTTTTATGCCATTTTTTTTTTTTACTAGTAATGACAGGGTTCAGCGATTTTTAGCAGGACTGCGACAGGGCGGCAGACAAGTCGGACACCTAACTGCCATTTTTGCATTATTACAGTGATCAATGCTAAAAATCTGCACTGTTACTGTACTAATGACACTGGCAGGGAAGGGGTTAACACCAGGGGCGGTCAAAGGGTTAAGTGTGTCCCTAGGAGATGCTTTCTAACTGTGTGGGGGATGGACTGACTGGGTGAACACAGAGATCCCTGTTTCTGCTTTGCAGGATCACAAGATCACTGTGTTCTTCCCTGACAGAATGGCCTTCTGCCTTGTTTACATAGGCAGATCAGCGTTCTGCCTCTCTGGGGAACGATCGGTGGGTCCCACCGGACATCGCATCTGCTGGACCCGCTTATTGGCTCCCCTTCTAGCCAATCAGCACACACCCCCACTATCTATTGCACAAAATGACATACAGGTACGTAGTTTTTGCGCAATAGAGGTGCCTTGCCGCAGCATAACTGCGGTCAGCGTTCTTTAAGTAGTTAATGTTGCTGTAGGCCTCTTGGCAGCTTCCCTGAACAGTTTTCTTCTAGTTTTTTTTTCATCAATTTTGGAGGGACGTCCAGTTTTTGGTAATGTCACTGTTGTGCCATATTTTATACACTTGATGACTATCTTCACTGTGTTCCATGGTATATCTAATGCCTTATTTTTGACCCTTCTCCTGACTGATACCTTTTAACAATGAGATCCTTCTGATGTTTTGGAAGCTCTCCACGGACCATGGCTTTTGCTGTAGGATGTAACTAATGGCCCGTACACACGATCTGAATATCGGACGAAAACGATCGTACGATTTTCGGATCGTGTGGACACTACTTCCGACAGCCGATAACGACCGTTCATCCGATATTATTAGATCAGACATGCACGGAAATTTTCCTCGTACGATTCCAGATCGTCCGATTTTCGTTTAGTCAGTATACTTGTCATCCGAAAATACAATACAAATACATTACAACACATGACATGACTTCGTTTTTTTTTTTCTATCGTACGAGAATTTTCGTGACTTTATTAGCTATTCAATTTCTACTTGCGATTATTAACTGAAAAACGGTCGTACGATATTCGGATCGTGTGTACGGGGCATTAGAAAAAGTCAGGAAAGACCTACTAGAACAGCTGAACTATATTTGGGGTTAATCAGAGGCACTTTAAATGATGGGAGGTGTGTACTGACTCCTATTTAACATGAGTTTGAATGTGATTGCTTAATTCTGAACACAGCTACATCCCCAGTTAATAGTGGGTGTGCACACTTATGCAACCGCATTATTTTAGATTTCAGTTTAGTTTTCAATTGAGTTGTACAGTTTATAGGTCACATTAAAGGTGGAAAAAGTTCTGAAATGTATTTATCTTTGTCTCATTTTTTTACATCACAGAAACCTGACATTTTAACAGGGGTGTGTAGACTTTTTATTCCCACTGTACCATACCTGGCCAGTGCCACTGCCACCTTAGGTGTGAGTCAACGCCTATACAAAAAAGATACATCTATATATCGTACTTTATGTATAAATTGTTGTCTGGAATATTTCAAAAAGTTTTTATATTGTAATATTGTCAAATGTTTTTGTATATTATAATTTTTTGTAATAAAACGTTTTTTCTTAAACATACATTATCCTACACTATATCTGGGGTTATATATTTTACATGCCTTAAAAGTCCAAATCCTTAGGGGATCCCTTTTTGATTTTCTTTATTATAGGATGTGGCATGAAACTTCAAATTCCCCTTTTCTATATATGTGTGATCTCTGCTAAGCCTACAACTTTCACTGACCTCAATGAAGAGTGCAACGTTTTGGAGCTGCCTAGGACCCTTACGACTGGCATGTTTCGAATGTGAAGAGGCAGGATGGTGACATCACACTCTCCACCCCCTCCAATCAGGGAATGCTTTGCATTCATTCAGCAAATGCAAAGCATTCTCTGAATGGTATCCATGCAGTACTGCTGGCCACCTGTGTTCACAATGCATCAGGCTGGCCTCTCGGCACAAGTGCCATTCAGAGAATGCTTTGCATAGGCCAGATATGGTATATACATAGTAACATGTAAAGAAAGAGGGTTTTTGGGACTTTAAATGAGGCGTGGGTGTGATCCTCCATCCCTATATCTGATATATGCAAAAGAAGGAATTTGGGACTTTAAATGAAGCAGTTGAGAGTGCAGAGGTAAAGGCAGTGGCGTCACTAGGGTTGGTGTCACCTGGTGCGGTAAAATATGGTGTCACCCCCCCCCCCCCCCGTCACTGAGCAATCCGGGGCACTGAGCAGGCTAGCGCATCAGCACAGCTCTCCCCCCTAGCCTGCCATAGTGTTCTGTCCTGCCACTGCGGAGTGACAGCAGGAGCAGGACAGAGCAGTAGACACTGAGCAGGATAGTGCATCAGGCTCTCTTCTGCCTAGCCGGCCACAGTGCTCTGCAGGGTGCTGGGTAGGCTAGTTTTGGGACTGGGACAAAAAATAGACTCAAGCATATTAGACTGAGCCCCAAGTCTAAATACCCCCCAATGTAACAGTGTAATCCCCTTCCAATTTAATCCCCCCCGTGTAATCCCCCTAATGTAATCCCCCTAATGTAACCCCCTGTGTAATCCCCCTAATGTACACCCCTGTCACTGTGTAATCCCCCTAATGTACCCCCTGTGTAATCCCCTTAATGTACACCCCCCGTGTATATCTGCCCATAGTGACATTGTGTATATCTCTCCCCCCTACATTCACAGACCTCAGATCAGCGTGGCTCTGTCTACATGGATGTCCATTGTCCCTCCTCCTAGGCTCTTCCTCCTGTTGTGTACTGTCAGTGTGGAGGAGGAGCCTTGGCTCCGAGGAGTGTAATTGTGATAGGCAGCCGGCATCTCTGCCCGCCTGCCTGTCACAATAATAGGGGATTGCAGTGCCGCTTCCCGGAGGACATGCGGGCGCCATGCACTGGGCTATGGGAACCCGAGCCGTCTGCCTGAGCTGCCTCACAATTATTTCTCCTCCTCACCAAACATCGCTGAGCAGAGATAGTGCTCAGTGGACGGAGGAGGAGGAGAGAGCCGCGGTGCCTCTCTCAATCCAGTGCCGTGCCGGGTGTCACCCCTCTGTCGGGTGACACCCGGGTGCGGCCCGAACCCCCCTTGCAACGCCGCTGGGTAAAGGTATAAAAGTATTTATTTCATGACAATATATAATAAAAAATTAATTTCATTTATATACAACCATGTGTAATATGTACAAAATATCAGCACGATGAATAAGGATAATCTAAATGAGTACATAGTAATCAAATTGGTGGCATCTAAAACAATAATATAACCTGTATGTATATAGTAATATTGTATGGTATTGATACCATCATCAAAATGTGGTTGGTATGGCTGTGGCATCAGGACAGACCGTGGTGACGGTTATTGACCAGACACACTTACCAACCCTGGCAAGGATGCGACACCTGAGTACCGTCATGGAGAGGGTCGGAGGCACAGACTTCATTGCGGGAGCTGAGACGGCATAATATACACTTGCAGCAACGGATGGTGGTATAAAGCGCTTGGGTGGAGGGGAGATCTCCGTTTGACAGCAATGATAGTGTGTGTGTCTTTAAACCAAGGTATCTGGGAACAAATATTTAATTAATATGTATTATATATGTAGTGAATGGGAACAATAGTGAATATGTGAATAGATGGTGAATGGGCATGATGTGTCTCTATGTGGGGTGATAGTAAAAAGGAAAATAATGGTGTGCATGATAAACAATTGTTTAAATAATGTGTATGGGATAAATGAATGAAGTGATAAACAAATTATACTAAGTGAAAAAAGAAGGCCAAAGGACCGAAAAAAAACAAAAAATGTGACAGCCGAAGTGACCCTGAACACCCAGAAGCGCTTACCTATATGCTGCATACCATACAGCACTGGCGGAGAGACAGCCAGTGTGTAGGCTCCCCAGGAGGAGACCGGCCATGTGAGCAGCCTGCTCCAAAATTGGACTAAGCTGGATCATAGTAACTATGTAAAAATATACAATGCCTGGAATTCTTTTTTAAAGTAATATCAGCATGTTGCTTTTATTTCATTTTAACACAGTGGGAGAATAGATATTCTGCAGTATTCCCGTACTTTTATCCTTGCCACCTATATGCTATGTACATCCTCTTAACCAGGAGATAAGGAGAAATGTAAAGTGATAAAAAAAACAAAAATGTAATATATTGCAGCTTACCAATCATTAGATGTGGTAGCTGCATTCGGTTTCTCTTTTCGGTCTCCCCACCCCCCCGTTTCCTCCTGGTGAACTGGCCAGTACCTCACCTCTAAGGATGAGCTCAGGCGTGTTCACAACTCCACATGCCCGCGCTCACCAGAAAGGTGACGCTCCGTAGCGCTAATCACAGGTAGTGAGACCTTTCCCAATCCTACGCAGATCGGGAAATGTCTCACTACCTGTGATTAGCGCTGCGGAGCGTCACCTTTCTGGTGGGCGTGGGCATGTGGAGTTGCGAACATGCCTGAGCTCATCCTTACACACCTCCTGCATTCGAGTGCCCCCACTCTGGATGGAGGAGCAACAGAGACACCTTTTTGTACAGCGGTATTGTCAGTCTGGAGGGAGGGTAGCTGATCTAAACACGGTAACAAATTGAAGCCAAACTCCAGCTAAAGCCCCATACACACGGTCGGATTTTCCGATGGATTCTGTCCTATCGGACAATGTTGTCGGAGATTCCGACCGTGTGTAGGCACCATCGGACAGTTTCCATCAGATTGTCCGACGGACAAAGTCCTATCTCCTGCTGGATGGATTTTTCGACAACAAAGTCCGATCACACCAATTCCGATCGTGTGTAGCGAATTCCGACGGACGAAGTGCTACGCATGCTCAGATCACATTACAAGACCAAAGCTATTGGCTACTAGCCTCTACGTAGTCCCGTCGTAGGCAACAAACGTCACCACGTTCAGAATGATCGGATTTTCCGACAACTTTGTCCGACCGTGTGTATGCAAAACCAACATCGGACAAAGTACGACGGACATGATCCGACGGACCTGGTCCTCGGATAATCCGAGCGTGTGTATGGGGCTTAACACTTTATCGTCAGTTACAGCAACAGTTTTATTCTTTTTAGGATAAAGGTTTTACAGAAATAAATAAAAGCTGATTGTTGTAAGCAGTCCTGTCAGCAGTAAATGGTTTGTCTCAAACCTCTACCTACTACAACTGCAGGACTGCTTGAAAAAAAACAACAGACTTCCTGGCTAGATCACCAGGTAAAGCTAAAGAAAAGACTAAAAATGAAGATGAATGTGGCACATCTAAGAATTGGTAAGCTGCAATATAATGTTTGCTTTTGTGTTTGGTGCTACTTTGAAAACATGTGAACAATGCCTAAAGCTCCACCTGCTGGCTGGATATGAAAATGGACAAAACCACTATACATTTCCTAGATGGAGAGGACATGACAATGATGCAAAGCCCTATTCAAAATAATGAATGGGGGAACAAAAAGCTGGGAAGAGGAAAGCACATGACTTGTCAAAGTCAGGTTACCTGTCCCTCCTCCAATTGTAAAGTGCCGCCTGCAGTGCAATGCAGCAAATATTTAGTGAAACACTGCTGGTTGCATGATGCACACTATATTTTATGAATTTCTCATAAAATGCAGGCACAGTGTGGGGTAAACATTGCGGTGTCTTTGAGAAAATCCATAGTGATATTTGCTTGTCCTTATAAAATGGCGCTGAAGTGCTTCTTTAGAGGGAACTTGCATTGTTATCTTTTATGCATGCTACTAAGCACACATACATTTTAAGCAACATTCTCTTTTACGGCATTGGAGTTTCCCCTGGAAGCATAAGCTATAGATGGATCGAAATTCGGCAAGCTAAGCAGGGACCGGCTGCATTTCAATCCATCTATGGCTGGTTCTGTTTGAGAGCAGCCAGTCTACTGATCGACTGCTCACAAATGGGCTTGCTGGAAAACTTTAGTTTGACTATAAATTTAGTTAGACTGCAGCACTGATCAGTACATTCTGACATTGAGGAGTCCAGCTGACCCCTCCGCTGTCAGAACACAATGACACAGTGGGGAGGATTCCCCCATCCACCTCGAATGTGTGGATAACGGAAACGGTTCAGTTTTTTATTTCAGCCTGCTGGCTGAACGAACAAAACGGAGCTATGTATGGCCAGCTTAAAGAGTAACTCCACTTTTGTTGAGAAAAGAAAACCTTCCCCTCTCGGTGATCTGTATACATTGCAAGGATTTAACAAACTTTGTTGCAGATTCCTACCTTTTGATTTTCTGAAGAAAAAGCTGACAATTATCACTCTGCACATGGATACAGACAATCAGCTGCTGCACCTGCAGGGCTCTGAGGAAAGTTGCACGGTCTGCATCCCTTTAGGGCCCTTTCACACTGAGGCGTATTAAAGGGGCTGCAGCGGCGCTTTGCGGGTGGTTTTAATCCTTTTTCGGCCGCTAACGGTGGTTAAAAACCACACCAAAAATTACTGCGTATAGAATGCCTCCAGCTAGCCATATTGCATTGGATTTTACAGAGCGCTATACAAGTAGGTAGCGCTATACAAGTCACTCATTTATTCAGAGAATTACAGAGCTGCACATTGAAAACAAAAGGTATTATTATTATTATATTAAATTAAAGAGTGACTTGAGTCGCAATTGTATACACTACATTATTTTTTTATTTTTTTTTTCTAATATTTTTTCCCTTGAAAGTGGAGATACCCTTTAAAGCCCCTTTCACACAACCTTTTAAAAAAGGTCCGCCTGAAAAACTGACGGATTGGATTTGACAGTCCATTCACCTCTATGGACTGGCGGGTGTAAATGAACCATTTACACTAGCCTAACTGATCTGATCTGGTCCACTTAAAACAAACTGGGGATCCCTCCTCCTCTGTTTAGGCAGATTGGAGGTAGTTGGGTGTAAATGGAAAGCGGAGACCCTTTACATCTGACTCCCATAGAGCAGAGTGCGCTCTGTCCGTGTCTGCTATGCATAAACTGAGCAGACACGGATGTGTTATCCTCCAGCAATGCCATTCCACGAGTGTGCGCAATTTTAAAGCATGACATGTTGGGTATCAATTTACTTATGTAAAAGTAAATATATTCTGCGCTCGTCTATAAAAGGTGAAAATATAAACTATAAATGCCACAAACTTATAAGATTAAATACTTAATCCAAACCATATTACTAAACACAAAAAGTTGCGCAAATACAAATGGTGAACATGTGTGTGTAAAAACACCCTTGAAATTATTAATGTAATATTATAAAAATCGTGATAAAAAAAAAAAATATTTATGTGTAAAAATTCAAAAAATCTATATAAAAATTGAAGAGGCTATGTGAACAAATCAAAAAAATAAGTAAAAGTGGGTCATATATGTAGCATGTGAA
Source organism: Lithobates sylvaticus (assembly GCA_028564925.1). Classification (NCBI taxonomy): domain Eukaryota; kingdom Metazoa; phylum Chordata; class Amphibia; order Anura; family Ranidae; genus Lithobates; species Lithobates sylvaticus. The sequence goes on from CM053028.1 coordinate 58,238,910, forward strand.
ATATTGACAATGAAAAAACTTTCAGAAGTTTTTTCATTGTCAATATTTCACATGCAACACATATGATCCACTTTTATTTATTTTTTTGATTTGTTCACATAGCCTCTTCAATTTTTATATAGATTTTTTGAATTTTTACACATAAATAATTTTTTGCATTTTATCACGATTTTTATAATATTACATCTATTTACTTAGCGTAACATCATCTTTCACATTGTACAAAAAAATTGGGTTAAAAATATATAATGTTTGGGGGTTCTAAGTAATTTAGTGATTTACTGATTTCTACTTGTAAACAAAAAGTGCCACAAAAGGTGGTCTTTTAAAGAGGAAGTAAACCCTGATGGGTTTACTTCCTCTTTGTTTCCCTGCAAAGGTAAAGCATAATGGACTACTGTGCATCGCATAGTATAGCCCATTATGTGTCACTTACCTGACACAGGAGCCAGCGAAGTCATCGCTGTCCCCTTGTGTACGGAGCCTCCATCTTCTTGGTGGGTCTCCCTGCTCCAGCGCTGTCATTCGATGACGTCACTCCCGCGCATGTGCACGGGAGCCGCCACTCGCGGCATATCGCCGTTGACAGCAGCGTGCTCAGTGCGCCTGCGCGCCGTTGTCTACGGCGCATGCGCCATAGACAGTGGTGCCTGTCTTTTGCCAAATATCTCCTAAACCGTGTAGGTTTAGGAGATATTTCTTGGACCTACAGGTGAGCCTTAATCTAGGCTTACCTGTAGTTCAAAGTGGTTTGTAAGGGTTTACAACCACTTTAAGTGGATATACTTCTTCATACTTCAGCTGTCTTCTATTGCACAGATCCAATTCACTCAAATAAAGATGAGTACAGTTACTTTTAGTTTTACAGTAGGTATAAAGAGATTGATTTACTAAAGGCAAAACAAACTGTGCAGTTGCTCCAAAGCTTAGTAAATGAGCTGAAGCTCTGCTGACTTCCGTCATCCAATCACGTGCAAGCAAAAATGCATTTTTTTTAATTTATTATTTTATTTTTTTTTTTTTTTTTTTTTTTAACTTGCATGTGATTGGGTATTTTTTTGTACATAGGGCAATTCCTACCCAGGTATGTCATCTTGTAGAGTGGCAAAGCCGAGTTTATCAGTGATTGCCACAGCTGTTTGGTAGGGGGGAGGGCCTGGTTCCAATGGAGAAGGATGGCCTTGCGTGCATACATGGTGGTATAAAATACAAATAGTTTCTTGCCCCAGGCAATTTCTAAGAAATCACATACACCCAGAAGGAGAGGTATCAGGCTGAACGGAACCGCCAGTTTCCCTATATCATTAATGTCTGCCCACACCTCCCTCCAGAAATCGACCAACCGAGGACAGGACCAGGCCACATGGAAGAAATCTGCGTCAGGGTAGTCACATCTGTGACAGGTGGGTGATCTGTCAGGATATATCCTAGCTAACCGTGCCGGTGAGTAGTATACTCGGTGGAGAAATTTAATCTGAGTAAACCTGTCTCTAGCCGATACCGTCAGGGGCAGGTACTGTTGGATACCCTCCTTCCAGTCCTCCGCAGTGAGCTCCCCAATGTCGGACTTCCATTGATTGAACAGATGGGACACTTTAGACGTGTCCTGCGTAGCCAGTATACTGTATAGGGTTGAGAGTGTGCGTCTCTCATCTTGTGAGCGTAACGCTTCCTCTAGTGGTGACCTCTCCAGGTTTACCGGGGTAGGGAATTGTGCCTGGTAGGCATGTCTCAGTTGGAGGAACCTAAAGAACATATAGTTCGGGAGGTCATATTGCGCCTTCAGAACGTCGAAGGGTAGCAGTTGTCCCCCTAAAGTAATGTCCCTTAATGTGGAAATTCCACGTCCAGCCCAGACTCCAGGGTCCGGGATGGATTGGAAGTGGGGCAGACGGGGGTTCCCCCAGAGGGGAGTGTCTGGGGACCAGGTCCCCGGCTGCGTGAGCCGCTTATGAACTGTGTCCCATACCTTCAGGGTCGTACGCATCGGTTCGGTCATGGCCGTGTTGGAACGGGGGCCTCTGTATATCAAGCTCCTGAGCTCCGCAGGTGATCCCACCAACACCGCCTCCAAAGAGGATGCGGGGTTAGCCGGAGCCACCGATAGCCACCACCTGAGCGTCACCAGGACCGCGGCCCAGTAATATTTGAGGAAGCAGGGTAGGGCAAGCCCCCCTAGCTTGAGTGGCAGTTGGAGCGTCGTTCTGGCTATTCTGGGGGTCCTCCCTCCCCAGATAAAGGAGGTGATAATGCTGTCGAGTTTCTTAAAAAACTTTTGAGGTATAGGGACGGGGGTTTGACGGAAAAGGTATGTGAATTTAGGGAGGACCGACATTTTCACTAGATTCACCCGACCCACCGGTGATAGGGGCAGGGACTTCCACACGTTGCATTTTTGGGTCAAATGGGTGACCACCGGGTTAAAGTTAAGGTTAATAAAGTGACTCAGATCACGGTGTATTACCACTCCGAGGTACTTGAACTGTGTGACCCTACGTAACTGCCCGTCACCTAGTGGAATGGCTCCTCCGGGGTGGAGGGGAAATAGAACAGATTTCCCCCAGTTAATACATATCCCAGAGTAGTGCCCGAATCTGTCTATTAGGGAAAGGGCTGCCGGGAGTGACACCCCGTCATCTTGAAGATACAACAGGGTGTCATCCGCATAAAGTGACACCCTTTGCTGCAGAGAGCCCCGCACAATCCCCTGAATTTCGGGAGAGGCGCGGAGGAGAGCTGCCATGGGTTCGATTGCCAGCGCAAAAAGTCCCGGGGAGAGAGGACAGCCCTGTCTAGTTCCCCTCTGCAATCTGAAGGACGGGGAAATAACCGTGCCCGTACGAATCCTAGCAGTGGGGGCCTTGTAGACTGCTCTGACCCAGGAGACAAAGGCGGGTCCAAACCCAAATTTGCGGAGAACCTCCCAGAGATAGCCCCACTCCACGGAGTCAAAGGCCTTCTCCGCATCTAGGGAGGCGACCATCTCTTTGTCCCCGCCCTCGTTCCCAGAGGCCAACACAGAATACAGACGCGGGTATTTTTTATAAAGTGAAGCTTCTGCCCACTTCCTAAGCTTTGGAGCAACTGCACTTGCAGAGTGCACAGTCTATTTGCCTTTAGTAAATCAAAGTGCGATTGTGTTCTGGGGAACAAATTGATGCCACAGAGGGTGGAAGCAGGCATAGTTTTCTCTCACATATTTAGATGGACCTAAATGTATGTTGTTAAGATGTTTAGATCCAAATACATATATGGGTATGTTTTATTTGCTAAAACAAGTTTTCAGATTTGGGAAAGAAACTCTTGTCTCGTGTATGTGTTGGATTGTATATATTTAATTATTAGTTGACCATTTACATAACTATTAATCCCTTATACAATGTATTTTCTAGCGAGACCTTATCAAAACCACCTTAAGGTAGTGGTACTAGCCCGACTTTGTCATCTGTACTGCCACCAGTCATGTCCCTGATGACCTTGGTTGGTTGTTCACTAAGGTGACAAATGGCTCGCCATGTCTCCTTTTTCTGTGGGCTCGCCTGTTGCCTGCCTCCGGGTCCGCGCCTTCCCTTCTGCTGACTTTCGCAGAATTCCTTCCATCTCATGTCTCAGGGCTTTGATGCATATGTTCTGAAGGTGGCCACAGTGACTTTGGTCGGTAACAGATGGTAAACCTTCAGGCTGCCACCGGCTACACTGGTGTTAAGTTGGAAAGTTAACGTTTGATGATAGATCAGCAGTGCATATGAAAGGATTTGACAAAAGAAATATCTTTAATTAAAAAATTAGCATAGCAAACGTATTTTGCCATTTGTATGCAATGAAAATATCCAGAAATTTATTATCATTTTTTTTTTTCATGCCAGCAGGCTCGTCAGGTTGCACTGTATTACAAATTCTTGAAATTGAATATTGTGATCTGTGACCAGATTGCCTGAAGAGACTTGGTTGTTTTGCAATACAGAAGTGCGTAGACCTTGTAGACTGGCAATTGGTGATTTTGTAGGCGCCATTGGATGCTACAACTATGGCACACATACCGGTGTTCGTTCTTGTTTTGATGGTATTGCCTTTTGAGTACAGGCTATCTACAACAAATAAGTAAAATTATAATATATTGAGGCTTACCAGTTCTTAGATGTAGTGGCTGCATTCGTTTTCAATTTCCAGGTCAAGAACAAGTACGTAAAATACCTATTGGTCTTGCCAGACTTTAAATCACAAATGGTGTTTGTCATCTGTAAACTACAAATTCCCCCATTCCTCTCTGTGTGATGAAGGTGAAAAGAGGAAGAAGGGTTTGTAGTTCAGACCAGTAAATGACAGCCATGATTTCATCCATAGATACAATGGAGTGAGTGAGCGTAGCCCCCCAGAATTATTCACAAGATCATCAGGTGAGGATAGGAAAAAAAAACGGAGAAATTACAACTTACAGTGTCTTGAAAAAGTATTCATACCCCTTGAAATTTTTCGCATTTTGTCATGTTACAACCAAATCCGTAAAATGTATTTTATTGGGATTTTAATAGACCAACACAAAGTGGCACATATTTGTGAAGTGGGAGGAAAATGATAAATGGTTTTCTACATTTTTTACAAATAACTATCTGAAAAGTGTGGTGTGCATTTGTATTCAGCCCCCTTTACTCTGACACCCCTAACTAAAATGTAGTGGAACTAATTGCCTTCAGACATCACCTAATTAGTAAATAGAGTCCACCTGTGTGTAATTTAATCTCAGCAAACCTACCAAGACATGGCCGTCCACCTAAACTTACAGGCCGGGCAAGGAGAACATTAATCAGAGAAGCAGTCAAGAGGCCCATGGTAACTCTGGAGGAGCTGCAGAGATCCACAGCTCAGGTGGGAGAATCTGTCCACAGGACAACTATTAGTCGTGCCCCCCACAAATCTGGCCTTTATGGAAGAGTGGCAAGAAGAAAGCCATTGTTGAAAGAAAACCATAAGAAGTCCCGTTTGCAGTTTGCGAGAAGCCATGTGGAAGAAGGTTCTCTGGTCAGATGAGACCAAAATTTAACTGTTTGGCCTAAAAGCAAAACACTATGTGTGGCTAAAAACTAACACGGCACATCACCCTGAAAACACCATCCCCACCATGAAACATCATGTATCATGTGAAGCATCATGTTGTGGGGAAGATGGATGGAGCCAAATACAGGCCAATCTTATGCCGCGTACACACGACCGGACTTTCCGGCAGAATAGGTCCGACGGAATCATCCGATCGTTATACTTTTAAAAATTCAGACGGACCTAGAAATAGAACATGTTTCAAATCTGTCCGACTGACTCAATTCCTATCGGGAAAACGATTCGTCTGTATGCTGGTCCGATGGACCAAATACGACGCAAGGGTAGCTATTGGCTATTGAACTTTCTTTTCTAGTCCCGTCGTACGTCATCACGCTCAAAACGAACAGACTTTCGAACGGACTTTAGTCCATTCGTGTGTGGGCAAGTGCGTTCGTTCTGAAGTCTGTCGAAAGTCCGTCGGGAAAACTATCGGACCTTTTCTGCCGGAAAGTCCAGTCATGTGTGAGCGGCATTAGGAAGAAAACCTTTTCGAGTCTGCAAAAGACTTAAGACTGGGGCAGAAGTTCACCATACAGCAGGACAACAACCCTAAACATACAGCCAGAGCTACGACGGAATGGTTTAGATCAAAGCATATTCATGTGTTAGAATGGCCCAGTCAAAGTCCAGACCTAAATCCAATTGAGAATCTGTGGCAAGACTTTAAAATTGCTGTTCACAGACGCTCTCCATCCAATCTGACAGAGCTTGAGCTATTTTGCAAAGAAGAATGGGCAAAAATGTCACTCTCTAGATGTGCAAAGCTGGTTGAGACATCCCCAAAAAGATTTACAGCTTTAATTGCAGAGAAAGGTGGTTCTACAAAGTATTGACTCAGGGGGGCTGAATACAAAGGCACACCACACTTTTCAGATAGTTATTTGTAAAAAAAAAAATTGAAAACCATTTATCATTTTCCTTCCACTTCACAATTATGTGCCACTTTGTGTTGGTCTATCACATAAAATCCCAATAAAAAAAAAAAATGTTTTTGGTTGTAACACATCTCCACTCTCTGCACAGCCAGCGATTACCTGCATTAATCACTGCAGGATGCATGTTGTGTGCGTCCAGGTAATCCCTGGCTGTGCAAAGAGTGGCAAATAGCTGTGGCCGCTGACAATATATCATTATAGTGAATAGGACCAGTGGCTGGATCTACCCACTAAGAGCCGCTGACGGCCACAGTAGGAATTGCGGCTACTATTTGCCAGTCTGAATGTAATGTAATACAGCTGCCTAATCTAAGGACTGGTAAACTGCAGTATATTAAAGCATTGTTCTTGGGTTTAGATATGCACCTGCATAAACCTCTGATGTCAGATCCATGCCGCTATCACAGCCAATGTCCTAACAGGTATAGTGATACCTGGCATATAATGATGATCACCACTGATAAATGCTACAAAGCAATTGTGGAATGTCCTTTTCTTTTGCCCTCTTGCCTGTAGAGGGGATGGGAAACAGGTGATATCACACATTCAGGTTCTTGTCCTAAAAAAAAAAAAAGTGTACCTCTATCCAAAACTTTTTATTTGTATATGGTAGATAACTGTTAGAACTGTTGCTGCTTGTGTTGGGTGAATTTCCATCCACTTCTTGTCCTGGTGACAGCATTGTCTTTCTGCCAGGAAGTAAATGGATATGTCTATTATGCCCCGTACACACGGTCGGAAATTCCGACCACAAAATCCGTCAGATTTTTTCCCGACGGATTTTGTCTAACACTGGTGTTGCATACACACGGTCGGACAAAGTTGTCGGAAAATCCGATCATTCTGAACGTGGTGACGTTCGTTGCGTACGACTGAACTATGTAGAGGCTAGTAGCCAATAGCTTTGGTCTTGTAATGTGATCTGAGAATGCGTGGCACTTTGTTCGTCGGAATTCGCTACACACGATCGGAAAAAGTCAGATGGAGCCCACACACGGTCGGATTTTCCGACAACATGGTCCGATAGCACATTTTCCGTCGGAAATTCCGACCGTGTGTACGGGGCATTAGGGACACAGACAACAATAAAAAGCTATTGCATGGCCCCACAACCCTCCTTCACCTTAATATTGTGCCTTCCCCGAAAGAACTAAAATACTCTGAATGAAAGGGATTGGTCAGGGACATTCAGGCTGGGGAGAAAAGGCTAGATGTTGTTGGATGTCCTCCAGCCAGGAAATGAGGTGGGTTTTATCTGACTTGCTGCAGCTTCTAATGCAGGGGTGTGAAACTCAATTTATTTGGAGGCCACACAAAAGAGTATGGTTGCCCTCCAAGGGCCAGTTGTATCTGGGGTGCGTTACGTATAGAGTGCAGGATTCAAAGTGCACAGTTTAGGCTTACGCTACGTACAGAGTGCAGAGTTCAGGATTGCGCTACATACAGAATTCAGGAGTGCGTTATATACAGAGTGCACTTCCAGGGATTCCCTATGCATAGAGTGCAGAGATCAAGAGTGCGGAGTGCAGTTCCAGGGGAGCCCTATGCACAAAGTGCAGAGTTCAGGGGTGCCTTATGTACAGAGGGCAGGGTTTAGGTCTACACCCCACCCTCTCAAAGCTTCCTTTCATTTCCCTCTTCTACCTGGCCCAGCTCTCAGGGGCGTAACTAGAACCTTCAGGGTCCCGATCCAAGAAACCAGATGTGTCCCTCTGACCCCCCACCCCTTCCATCCGGCCCCCGGATATCATCCTAGAATTCTGCCTCCCGTGCGCCCCCTGGGACGTGCCCATCAATTCTGCATACCAGTACTGCTTATCAGTGCCAATCAATGCCACCTCTCCGCGTCCATCAGTTCCACCTATCAGAGCTTATCAATGCTACCCATCAGTGCCACCTATCAGTGCTGATCAATGCTGCCCATCGGTGCCACCTATCAGTGCCACCTCTCAGTGCCCATCAATGCTGCCTATCAATGCTGCCTATCAATGCTCATCAATGCCCATCAGTGCCGCCTATGAGTGACACCTATCATTGCTCATCAATGCCGCCTATAAGTGCCCATCAGTGCCGCCTATCAGTGCTCATTAAAGCTGCCTATCAGTGCTCATCAATGCTAATCAGTACTGTGCCGCCTATCCGTGCCACAGACCATTGCTCATCAATACCACCTATCAGTGCTGCCTATCAGCGCAGCCTATCAGTGCCACCTATCAGTGCTCATCAATGCCCATCAGTGCCACGCTGCCACCTCAGTACTCATCAATTCTGCCTGCCTCCTCAGCATGGCTCTGAGCGGATCTCTCATACAGCACACAACAGGCAAGTTCTCCCTGCTCCCCCCTCCTCTTTCGCACAGGATGACACAGCCGATCTGCTCCTTCTCCCCCCACCGCTGTCCCGTATGTGTACCCTGGGAGGTGTGAGCTTGTTAGTGTCAAACTTGACTTCGTGCGAAGCACACACTGGAGAGGGGAGTGGGGAGAAGGAGCAGATCGGCTGTGTCATCCCTTGCGAGGGAGGGGGGAGCAGGGATAACTTTCGGATCTGAGCTGTACGAGAGATACGCACAGAGCAGTAAGACTAGCAACCCCACTGGACCTCCCGACAGTGGCGGAATGCCAGGGCTCCGTCACAAGTGTGACTGCTGTGACCCTGATAGTTCCGCCACTGCCAGGTCTAGTAGCTCCCTGTGTAGGAGGCTCTGCCTCACCTTGCAGGGAGATTATTCTCTCTCTAAGATTCTGGAGATCTGTGGCCATCGTGAGTGCATGCAGGAATCTGTTAGTTTCGGAAGCCACTGAGAGGAAAGCTGTTCCTTTTAAACACAGAAAGCTTCTGTGTTTACAAGTGACAGTGGGGAGCAGAGGGTGAGAGCCAGAGGTGGTGGAATGGAGTTTCGCCATATTCCGGGTGCAAAACTCTGTGCGAGGGCCACATGACAAGGCCTGGTGGGCCGGATTCAGCCTGCGGCCCTTGTTTTTGACATGTGTTCTAATGCATACTATGAAAGCTCACAGTGTGATGTGAAATTAGAGTAAGCTATTTCAGTACAGGAGAGGAGTTAAAGTGGATTGTTTATAGAAAAGTACAGTATCTGTGACTGGCGCCTCTAGGGCATGCAAAGGGAATTCTAAGTAGGGGCCTTGGGTGTAGACCATAGAAAATGTCTCCTAACTTGGTGATTATCAGCTTCTGACCAGTAGCACCTTCACAAAAACAATGTAGTCCCCATCTATGTAGCTGCAATACTGCCGTAGGATCCATATTTACATTGCTGCACAATAAAAGCGCATGCGTTATTCTGTGTGTTCTTAAAGTGGCTCTGTCACAACAGGGTCATGTTTATAAAATGGGTAACCTGTAAAAGAACCTGGAATATACGTAGCTGTTTGGTGGCCCATGTATTAAATAGTCTCTGCATCTACGCTCCTCAGCTGCAGCAAGTATTCGACTGTGTGATGAGTTGGATACGTTCTCCCCCCACCAATGCTGCGAATGTGTGCGGCGGCCATGGATCAGCAGGACAGCAGAGTTTTAAAGTGACACTAAACAATATCCTTATTCTCCACAAATAATCCATACATATCTGCTACTTCTTTATTTTTCATTACATCAATTCTTACTTATCACTGCTTAATGCACACTACATGTCCCATAGTAAATTGTTCATAGTCCCTAATTCATCTTGGGAGCAAACGAGAGACTGTGGCTAAGTTCTTTAATACAGTGGGACCGTTATTATTATTCATGATTTATATAGCGCCAACAGTTTATGCAGCGATTTACAATGTAGAGTGATGACAGCGTAATCACAGTACAGTTCAATACAGAAGGTACAGGAGGGCCCTACTCGTAGAGCTTACATTCTAAAGGGAGGAGGTGGTGGTACAAAAGGTAATAGATGTGGGGAATGATTTGATGGGGGTGGCTCGGGGACAGTTGTTAGGTGGGTGTGGGATAGGCTTCCCTGAATAAGTGAGTTTTCAGGGATATCCTAAAGGTGGACAGGTCAGGGGCCGATCGGATATACCGGGGCAGGGAGTTCCAGAGGATGGGAGAGGCTCTGGAAAAGTCCTGAAGGTGAGCATGAGAGGAGGTAACAAGGGAGCTAGAGAGCAAAAGGTCCTTGGATGAGCGGAGGGGACGATTTGGGAGATATCTGCAGCTGAGGTTGGTGATGTAGCTGGGGACCATGGAAAACTAATGTAGTCACCCTATACCAGCAAGTCGGAAAGGGATTTGGAGGAGGCTAAGAGAAATCGAAAGGACATTTTTGGGTTAAGGATACATAAATGAATAGACTTTATTTTTTTAAATCAGAGTTTAGTGTCACTTTAACACAGATCTGCCTTTAGTTTACTTTTGGCCCAGTAGTGACAGGGTCACTTTAAGTGTCAGTTTATACTGGTATGCAGTGCCGGAAACCCGCATTCTGTGCACGTTTCTTGCATCACATTTAAAATGTGCTGTATCTGCGACTTGCAACGGGTGTCCGTGTAAAGTTATTCGAAAGATTTTACCGAAAGATAGCCCCGAAAGATTTTACTCCCTTCATGACCAGGCAATTTTTATATATATATATATAATAAAAAAAATGCCTGGTCATGAAGGGAGTAAAATGTGATGCGATTCTGCGCAGCGGGCTGCACTGTAGCAGTAAAACTACAGTGCGTGGTCAGCAAGTGGTTAAAGTGGTTGTAAACTCTTACATATATACCCAGTGACGTGACTGGCCTCAGGTGATACACAGAGGTGAAACATACTGTAATTTGTACAGCTTGTTTAAGCTTTCAGAAATTAGGTGACCGAGATCTGAAGTTGCACTCTAGAGCTCAGTGAGAAGAACTCAGAGCTGATTGGAGGGAAGGGAACGTGACACTTAGTGCTCTTTATTGAGACAAGTACACACTATAGTGGGATATGCTTTGCTCATATTTCATGTCTGAGGTTTACAACCACTTTAACAACATCATATTATCGTGTTTACAACATATTAACAATGTAGATCGCAAACGCAGTGCTATTTTAACAGTAGTGCATGCACTACTTTTGGTGTGATGCAGTGCAATTTCAGCACATGCAAATACATGGGCTGCAAACGTACTGCACTCAAATCACACAGGAAGGCAAGCGTGTTTCTGTAGGATTCCTGGTGTGAACCGACCCTAATATCCCAAAACTCACAGCAGAATGAAGTGTGGATGATTATGCAGTGCGTGGCCACACAAAGTCTGTCAGATCTACAACTTTTACTATCAGCTATGTAGTAAATGAAAGTCTGCCAGATTGGATGTATTTGAATGGATCTTAAAGGTGGGCCTTTATATAGTTTATCTAACAGCGAGAAAGATTGACCAAATATGACGTCAGAGGGAGATCACGGCTCCTCCCACAGAAGCCATGTCTCGGAGCTGTAAATCATCCGCGAGTCACGTGACCGGCCTGAAGACGGCTCTAAAGAGGTATTTAGAGTGCTCGTTTTTCCAAGGGACTTTTGGATAGTGTGGTATGCCAGCCTCTAATAGAGGGGCTGGCAGTGAATAATACGGTAATTTAGAGTCAACAAACACTTTAAGGCGTAATTCTTATTAAGATCTGGTGAGTTTAATATCCACAGAAGCTGTATTCCGTGAGGTGTGGTGATGGGACTCAAGGAATTGATTTAGATCATCAGCAACCTTATTTAATCTGTCCTAATGTGATTAATTTATGACTCACAGGGTGCATACAGTATATTTGAGACTTTTAAAAGACATTTGCTTGTAATGCTTGTATTTCCTTGGGAGATTAACCACTTGCTTACTGGGCACTTAAACCCTCCTCCTGTCCAGACCAATTTTCATCGCTGATGCTCTTTGAATGACAATTGCGTTCATACAACACTGTACCCAAATGACATTTTATAATTTTTCCCCCCACAAATAGAGCTTTCTTTTGGTGGTATTTGATCACCTCTGCGGTTTTTATTTTTTGTAAATTTATTTTAAAAATTTAGTCTTTTAAAATTAATTTTTTTATATTTTGTTCTAAAATTTTGCAAACAGGTCATTTTTCTCCTTCATTGATGTACGCTGATGAGGTGGCAGTGATGGGCACTGATGGGTGGCAGTGATGGGCACTGATATGTGGCAATAATGGGGACTGATCGGCACTGGTTAGTTACACTTATAGGCAAGCACTGCTAGGTGGCACTGATTGGCACCACTGGTGGGCATTGATAGGTGGCACTCATGGGCATTGATAGGTGGCACTGTGGGCACTGGCAGGGGGTACTGGTGGCACAGATGAGGCAGAATTGCCTCTTCCTCTTCGGGATCGATGTCCCTTGTAGATAAGCCGGTGATCAGCTTTTTTTGTCTCCTCACGCTGTCAGCGCGAGGAGAAAAAAAAATGATTACCGAGCTTTTGTTTAGATCATTGGCTGACAGCTGATCACGTGGTAAGGGGCCGGGATCGGCTATAGCACGGACGGCAAGAGGTTACGCATATTATTTTATGTCCTGCAACCTTTAAAGCAGCAGCTTTTTGTATATTAGAATAATTTTTTGTATACTATCGATTTAAATACATGAGCTCCTGGGGTAAGCTGAATACTTGCAATATTTGTGATTGTTTGCTTTAATTTTTATAGTCGTGATGTACGGTCATACGGCCAATCTGGTCTTTGTTCGGCTCTGTGATAAGCTGGCGGAAGCGCTGGCTTGGTCGATGGGTACTCCCAGTGGCACGGAAGACGGTGTGAGGAGGGACGTCACCTCCCGCTGCTTGTAAAACCAATTCAGGGGCTAGTTAGCCGCTAGGATTACTTTTACAAGAGAGCCGACCGTCTGCTCTATAAAAAAGCTGTACCAGGATCATGCCTTCAGCTGCAGGCATGTTCGTGGTATAACCACTTGAAGTCTAGCAACGGTACGTCGCTGGTCGACAAGTGGATAGAACAAAACATGGTATGATATAGAATGTCATCTTTAACCACTTGCCGGCCGCCATATAGCAATATGACATCGGCAAAGTGGTTGCAATATCCTGACTGGACGTCATATGACGTCACCAGGATATCAAGCCGCTGCACGCACCCTGGAGCGGTGGGCCAGTCTGACACACCCCAACACCGATCTAGGTAAAGAGTCTCTACCAATCACGGCTGATCACAGTGTAAACAGGCAGAGCCATTGATTGGCTTTTCCTCACTCGCATCTGTCAGACGCAAGTAGAGGAGAGCCGATCGGCTGCTCCTCTGACAGGGGGGGTCTGTGATGATTATCAGTGCAGCCCCCCGAGGATTTCCACACTGGACCACCAGGGACACCACAGGACCACCAGGGATGCCCACCACTAGTCACCACCAGGTATGCCAACCATGGCCACCAGGGATAACAGTGCCCACAATGGATGCTAATCAGTGCCCACAATGGATGCCTGCCAATCAGTGATGCCCATTGGTACCATCCATTAGTGTACATCAGTGCCACCTATCAGTGCCTATCCATGCCCATCTGTGCCACCTATCAGTGCCCATCCGTGCTGCCTTTCAGTGCCCCTCAGTGCTGCATATAAGTTACACTTCATCGGTGTCCATCAGTGCCGCATTATCAGTGCCTGTCAGTGCAGCCCCATCAGTGCTCATCAGTGAAGGAGAAAACTTACTTGTTTACAAAATTTTGTAACAAACAAAAAAAAAACAACATTTTTTTTTCAAAATGTTTGGTCTTTTTTTATTTGTTTAGCAGAAAATGAAAATCCCATAAGTGATCAAATACCACCAAAAGAAAGCTCTATTTGTTGGAAAAATTATAAAAATTTAGTTTGGGTACAGTGTAGCATGACCGCGCAATTGTCATTCAAAGTGCAACAACTGAAAATTGGTCTGGGCAGGAAGGTGTATAAGGGCCCTGTATTGAAGTGGTTACATAGAGAGCGAACAATTGTGGATAAACTCTTAAAAAAAAAAAAGTGTCCAAACAAATCTCAGATCTTCCATGCTAATATTGGACATGTCTTTAGTCCCAACAGACAAGAAAAAAATAAAATAAAAATAAAATAGCCCTGCCTTTAATAACACCTAATTGAGCGTCTGAAAAGGCTCTCAAAGGTAGCACTTGTACTGTGTTGCGGTATCATTGTAGCGGGAGTGCCACTATTCAGTGCATTGTGTGCCCGGTGCTACAGAGCAGATGAGACTCTCTCATAACGAGCCGTCATTTTGTCTTCCGCTATGGCTCCCTGCAAGCAGCTATGTCCCTTATTGTACAGTATGCAAATGTATGTGCCTAAACCGCTAGAGAAGAGGGGGGAAAAAAATCCTCATCGGGTAGGAGGAATATATTAATTGTTTTCACTAGGTGTTGTAGCAAAAGTAATTATTTCCCTAATGGTTAATTGTCCTTCCGTAGTATGTTCTATCAGAAAACACAAGGTGCATTATTAAAAGCCTTTCTCCGAAAGGACAATGAGGCTAAATGAGAACAAATGAGATTTTTGTCTTTTTTAGATTGCAGAATAAAGCGGCGTTCTGCTGTTATATATTTAATTTTTTTTTCCCTTCCTTTCTCTCGCAATATTGCTGCGCTCTTTTTCTGGCAGGCAACGGTTCCTATCCGAGGGGTTATCGGCGCTCTCTGTCCTTTATGTCGACAGCTTCATTAGGAATTGGACTTGTGTCAGGACGGCATAAAAAAGGGAGAGGAACACTTGGCTCCAAGTGATCTGTAGTGGATGGAGCCATCATCATATTAATACACAGCCGCAGAATTGTTCATTAAGAAGCGACTTGTGCTAAGAGTGATGCATGCTAAATGTGAACTTCTCCAGATGGTCCGAGCCGAGAGTTTCCCTTTTTACAAGGCCTTATTGCTGAGCACATCGGCAGATTCTGTTTGCTGTACTACTAACTTAAAACTGAACTCCGGGCAGATATAAAAGATACAAATTAATGCAACCCTGTAATCGATATATTCTTAAATGCCTTTTTTAACCACTTAAGCCCCGGACCAATTTGCAGCCAAAGGACCAGGCCTCTTTTTGCGATTCGGCACTGCGTCGTTTTAACTGACACTTGCGCGGTCGTGCGACGTGGCACCCAAACAAAATTAGCGTCCTTCTTTTCCCACAAATAGAGCTTTCTTTTGGTGGTATTTGATCACCTCTGTGGTTTTTATTTTTTGCGCTATAAACAAAAATAGACGACAATTTTGAAAAAAATTCAATATTTTTTACTTTTTGCTATAATAAATATCCCCAAAAAATCTATATAAAAAATTTTTTTTTTCCTCAGTTTAGGCCGATACGTATTCTTTTACATATTGCGATTTTTTTTTTACCAAAAATAACAACCCCTTCCTGACCAAGCCATTTTTCAGCTTTCAGCGCTGTTGCATTGTGAATGACAATTGCGCAGTCATGCGACGATGTACCCAAATAAAATGTTCATAATTTTTTACACACAAATAGAGCTTTCTTTTGGTAGTGTTTGATCACCTCTGCGGTTTTTATTTCTTGCACTATAAACAAAAGAAGAGGGACAAGTTTGAAAAAACGCAATATTTTTTACTTTTTGCTATAATAAGTATCCAATTATTTTCTCAGTTTAGGCCGATACGTATTCTTCTACATATTTTTGGTAAAAAAAATCGCAATAAGCGTTTATTAATTGGTTTGCGCAAAAGTTATAGCGTCCGCAAATATGGGATAGTTTTATGGCATTTTTATTAATAATTTTTTTTTTTTTTTACTAGTAATGGCGGCGATCAGCAATTTTTATTGTGACTGCGACATTATAGCAGACACGTCGGACAATTTTGACACATTTTTGGGACCATTGGCATTAATGCAGCGATCAGTGCGATTAAAAATGCATTGATTACTGTAAAAATGTCACTGGCAGTGAAGGGGTTAACCACTAGGGGGGCAGTGTAGGGGTTAAGTGTGACCTATGTGTTTTTTTTTTTTTTACTGTAGGGGGCGTGGCTTGGCATGTGACATCACTGATTGTCTTTCCCGATGACCGGGAACAGATGATCAGTGACAGCTTCACTAGGAAGCACGGGGAGAGGTTTGTTTACACTTACCTCTCCCCGTTCTTCAGCTCTGTGACCCGATCTCGGGACACCGGCGGCGATCGGGTCCGCGGGTCCCACACCCAGGGTGCTCAGGATCGGGTCGCGATTGCGCCATTCTGCCGATGTACATCGGTGTGAAGCGGTCCTTAAGTGGTTTATGCAGGCAATCTAAAGTGGTAGTAAACCTCTGAAATGAACAGAGCATATCCCCCTGTATTGTATTTGTTGCTATTGAAAGCGCTCAGGTGTGATTTCTGTTTCCTCTCTTTTCTCTCTGTTGGCTGCATTGGACAATTCTGACAGGTCATCCTGACACTACGGAGTCCCGAGAAAAAAAACCCACCCCCAGCAGCATACAGAAGATGATTGACAGTCTTAGTTATGCATGTGTGTGGGGGGGGGGGGGTTCTTTTCCCTCCACTCAGGTCTCAGATTACAATCGGCTCCCTGCTCTATTCTGTGCAATGTGTGACATCAGATGACCCATTCCCTGTCTTATGGAGCTCAGAAATGGCCTTTGATATGTGTGCTTTACAAGGCTGTAGAAGAGAGTGGGCTGCAGATAAACATGTAAAACTTATGTAGGAGAATTTTTTTTAACTCTGTGTATCGCCTGAGGTTAGTCACTTCAATTAGTATACAGTACATATGTAAAGGTTTTAAAGCATTTAAAAATTGGTTGTAAATCTCCAACATGAAATCTGAACAAAGCATATCCCTCTGTAGTGTGAACTTGTCTCAATCCAGAGAACTAAGTGTCAGTTGTCTGATGCTTTGTTCCTCTGCCTTTAGCATGAATCACTTCTGACAAGCTTTCCTGATAACAAGAGAAAAAAGAAAAATTGTAATGAGCATTTATGGCTGCATATAGGTCAGTGATGGCGAACCTTGGCACCCCAGATGTTTTGGAACTACATTTCCCATGACGCTCATGCGCTCTGTAGTGTAGTCGAGCATCATGGGAAATGTAGTTCCAAAACATCTGGGGTGCCAAGGTTCGCCATCACTGGTATAGGTTAAGATCCGATTTAATGTTAGAAAAGTCATATTCCAACAGGGAAAATAAGACTTTTGTAACAACCATGACAAGAAGCGCAACTGGAGCGCTGGGCTGTAAAGGGGCTGGCTCAGGATCTCAGCGGATTGGTGAGAGACTGAGTCAGGTGCAGATCCAGGGTTCTGGGTAGATCCTGGCTATATGGTTGGGATCTTTTCAGAGCCTGGACTGGCTCTGTGACATCAGCCAAAAGCGAGCTTTAGCACGCTGTCACGAACTGCACTCCTGTGATCCATAGAAGTATGGCCAAAATAGCTTTGGCTATACTTCTCTTTAACCTAAAAACAATTGTATATGTGATTATCTGAAAAAAAGCGTGTAAATAATTAAAGTTCCAGGCATGAAGGGAAAATCACTTGAAGGCGTATTAAAGAATATTGTGTACTACCTCACATTTTTCTAAATATTTTTTTATATCTTTTCGTGTGACAACACGTTGCTACAATGTAAAGTAGTGAGTGTTTAGCTTGTATAACAGTGTAAATTAGCTGCCCAACACACAATAACTCAACACACAGCCATTAATGTCTAAACCACTGGAAATAAAAGTGAGTACACCCTTAAGTGAAAATGTCCAAATTTGGCCCAAAGTGTCAATATTGTGTGTGGCCACCATTATTTTCCAGCACTGCCTTAACCCTCTTGGGCATGGAGTTCACCAGAGCTTCACAGGTTGCCACTGGAGTCCTCTTCGACATCACTGAGCTGGTGGATGTTCAGCTCCACCTAAATAGGGTTTAGGTCTGGAGACATGATTGGCCAGTCCATCACCTTTACCCTCAGCTTCTTTAGCAAGGCAGCGGTCATCTTGGAGGTGTGTTTTGGGTCCTTATCATGTTGGAATACTGCCCTGCAGCCCAGTCTCCAAAGGGAGCGGATCATGCTCTGCTTTAGTATGTCACAGTACATGTTGGCATTCATGGTTCCCTCAATGAACTGTAGCTCCCCAGTGCCGGCAGCACTGATGCAGCCCCAGACCATGACAATCCCACCACCATGCTTGACTGTAGGAAAGACACACTTGTCTTTGTACTCCTCACCTGGTTGCCGCCACACACGCTTCACACCATCTGAACCAAATACGTTTATCTTGGTCTCATCAGACCACAGGACATGGTTCCAGTAATCCATGTCCTTAGTCTGCTTGTCTTCAGCAAACTGTGGGCTTTCTTGTGCATCATCTTTAGAGCCTTCTGGGACGACAGCCATGCAGACCAGTTTGATGCAGTGTGCGGCGTATGGTCTGAGCACTGATAGGCTGACCCCCCACCCCTCCAATCTCTGTAGCAATGCTGGCAGCGATCATACATCTATTTCCCAAAGACAACCTCTGGATATGACGCTGAGCACGTGCACTCAGCTTCTTTGGTCAACCGTGGCAAGGCCTGTCCTGAGTGGAACCTGTCCTGTTAAACCACTGTATGGTCTTGGCCACCGTGCTGCATCTCAGTTTCAGGGTCTTGGCAATTTTCTTCTAGTCTGGGCCATCTTTATGTAAAGCAACAATTCTTTTTTTCAGATCCTCAGAGAGTTCTTTGCCATGAGGTGCCATGTTGAACTTACAGTGAACAGTGTGAGAGCGATTAACACCAAATTTAACACACCTGCTCCCCATTCACACCTGAGACCTTGTAACACTAATGAGTCACATGACACTGGGGAGGGAAAATGGCCAGTTGGAGCCAATTTGGACATTTTCACTTAGGGGTGTACTCACTTTTGTTGCCAGCAGTTTAGACATTAACCACTTCCCACCCGGCCAATGTACATATACGGCCGGGTGGGAGCCGTCTACTTCTGAATGGACGTTCCGGAACGTCCTTCAGAAGTAGAGGGAACGCGCGCGCGTGCCCGCGCAGCGGCGCAATCCCGATGCGGCCGTGTCACCCGGACACGGCGCATCTCGGATCGGCAGGAGGGCTCCGTGATTGGCCCTCCTGATCACATGACGGCCGTGACGAATCACAGCCCTCGTGATGTAAACAAACAGCCGGTTGCTAGGCAATCGGCACTCCTCTCCTCACACGGAAGTCGTCGGTGAGGAGAGGATAGTGGATCGCTGCAGCCGGCTGGTGATCAGTGAGTATTAGCTGTTTTTTTTTACAGTTTTTACTCGCTGATCACCTGTCTAGTGTCCCCACAGTAAAACACACATGTCCCCACAGTAAAACACACATGTCCCCACAGTAAAACACACATGTCCCCAAAACACACATGTCCCCAAATAATAAAAACACATGTCCCTCACATATGTCCCAGTAAAATAACATGTGCCAATGATTATCTGCACACATATGTCCGTGATCACCTGCACACCCCTTTTACATGATCATTTGCGTACATATGTCCGTGATCACGCGAACCAATTATTATACACTTAACGGAATTTTTTTTACGAAAAACATGTAGCAGAATACATTTTGGCTTAAATTTATGACAAAATTTGATTTTATTGGATTTCTTTTAAAAAAGAAAGGAGAAAATATTGTTTTTTTTCAAAATTTCCGCTATGTTTTCGCTTATATCGCAAAAAATAAAAAACGGAGTCGCGAATAAATACCACCAAACTAAAGCTCTATTTGTGCGAACAAAATGATAAAAAGTTCATTTGGTTACAGCATTGCATGACCGCGCAATTGTCACTGAAAGTGCGAGAGCGCTGAAAGCTGAAAATTGGTCTGGGCAGGAAGGGTGTTTAAGTGCACAGTAAGCAAGTGGTTAAAGGATGCGTGTTGAGTTATTTTGAGGGGACAGCAAATTTACACTGTTATACAAGCTGTACACTCACTACTTTACATTGTAGCAAAGTGTCATTTCTTCAGTGTTGTCACATGAAAAGATATAATAAAATATTTTCCTAAATGTGAGGGGTGTACTCACTTTTGTGCGATACTGTATATATGCCTGCTATCGGCTGAAAACGGGTTGCAGTAGTTCAGGACTAAGTGCAACTAACTTTGACCCCTCTCAGTTTTGGCCGATACGTATTCTTCTACATATTTTTGGTTAAAAAAAAAAACGCAATAAGCGTATATTGATTGGTTTGCGCAAAAGTTATAGCGTCTACAAAATAGGGGAATGATTTATAACATTTTTATTATTTATTTATTTTTTACTAGTAATGGCGGCGATCTGCAATTTTTATCGTGACGGCGATATT
Organism: Lithobates sylvaticus; assembly: GCA_028564925.1. Taxonomy (NCBI): domain Eukaryota; kingdom Metazoa; phylum Chordata; class Amphibia; order Anura; family Ranidae; genus Lithobates; species Lithobates sylvaticus. The sequence continues at coordinate 58,259,220 of CM053028.1, forward strand.
GCGGCGGACATATCGGACACTTTTGACACATTTTTGGGACCATTCACATTTATACAGCGATCCGTGCTATAAAAATGCGTTGATTACTGTATAAATGTGACTGTCAGGAAAGGGGTTAACACTAGGGGGTGATCAAGGGGTTAATATGTTCCCTATGGGAGTGATTCTAACTGTGGGGGGGAGGGGACTGACTGGGGGAGGAGACCGATCGGTGTCCCTATGTTCAAGGGACACACCATCGGTCTCCTCTCCTCTGACAGCACGTGGATCTGTGTGTTTACTGGGCAATCATGGGTGCCTGGGCATCGGGTCCCCAGTGATGCCGCGGGCACGCGCGTGCACCCCCTAGTGGCCGCAAAGGAAATGCCGTCATATGACGGCGGCCCGGAACAACAGATGTTTCTTGCCGCCGTCATATGACAGTGAACGGTCGGCAAAAGGTTAAGCAAGCCAGTGAAATACAGAAGAGATCCTGACAATCAAAGGGGTTAAAACAAGAACACTACTTTGATGAGCTTGTGTTATATTTTCATTTGTAGCTAGTCTGGCGCATGTGGGAGTGATTAAGGTGGCTACAAAGCTGCCCAATTACACCAACAAGCCTGAAGAATACCCCTACCACTGCGACCATGCCTGATTGTCAGCTCCTATCCCTTGTGAGACTGGTTCCATCTCCTTCTATCACAGGAGATGCTTCATAGTGGTGTGCAGTGAGAAAGAAAAGCAAATACAGTTGAACCTTGGATTACAAGCATAATCCTTTCCAGGAGAATGCTTGTAATCCAAAGCACTGGCATATCAATGCGTGTTTCCCCATAGAAGTCAATGGAAACTAAGATAACTAGTTCCTCATTGACTTCTATTACACGCAATACCGCATGTGGGCAGAGGTGGGGGGTACCGGAGAGCCTCGGAAATACTCGGGGACAGCTCGGCTGAACTTGGAATGGCTCGGGAACGGAGTGTTTCCGAGTATTTCCGAACCGGTCCAAGTTACAAGTTACATAGTTAGGTTGAAAAAAGACACAAGTCCATCCAGTTCAACCATAAAAAAATTAATAAATAAAATAAAAAATATCGTACAATCCAATATACCCAATTCTATACCCACAGTTGATCCAGAGGAAGGCTAAAAACCCCAGCAGAGCATGATCCAATTTGCTACAGCAGGGGAAAAAATTCCTTCCTGATCCCCCTAGAGGTAATCGGATTTTCCCTCGGATCAACTTTACCTATAAATGTCAGTACCCAGTTATATTATGTACATTTAGGAAAGTATCCAGGCCTTTCTTAAAGCAATCTATTGAGCTGGCCAGAACCACCTCTGGAGGGAGTCTATTCCACATTTTCACAGCTCTTAGCCCCGGTACACACGTTTGGAAATTCCGACTACAAAATCCGTCCGATTTTTTTTCCGACGGATTTTGTCCGAAACTGGTGTTGCATACACACAGTCAGATAAAGTTGTCGGAAAATCCGATCGTGGTGACGTTCGTTGCGTACTACGAAACCACGTAGAGGCTAGTAGCCAATAGCTTTGGTCTCGTAATTTGATCTGAGCATGCGTGGCACTTTGTCCGTCGGAATTCCCTACACGCGATCGGAAAAAATGGCGAAAAGGGGAAAATTTGCGATCCTGCTCTCAAATTTTTTCCGTCAGAAAAAGCCAGCTAGAGCCCAAACACGATCGGATTTTCCGACAACATAATCCAATCAGACTTTTTCCATCGGAATATCCGACCGTGTGTACGGGGCATTACTGTGAAGAAACCTTTCCGTATTTGGAGATCTCTTTTCCTCTAGAGGTAAAGAGTGCCCCCTTGTCCTCTGTGTTGACCGTAAGGTGAATAACTCAACACAATGAGTGTCCCCGGCGCCCCCTGCACCTCTGGCCAAATGCGGTACTGCACCGCCTATTAGCTTGAATTCTGCTCGTTTTACGAGACCCATACTCCCAAACCGAGTCAGAATAAAAAAAAAAGTTGCTCGTCTTTCAAAGCGCTCGTTAACCGCGTTACTCGTAAACCAAGGTTCCACTGTACAACTGAATAACAGCTCACACACCTCTCCTTGAGATATGGTGCTGCACTAATATAAAAAATTAAGATTGGAGGTTTCGATTTTTCTAAGTGCCTATTCCCTACCGCTTCTCTGTAATAACGCCCATTCTGCAGTTTATTTTCACCAGGAGAGACGAGGTTAACCGTTCTCCTCGTGTTTTGTATGTATCGGAGTGCTGCAAGTTGAAGGTGCTTCTCTTAAAGACTATTGTTAACTAAACATTATTGCCAAACAGATGGGAAGCGCTCACTAGCCTGATGTTTTCAGGCCTAATTATATTATCACCGGTCCTGTACGGCTCAGTTGAATAGGTGTATCCAGGGGCCAATTTATAATCATTTAGGCAACACCTGTTTGGGAAAAACTGACAGTCAAAGGGCACATTTAAAAAAAATCACATATGTTCTTGTATTTATTACTTGAATGTGGATGTTATCCAGCTGCAGGGAAAGCAGGGAGTGTGAAATGTGCCGGCGAGATTGTTGTGCCCGGGGAAGGGCCTGATTAAGGTGGAAATGTCAGATGCGTCTTCATTGGTTTAGTATGTATGCCAGCAGAGACGCAACTAAGAAGCTTATTGTGTCAGGAGCCGATGGTGAAGAATAAGCAAAGACAGCTTTCAATTACTGGACCAGTAAACATCAAATGCAAGGTGCTCTCGGCATGAAAGTGCTGCTAATAGCTTTCACATAGATGTCAAATCAACATAAAATATTGCAATTTAATGATTGTGCATAACATTTAAAAAAAAAAAAAATCAACAATATATCTGTACAAAAATCAATCACTGTCCTAATCTCAAAGCGATATTTAAACATACCTTTGAAACCACGCTAAAATGTGAAATTGAACAACCGGTGATTAACGAAGCTGAGTGCAAATTTTTATTTCAAAATGTCAAGTGTTGAGCCAAACCATCCATGATCTATTCTATCAATGGAGGATTTTGAACCTGCAATACTTATTGGACTTTGTTTATGGACTTTTTGTTATATTGTTTTGCACTATATACCGTATATACTCGAGTATAAGCCGAGTTTTTCAGCACATTTTTTTTGTGCTGAAAGTGCCCCCCTCGGCTTATACTCGAGTCGAGCACTTTTCTGCAGCAGAAAATTACATTTTCCGACCCGACTTTGGGGCCTCGTATCTCAGGGTCTCTTGGTGCTAGGAACCCCAAATTTGGCGTGCCAACCCAGTGGACCTAGCACAACCATATCCAAAGATGGGGTTCCTAGCAATAAGTGACCCCGAGCTACGGGGCCCCAAAGTCGGTCAACTGTGTCCATCTGCAGCAATGTCATTTCGGGACTCTTTGGGTCCAGAGACCCCAAATGCAGCTAGGGGGCATTTAGGAACCCTTAACCACTACAATACAGGGCACTTTCGCCCCTTCCTTCCCAGACCATTTTCCAGCTTTCAGCGCTCTCGCACTTTCAATGACAATTGCGCGGTCATGGAATGCTGTACCCAAATGAAATTTTTATCATTTTGTTCGCACAAATAGAGCTTTAGTTTGGTGGTATTTATTCACGACTCCAATAATAAAATCAAATTTTGGCATAAATTTAAGCCAAAATGTATTCTGCTACATGTTTTTAGTAAAAAAAATTCTGTTAAGTGTATAATAATTGGTTCGTGTGATCACAGACATATGTATGCAAATGATCATGTACAGATGTGTGCAGGTGATCACGGACATATGTGTGCAGATAATCATTGGCACATGTGATTTTACTGGGACATATGTGGGGGACATTTTATTATTTGGGGACATGTGTTTTTATTTGGGGACATGTGTGTTTTGGGGACATGTGTGTTGGTGACACTAGACTGTTGATCAGTGAGTAAAAAAACAGCTCATACTCACTGATCACCAGCCGGCTGCAGCGATCTGCTCTCCTCTCCTCACCGACGACTTCCGTGTGAGGAGAGGAGAGCCGATTGCCTAGCAACCGGCTGTTGCTTACATCACATGACGGCTGTGATTGGACACGGCCGTCATGTGATCAGGAGGGCCAATCACAGAGCCCTCCTGCGGATCCGAGATGCGCCGTGTCCAGGTGACACGAGCGCATCGGGATCGCGCCGCTGCGCAGGCACGCGCACGCGATCCCCCTACTTCTGATGGACGTTCAGGAACGTCCGATCAGAAGTAGGCGGCTCCCACCCGGCCGTATATATACAGTGGCTGGGTAGGAAGTAGTTAACTACCAAGTTTGAAGTTTGGGTGACCTATGGCTGCAAATGGGCACAGTGAGGCTGCAAATGGGCATTGTTGACCCTCTTTTTCACTTACAGTAGCTGCACATTTCTCCCCTAGGCTTATACTCGAGTCAATAAGTTTTCCCAGTTGTTTGTGTTAAAATTAGGTGCCTCGGCTTATATTCGGGTCGGCTTATACTCGAGTATATACGGTAGGTTTCATTTTTTGAGCTCTGCGCTTTCATTTGTTTATATACTGTATATTTCACAGGGTTTGTATTGTCACCTTGAGTGCCAGCTGCCCACACCTCCTGAGAGCTTACTTGTTTTATAATTTGATTGAATTTTGTTTGATCGTTTTTGTTTTTAACCACTTCAATACTGGACACTTTCGCACCTTCCTGCCCAGGCCAATTTTCAGCTTTCAGCGCTGTCACTTTTTTAAATGACATTTGCGTGGTCATATAACACTGTACCCAAACAACATTTTTATCATTTTCTTCCCACAAATAGAGCGTTCTTTTGGTGGTATTTGATCACCTCTGCGTTTTTTATTTTTTGCTATTTTTTGTTTTTCTTTGTTTTTGTTAAACAAATAAAAAAAGACCGAAGCTTTTGAAAAATAAAAAGTTTTTCTTTGTTTTTGTTATAAAATTTTGTAAATAATTAAGTTTTCTCCTTCACTGATGGGCACTGATAAGCTGCACTGATGGGCACTGATAAGGCGGCACCGATGAGGTGGCACTGACGATTGGCACTGATGATAGGTGGCACTGATATGCGGCACTGATGGGCATTGATAGGCGACACTGATGGGCACTAAAAGGCTGCACTGATGGGTACTTATGGGTGACACTGATAGACGGCACTACTGGGAACTGATGGGCACTGATGGCGGCACTGTATTTCACTGATAGGCATCACTGGCAGGCATTTTTCAATAGCACTGATTGGCAGCTGCCTGGGCACTGATTGGCATTTCCCTGGTGGTCTAGGGTGGCATACCTGGTGGTCCAGTGTGGTGGCCACCCCTGGTGGTCCTAGGCGGGCATCCGAGGGGGAGCTGCGCTGATAAACAATCAGCACAGACCCCCCCCCCCCCCCTGTCAGGAGAGCAGCCGATCGGATCTCCTCTACTTGCGTCTGTCAGAAGTGAGTGAGCAAAAGCCGACTAACTGCTCTTCCTGTTTACATCGTGATCAGCCGTGTCCAAAGACAAGAGAAATCTGTCAAAGACTCTTCACCTAGATCGGAGTTGCGGTGTGTCGGACTGACACACCGCAGCATCGGCTTTATATACTGGTGACGTCAGTTAGGATATCGCAACCACTTTGCCAACGTCATATTGCTATATGGCGGGTGGCAAGTGGTTAAAAACGTATTTTCAATTTTGCGATCATTAGTGGAGTCAAAACAATATTTATTTCTGACCACAGTGGTAAGAAAATTTGAAGGAGCAGTATGAAAATTATTTCTCGAATATGTGAATTTCTAACCGTGAATCCGGTTTTCATTAGGGAAAGTCCATTCACTCCGAAATCGAATGTTAAAAGCAAACATCTTTAAAATACTTTTGAACAAAATTCGTCATGTCACTGACTGATGAAAATTTTAATATTTCTGTGAATGTTTGTTCCAAAATCTACTAGAGTATGACCAGCTTTACTCTTCCTATACCCTTGTCCAAAACAAGAAAAATGTTTTGGCTAGTGATCTACTTTAATTCAGGGATAAACCACCTACAGGTATAGAATAGTTCTCTGGGGTTTAGGAATGCTCTGTAATTAAAGTGATTGTAAAGTCTCGTTTTACTTTTCTATAAAAATAACAAACCTGTTATACTTACATGCTCTGTTGTAGAGCAGCCCAGATCCTCCTCTTCTTGGGTCCCTTTTCAGTGCTCCTGGTCCCTCCCTCCTTTTGAGTCCCCCCACAGCAAGCAGCTTGCTATGGGGGCACCCAAGCCGAGTCACAGCTCCCTGTGCCCATTCAAACACGGAGCCCCGGCCTGGCCCCGCCCCCTTTCTCTCTTGATTGGATAGCTGACTTTGACAGCAGCGGTAGCCAATGGCACTTTTGCCATGTTTCAGCCAGGAGGGAGAGTTTCAGACAGCCGAGACCTTTGTGGACATCGCTGGACAGAAAGGGGGGCTCAGGTAAGTATTAGGGGGGCCGCTGCACACGGGAGGCTTTTTATTTTAATGCATAGAATGCATTAAGATAAAAAAACTTCTGACTTCACAACCCCTTTTAACATATATAACAGGCAATTCTTTTTTATAACACAACAAAATTCCAAGCGCTGTGACGTTTTAAAATGTCTATCTTTGTACATTTGTGAAAAAATAACTATGTTGATAAAGAATATATCTATATACACTATATTGTCAGCAGTATTACGAAGCCTGACTTTACACGCACATGAACTTTATTGGCATCCCAGTCTTAGTCCGTTGGGTTCAATATTAAGTTGGCCCACCCTTTGCAGCTCTAACAGCTTCAACTCTTCTGGGAAGGCTGTCCACAAGGTTTAGGAGTGTGTCTATGGGAATGTTTGACCATTAAAAGCGCATTTGTGTGGTCAGGCACTGATGTGGATGAAGGCCTGGCTCGCAGTCTCCACTCTAATTTATCCCAAAGGTGTTCTATCAGGTTGAGATCAGGACTCTGTGCAGGCCAGTCAAGTTCCTCCACCCAAAACTCACTCATCCATGTCTTTATGGACCTTGCTTTGTGCACTGATGCACAGTCATGTTGGAACAGGAAGGGGCCATCCCCAAACTGTTCCCACAAAGTTCGGAGCATGCAATTGTCCAAAATATCTTAGTATGCTGATGCCTTAAGAGTTCCTTTTACTGGAACTAAGCGGCCAAGCTCAACCCCTGAAAAACAACCCCACACCATAACCCCCGCTCCACCAAATGATTTGGACCATTGCACAAAGCAAGGTCCATAAAGGCATGAATGAGCGAGTTTGAGGTGGAGGAACTTTACTTGCCTGCACAGAGTTCTGACCTCAACCCGATAGAACACCTTTGGGATGAATTAGTGCAGAGAGTTCTCGTCCAACCTCAGTATCTGACCTCACAAATGTGCTTCTGGAAGAATGGTCAAACATTCCCATAGACACACTCCTAACCCTTGTGGACAGCCTTCCCAGAAATGTTGAAGCTGTTATAGCTGCAAAGGGTGGGCCAACTCAATATTAAACCCTACGGACTAAGACTGGGATGCCATTAAAGGTCATGTGCGTGTAAAGACACGAGTCCCAATACTTTTGACAATGTAGTGTATGTTTGATTTAAAATTAATCACCTTGTACTCCTGCCACCTTATTAAATTATCAAATCAAAACATCTACGTGGCTACACGGCGACCTGAAATGATGTCAGGACCCGAGCTGGAAGTGACGTGGAAACGTGGTCTGAGTTGTCTGGAGGTGGTGAGAACTACCATTACTGAGTTTTACCTGGCGCCATTTCCTGCTATTGAAATGAAAAGCATTTTTTTGTGATCTTATCTTGTGAGTGGCTTTCCACTAGTTTAAAATAATGGCAAATTTTATTGGTTAATATACCATTGGCGGCATCTTTTCTTTCTCTTTTCATATTTGAATGAAATGTTTATTGGAGGAATATGGTGAAGAGTAAGGATTTGGTAGCGGATATTTTAAATACATAAACCATCTATGCCATCCATGAGAGTGGAAGGCATGGCGCTCTGGTGAGTGACTTTCTTTAAGGGAGAAGGATCACCTGGGCACGGATGGTGTTTTGTGGATGAAGAAGTTTTCCTTTTCTTTGGGAAGAACTTGGAGTACAATTTTTTGGCACTTTTATGGTAGACTTATCGTATATACTTGAGTATAAGCCGAGTTTTTCAGCACATTTTTTTTGTGCTGAAAGTGCCCCCCTCGGCTTATACTGGAGTCAAGCACTTTTCTGCAGCAGAAAATGACATTTTCCGACCCGACTTTGGGGCCCCGTATCTCGGGGCCACTTGGTGCTAGGAACCCCAAATTTGGCGTGCCAACCCAGTGGACCTAGCACTACAACATATCCATCCATGATGGGATTTCTAGTACTAAGTGGCCCCGAGATACGGGGCCCCAAAGTCGGTTCGGAAAATTTCATTCTCTGCTGCAGGAAAGTGCTTGACATTTTCCAACCCGAATTTGGGGCCCCATATCTCGGGATACTTAGTCTTAGGAACCCCAAATTTAGTATTCAAACCCATTGGAACTAGCACTACAACATATCCAAAGATGGGGTTCCTAGCACCAAGTGACCCCGAGATACAGGGCCCCAAAGTCAGTCAACTGTGTCCATCTGTAGCAATGTCATTTCGGGACCCTTTGGGTCCAGAGACCCCAAATTTTGGCTGCAGCTAGGGGGCATTTAGGAACCCTTAACTACCAAGTTTGAAGTTCGGGGGACCTATGGCTGCAAATAGGCACAGTGAGGTATGCAAATGGGCACAATGAGGCAGCAAATGGGCATTGTTGACCCTCTTTTCCACTTACAGTAGCTGCACATTTCTCACCCTAGGCTTATACTCGAGTCAATACGTTTTCCCAGTTGTTTGTGGTAAAATTAGGTGCCTCGGCTTATATTCGGGTCAGCTTATACTCAAGTATATTTGGTATATAACATATGGTAGAATATATAATTATAATATAAGACTTTCTGTCTTGTTTTTTTGCTTTTTAAGGAAAAAGATTATTCTTTTGATCACAGCGCTACTGTAAAGTGAATATTTTTTGCACTTAGGTGTTTTGAATGAATTTTCTTAATAGCAGGATAAAATTTCCCCATGTCATTCAGAGATGAGCTTCATTTTTATTCGTATTTACCAAAAAGGACAAGTCCAGCTTGCTATACTGTTTTATCAGCCTTTTTTAACATCAGTTTACTCTGGACCATATAAGCTTCTGATGCAATTTTTTTTTATTAAACATATTGGCAAGGCTCAGGCTGCCTACAGACTTTCACAAGCTATCAGGTCACCTACTGAATCTAAGGAAATGGTGTGCTTGTGCCTATAGCAAGCAAGGTGAAGCACCCTATAGACATCCCTGGTTCCCATGTCACTGGAAGGGGGGAAGGCAGTTAATTATTTATGGAAATAATCCAAGCCAGGGGATCAACTGATCTCCCTTTTAATATAATCAGAAAATAAAAGAACAATGTCAACAAAATACACTTCGATAACAAGCACTACAATAATTTCTCAAAATATGTGAAAGTGAAGATGCACTATGATTTCCCTTCTAGAGGTTTATGCCGCGTACACACGGTCGGAATTCTCGTCGGGAAAAGCTCTAATGGTTTTCCCGTCGGAATTTCGACGGAATTTCTCTCAAACTGTCTTGCCTACACACGGTCACACCAAATTCCGACGGTCAATAACACCACGGCATACAACACGTTCGACAGCACTATAAAAGGGAAGTTTAAAGTGGAAGTAAACCCCCCTATCGTTTTCAGCCAAGGAAGCTGCCATCTTTGCCTCTGTTTAATCTTTAACTGCCACAGTGCTGCACATGTGATCCGTTATGACACCAGCCATTGGATGGTTTGACTGTTTGGTTGAGAGCACAGCCAATGTGCAGTTAGGATTCACGGCATGCCTTTTTTTTTTAGACTGTTAAATCGATGGGTTTACTTCCGCTTTAATACTTCTAAGCATGCGTCGAATAGTTTCCGAGCATGCGTCGGAATTTTGCGTGTCGGAATTGCATACACACGATCGGAAAATCCGAAAAATTAAGAACAGGTTCTCAATCCAAAGTTCGTCAGAAATTCCGACAGAAAAAGACCGGTACACACGGTCGGAAAATCCGATGAAAAGCTCCCATCGGACTGTTTCCATCGGAAATTCCGACCGTGTGTATGCGGCATTACACTATTGTCATGGTAAACCATGCACATTGTGGTGCCATTCACTTAAACAAAAAAAATTTACAAAATGCACCTTTGCTACAGCATGCTCAAGTGCACATAACAGATTTATTCTTTCCAATCATGTTTATTGAGTTTTCCAAGAAAGATTTACTTAACCAATATAGAAAAACCAGTGTGGTTACATTCTCCAGCATTCCCATTATAACTACGGTAGTCAGAATTAAGGAATGGAAATCTGCTGACAAGAAGTCAGTCGTTAATCAGTGGACTACAAAGGCCATTTGTTGTCACCCTACAACATACAATATTTGTTGAAAAAAAAATAGAGGATTGATTTTTCCTGCAATGAGACCCATTCAATATGAATTTGCTGCCGTAAAGTAATGTTCAATAAAGCACATGTGGTGCACCATGGTGTAAATGGGCACTTGGGGATTTTCAAGTTTTTCCAGCATGCTAGAAAATTCTGACTTAAAGGTGATTTTTTAATTAAAATTAAACCAGAGTTACCTGGTTTAACTCTGGTTTAATTTTAATTTAAGTCGATGTTAATTGCAGACGGAGAGGGTAGCTGGTGGAACTCTCCACCCCCTCTCTGCCCAGTAGCTCTTCTCCATGCAACTTTTCTCAAATACTCAATTCTATGCCCCTCCCCCTTCCTGAACCCTAAGACCCCCCCTCCCCCCTAGTTTATTTTCTTCTCTTTCACCCCCCCTTTCCCTTTTTTTTTTTTTTTACTCCTTCCTCCCCCCTTGACATCTCTCTGTTGTGCTACTATTCCCTACGGGAGCTATAAGGCATTATGGCAAATGAGTGGAAAGAGGAAGGGAATCACTAACACTGGTAGTTGATATTACCGTGACTCCAAAAACAACTAAACTTGGACTTAGCCGTCGTGCTTAAGTATAATTGTAAGTCTCAATAGACCCTCAAACCAATACTTGATCACAAGGGGAAATATAATAGGTTCTAATTCCCTAGCAATAAGGATGATGTGGAAGCGCACGTGATTCCCCGGGAAATGACCTAGTCCAGGGCTCAAAATTTCAAGTCCTGAGCTACTAGCTAGGCCTCAAGGGTTACTCGCCACCAGTTGCCCCACCCAACCCCTACCGTGCCCAGCCCCTAATTCCACCTCCTAAACATGGCCTCATAAATTATATCATGAAATTACCCTTAAATGTTTTATGCAAAATTAAGCAACTTTATCCATGCTCATCAATGCGGCCTCACCCGTGTCCACCAATGTGGCCTCACACTTGTCCACCAATGCGGCCTCACCCTTGTCCACCAATGCAGCCTCACCCTTGTTCACCAATGCAGCCTCACCCTTGTTCACCAATGCTACCTCACCCGTGTCAACCAATGCGGCCTCACCCGTGTCCACCAATGCGGCCTCACCCGTGTCCACCAATGCGGCCTCACCCGTGTCCACCAATGCGGCCTAACCCTTGTCCACCAATGCAGCCTCACCCTTGTCCACCAATGCAGCCTCACCCTTGTCCACCAATGCAGCCTCACCCTTGTCCACCAATGCAGCCTCACCCTTGTCCACCAATGCAGCCTCGCCCTTGTCCACCAATGCAGCCTCGCCCTTGTCCACCAATGCAGCCTCGCCCTTGTCCACCAATGCAGCCTCGCCCTTATCCACCAATGCAGCCTCTCCCTTGTCCACCAATGCAGCCTAACACTTGTCCACCAATGCTGCCTACCTGTGTCCATCATGAAGGGGAGCAGAGGGGAAGAAGAGCATTGCTGGCCGGATGATATGAGCACCGAGGGACATTACTGGAACAGCTTTGATTTAAATTGCCCCCTGGCCAGGGAACTTTGATACACATCACTCGTCCCGTGTTGGATGGGTGATCTGTCTATCAAATTCCCCGGGACCGGGGGGCGGGGCTGTGTGTGAAAGCGAGTGCAGGGAACACACGGCAATTTAAATCAAAGCCACTAGTGCTGTTCCCTGAGCTCATATCATCCGGCCGGCTCTGTCCTCTCTCTTCCCCTTCGTGAGTGGGAAAAGGACTCGCTGGCCGGTAGTGCTCACCCCCCCTCACTCCCAGACAGCCCTTCCTCGCCAGCCCTCAAAATTTACTCGCAAAATGCGAGCAGGCGAGTGTAAATTTTGAGGGCTGACCTAGTCTTTATATAATGTTGAATATACTTATCTCTGTAAGTCTTTTATTTTACATGGTTTGTTTGTCTTAGTAGAATATGCATTTGTACCTACCTACTAAACTACATGCCTTGTTCACGGTTGAACGATGTTACTACACTTTGTCTATTCAACTTGATTTTGTATGTTGATAAAAACGTAAGAAAATTTGGTTAAAAAAAAAAAGGTGATTTTTAGGTATGGAAATGTTTACAGTTACATTGGTCCAGCTTGGAGCAGTGTAACTATGCATGTACCATTGCCGATCCCCCTGGAAGCCGCAAGTCCTTATAATAGGCAACACTACTACAGTGATCTCCACTAGCTTTTGGGTACCATGCCTAGCAGCTGCCCTGCTGCTTATTGAACATAGGAGGTCATTTACTTGGCAGGACTCTCTTCAGAGAACAGTTTTATTTTTATTAATTAGTGCAAATCATTCTCTGATTGGATTTAGTGGAGATTATGATGTCATTGCCACGCCGCTCCACCCGGTCTTAGTACTGGAATCATGCTGGATCCTACCAAGTTAAACGTTCCAAATAATTCATAAGGATATCTTCACACAGGTTTATAATGAGGTAGGTGTCATTGACACCCATTGTACAGTCTCCCCGGGCTAGCTCATAAATGGCTGTCTGGAATCCGTAGGATGCATAAACACATCTATTGGTATACCAAGAATAGTCCCACGTGATCAGAAAACCTTTCTTTGTATTTTACAGAAGAAAAGTTAAATACTGTATTTTTTGATAGGCTTCCTAAATTTTTGTCTAGATCTATAAACAGTGATGGTATTTAAAACCATGTTTTTTGGTCCTAATTATTGTACTTTATTTTTAAACATTTATTTACAATAAGTCTCAAGCTTGCAGAAGTTTGGTCACATGACTACTCTTTGGAAACAGGACAGTGATAGATTGGAGTGGATAATTTGGAGACCCGACTCTTCAGGCTTCAGACAGTCTAATAAAATCATCCTCCTTGCCATAGCCGGCCCTGGGCATATGCCCCTTTTTCCCATTTAATATGTTGGCTGCGTTTGATCCGGCTCTTCCTGGCTGATTTTACAATCCTGACCGTTCCCGATCTATATCGTTCAAACAGACTGTGCAGAAGGTTATATGGCAAAGTTATGCATTGTGGAGTTTTTGCTTTGCGTCTGTTCCCTTATAATAAAATCTCGCCCTTCTGTTTTGTTAACAAATGAGTATTCAGCGGCTCAGCCCAGCGTTTTCCCAGCGCGAAGCATTTGCATCCCTAGCAGGATTTTGTTGTCTGTGAAAGTCACCAGTCTTACTGGGCAGCGTGGTTGGAGCGCTTGTAATTAGTCTGCAGATTGCATGCTCCTTCAGACTGAAGATGACCCTTCTGGATACCCGCACAAGATAACAGCTGGCATATTCCCCAGTGGCCCGTTTGTCCTTTGGTTTGTAACCAGCAGAGTCGGAGCTCCATCCCAAGATCCACAGCAGGACAGCCGTGGCCTCCAATGCTGGACAGCAGACGAGACACTAATAAATGTGATTACAAAATGTGGGATCAGTATCAAGAAATCCTCTGTGCTAATCCAGCAAATTACATCCTCCGCAATGTCAAGATTTAAAGATACATAGCCACTTCTGCTGCTAGAATGCTTAGCTGTGGCTTGAATCATCTGTTCTTACATAGAATGGGGCTGTGTAAACACCAGAAAATTCCATAAAGTAGCCAGACACCGTAAAAGCATGCCAAATGGTAGCCGTATGCAAGCTGTGAAATGCTTTGAGAAAAAGTGAAAAATATATAAGTAAGGTGTTATCTAAGACACCAGCAAAAGCTTGTTCTTTAAAGTTAACTGTACTATTAGTATACTTTGTATGTATAATGTATATCCCAAACCTTTCTATTCTTTCTATATATTTTTTTTTTTGTTTTGGATAGATTTGGAAAGGGTTAAAAAATGTTTCCCCCCTATGTTTGCCACACCAGGGAGATTTCCCTTCACTTCCTGTCTTAATGACAACAGGAAGTGAGTAGAAAGTGACGGGAATTCCCCGCATAGACAGTTGTCACTGGTACAAATGTCCTCCTTGGAAACAATATAGTTCCTTTTGTTATAGTGACAACTGTAAACATTTCAATTTTGCATTACTTTGTTTCAGTTACAGTGGTCAGTAGGTGAAACCGAGAATGTGAATTTACCCAGCAGGGACACACAGCAATAAAAAAATTGACATATGTTCTAATCCTTTCCTTGCTCTCTCCAAAATGTTATAAACAAAAATGTATTGGCTTTAGATATACTTGCACTGTCACCTTAACAATTCACGTGCTGTTATTAGGTGTAAATCATACCTGTAAACAAAAAAGTTTGGCTATATACTTGCCTCGCTCTGTTCCCCCCCCCCCCATGGGGCCTAGGCAAGGATGACTTTGCACTCCTTCCGGCTAGATCCCAGGGAATACAGAGCAGCCAAAATCTTGCAAGAGGACTCCTTTGCAATGGACTGGAATGTCTTCAAATACATTTTTTTTATTACGTGCTCATTCCCTGGAGTCAGTGGGCGGAGATGAGACAGAGGGAGTCAGGGGCATGTTGGAGGCGTCAGAACAGCGCGACGGCCATATTTATACACCCAGTACACTCAGTACTCATCCGCAGTAAGGCTTGTTAGTTGTTCCACACAGCCAAGTTATGTTGCACAGCCAAAGCCAGTGCTGCCTTTTAGTGCCCATCAGTGCCACATATCAGTGCCCATCAGTGCTGCATATTAGTGCCGCCTCATCAGTGCCCTCTGTGTAGCCTATTAGCGCACATCAGTGAAGGATACAAATTACTTATTTACAAAATTGTGCTTTGAAATCTGTCACATGACAATAAAAGAAAGTATCTGTAATCGGCATCGGCGAGTACTTGAAAAAAAGTATCGGTACCTGTACTCAGTCTTAAAAAAGTAGTATCGGTGCAACCCTAGTATGCACTCATAGACACGAAATAATTCAAATGCCGCACATCAGAACAGCCCAGGTGTAAGACAAATAAAAGCGGCTTTACCCTGGCTCTGACCAGGCCACACCCCCAGACAGGTTTCACCCTGCCCACAGGGCTTAATTTTGGAATAGGCATGACTAAGCCCGTGGATATGGTGAAACGCATCGGGGGGCCCTGGCATGGTTGGAGACATGCTGAAGCCGCTTTTATTTATCTTACACCTGGGCTGTTATGGTGTGCAGCGTTTGGATTATTGTCTTTTTTTTTTTTTTACAGCTACACCCACTAACAATAGGTGATTTGTAAAGAGGGAGAAGATTCAGGTAATTTAAGCATAACCCTGCATTGTACTGCAAGGTCTGCTTTAAAAAACAGGCAGTATTGGCCTCCCCCTTCCTCTGCTTTAGAGGTTCCCAGTTGTAAATTGGACTGGGTTGGGCAGAGTTTATCTCCTCTATAGAAGTGACAGCCTGCAGATTCATACCAGGCATATGCAAGGCCAGACTAATATGCTTGATGTCGGAATCCTAGATTGTAAGCTCTAATCAGCAGGGCCCTCTGATTCCTCTTGTACCAAATTGTAATGTAACTGTAATGTCTGCCTTCATTTTGTTAAGCACTGCGCAAACTGCTGGCGCTGTATAAATCCTGTATAATAACAATATAATAATAAATGGAAGAGGTGGGAGGAGTTGAGAGGACTGGACACGAAATCCCACGACCGATGGGAGGAGTGAAGGATCAAGGGGAGAAAGTGGCTCTCCATTGTAGTATAATTAGGATTGTGTGATAGTAGGAAAAGGGGCGGAGAACCATCTGTCAAATCATAGATTTGGACTCCTCCCATTGATCAAAAATGTTGAATTTTTTTTTGGGCGGGGGGGGGGGGGTGGCTGGGGGGTTGCAAGTAGCTGGCCTTGCCTAGGGCACAATATAGACTAGCATCAGCCCTGCATATATTGCATTGCATGTTTTAGCTGGCCAACTGTGTCAGAGTGGTCCCTGGCCAGTCCTTGCTCTACAGTGTAAAATGCTTATAGCATACTTTAATGGACATACAGTTGTGTGAAAAAGTATTTGGCCCCTTTCTGATTTTTTTGCATATATATGTCACTCAGATCATCAAACAAATTTTATTACTACACAAAGATAACCCGAGTAAATACAAAATTCAGTTTTTAAATAATGGTTTCATTTATTAAGGCAAAAAAGCTGTCCAAACCTGCCTAGCTTTATGTAAAAAAGTAATTGCCCCCTAAACCTAATAACTGGTTGTGCCACCCTTGGTAGCAACAACTGCAATCAAGCGTTTGCGATAACTGGCAATGAGTCTTTCACATTGCTGTGGAGGAATTCTGGCCCACTTTTCTTTGCAGAATTATTTTATTTCAGCCACATTGGAGGGTTTTCCAGCATGAACGGCCTGTGTAAGGTCATGATACAGAATCTCAATTGGATTTAAGTCCGGACTTTGACTAGGCCACTCCAAAACCTAAATTTTGCTTTGTTTAAACCGTTTGGAGGTGGACTTGCTTGTATTTCGCATCATTATCTTGCTGCATAACCCAAGTGCACTTGAGCTTGAGGTCACGAACTGATGGCTGGACATTCTCCTTTAGGATTTTATGGTAGAGCTCAGAATTAATGGTTCTATCAATTATGGTAAGTCGTCCAGGTCCTGAAGCTGCAAAGCAGCTCCAGACCATCACACTACCACCACCACCACCATGTCTGACTGTTGGTATGATGATCTTGTTATGAAATGCTGTATTAGTTTTAGGCCAGATGTAACGGGATGCACACCTTCCAAAAAATTTTTGTCTCATGAGTCCACAGAATATTTGCCTAAAAGTCTTGGGGATAATCAAGATGTTTTTTGGTAAATGTGAGATGAGCCTTTGTGTTCTTTTTGGTCAGCAGTGGCATTGGCCTTGGAATCCTCCCATGGATGACATTTTTGCCCAGCCTCTTTCTTATTGTTAAATCATGAACACTGATCTTACCTGAGGCAAGTGAGGCCTGCAGTTCTTTAGATGTTGTTCTGGCTTCTTTTATGACCTCCTGGATGAGTCGTCGTCATGCTCTTGGAAGAATTTTTGTAGGCCGGCCACTCCTGGGAAGGTTCACCACTGTTCCAAGTTATCTCCATTTGTGGATAATGGCTAATCCGTGGATCACCGGAGATCCAAAAGCTTAGAAATTGCTTTGAAACCCTTCCTAGACCGATACATGTACATTAATTTGTTTCTCTCTTTTTTTTTTTTTTAGATTGTGGCATGATGTGTGGCTTTTTCTGATCTGTTAGCGTGCTTCACTTTGTCAGACAGCTTCTATTTATGTGATTTCTTGATTCAACAGGTCTGGCAGTAATCAGGCCTGGATGTGGCAAGTTAAATTTAACTCGACTTCCCCAAAAATTGTGGTTAATCACAGTTCATTCATGATTCAGCATGGGAGGGGGGCAATTACTTTTTCACAAAGGGCCAGGCAGCTTATTTCACTTTTAATAAATGAAATAATAATTTGAAAACTGCATTTTGGGTTTACTCGGGTTATCTTTGTGTAATATTAAAATTTGTTTGACCTGAATCTTAAGTGTGAGAAATATGCAAAAAAATAAAAAATCAGGAAGGAGGCAAATACTTCTTCACACAACTGTATAGTGCAGATATGGGGAAGACATTGACGTTTAATTATACATGCAAGCTTTGTCATTTGTAGTCTTTCTTGCATTAAATGTATTCTTCTATTCTATCTAGGTCCTGCTAGTTTTGGATACAAGGACTCAAGAGACCTTTATTTTAAAAGTGAGTACAAATATATCTGGAATATCGTTGTAACTTTTTGTTTACCTTCCTGCCTTATTATCCTACAACCTGCTAGCTAATTTCAAGAAGTCAAAGGTTCCGTGTTCTGTAAAGGAAACGTAAAGGTATAGCCCACTTTAACCATTCATTATGCTGCAAGGACCTTGATGACAAACTCAACATTTAATTGCAGTTGGAGCAGCCCCATGAATGATGGCAAGATTCTCCATTGGGAGGTGCTGGCTTCTATTTATGTAGGCGCAGCTGATGCTTCTTTACAATTTGGTAAGGGTTTTGTCAGGTGAAACTTCTTAAAGCAGACAATTTAAATAATGAGCTGAATTACTGAAGCTTATTATAGCGCCTCATCCCTTTAAGTAGAGTCAGAAATTTATTTGGATAAACCAAGGATTGGGACTTTTAGGGCGCAATAGACAAATGATTAAATATAAAATAAATTTATTGAAAAAAATATCATAATATAACATTATGAGGTTCATTGAGTGCGTCATAGAGAGGGAAATAACAGCCAAGACTGAATCAGTCTCGGAATCCATCTATTGGGTATATTATTAATAATTAATAATTATTAATATACCCAATAGATGGATTCCGAGACTGATTCAGTCTTGGCTGTTATTTCCCTCTCTATGACGCACTCAATGAACCTCACGTATTCAGCATTCTTTGTGGACTGCGAGACGTTCTGCTTGAACACACAGGTTAGCTTTGGAGCTTATTAGCTCCACTCACTCATCTTTTACATGATGTTCGTTCCATATCAATCTATTTGTATGTGTCAATCATATGTGTTCAGTATTTGATTCTATTTCTTCTATTTCTGTGAATATTGTATGACATTGTTCAGTTCTCCTGAGGAAGCCCGAATTTGGGTGAAACATGTTGAGAAACACAAAACTTTGCCAATTCTCATCTCTTTTCAGTGATGTATTGTTTTTAAACGCTGTTACAGACATATGATGTCAATAATGTTATATTATGATATTTTTTCAATAAATTTATTTTATATTTAATCATTTGTCTATTGCACCCTAGAAGTCCCAATCCTTGGTTTATCCAAATAAATTTCTTAAAGCAGACCCTTTACTATAAGGGCTTGTGTTGATGAGTTCACCCCCCCCCCCCCCATACAAGTTTATGGAAATGCAAAAGAAGCTTAAAGGAGGTCAAAATCAGGTAAATTTCACCTGTAATGAATTGTGAACAACCTTAGAGTCTCAAGCTAACGTCAAAAGCATGCTGTATTTGTCAGCGTATATCAAAGCACATTGACACAGGCCCTAAGTGACAAGTTAAAGTTTGTGCATACCTGAGTGTTGGGCACTGCCAAACCAGTTTAAAGATGGCCATAAACTACTCTTATTGCTCTTTTTTTTTTTTTTTTTAGTTTAACTTGCAAGTTAAACAGGAGAAAAAAAATCGAGCAGATTCCACCATTCAGTGCGCATGGGAGAAACCCCCTACTGGCCTATTGTATTCTGACAGCTGCAGGCGGCGGCTGTCTGAATACTCAAACAGCGGCTAAACTGTCTGGTATTCGGATAGTGTACAGCCAGCTTTGGTAGCTAGAAAATCTTTTGCTGCAGAGTGTTCCTAAAGCTGAGGACCACCTTCTGGTTTCCACTTAGGCTCCATTAAAATTAATCTCGAGAAACACTCCTCTGATAATGCAATAAAAACATAGAAACAGAAAAGTGACAGCAGAAAAAAGACTGGGTGGTCCATTAAGTCTGCCTGTTAACTTTTTCTGTCTAAGTATAGATCTATGATTGTCTCAAGTATGTTTGAAACCACTTACTGTTGTCTGACTCACTACCTGTGCTGGAAGTTTATTCCAAGCATCAACTTCCCTTCCAGTAAAGTAATACTTTCTAAGATTAGTTTTGAACTTTTCCTCCAGTTTGAGGTCTCAGTAGGTAACTGAGGGCCTAAAATGGATAATGGAATACATTGAGGGTGTTTCTCAGCATCAACCATTCAGAAGTCAAAATGGGCACAATACGGGCGCAATCGGCACAATACAATACACAATATAGGTTTTAGGGGCTCCTGATGCACCCTGCAGTGATGGATTGCCCCAGTAAAGCCGGCCATAAGCAGAGCAATTTTCTCTTCTGCAATCACAGGCCCCATGGCAGGGATCCCCCCCCCATCAACACTGACTGTGTTAATGAGGGGGGAATCCCTGCCCCAGAGCCATTGTGTTCTCTTAGCGGGGAAGCCACCCTTGCCAGGAGAACACAGTGATTGGTAGCATCTTTAACAGCCGCTAGCGATAATCGCATCTAAAATCCAATAGGTTGGTTGTATCCAAGTTGATCGATCAACTTGGGTACAACCAGCCTTCCCATACATGGTTCAAATCTCTGCTGAACCAACCGAGATCCGTACCATCTATGGCCGGCTTAATAATGACTAATAATCAGATATGAGCCTATTTCAACATGTCAGCTGTGGTGACAGGTTTGCTTCAAATAATTTGTTGTAGAGGTTGTATATTTCCTGACCTTCACCAGAAAAAATGACAGCTGACATCTGATTGGTTGCTGTAGGTTATGCGTAAGGTTTTCCTTTCCTATCAGGTCCATTAAAGGTTTGTGTTACAAAGCACAGCAAGGTTGGTATGTCTAAACGAAAGAATCAGATCATTGGTTCGTCAAGCCTTCTAAAGCTAGGACCTGTCTTCCAGTGTGTGCACAGAAAGTGAAAACACAGAGAGAGAGGTCACCAGCAGAGTACACAAAGTGTCACTCTGATAACTTAGTTTGAGAGTGAGATTCTAATAGAAACGTTGACCCGTGTAATTGATTTTAATGGTAGCTTTGTGCCATCTTCTGTTCTCTGGATACCTGCCAGATGCCATCAGCCGAGCCTCTGGGGATTGAAGGACATGGAGGAGCAGATGAGCGGCTTTCCTAATGCCCACAGTAGCTCAGATAGATTATTTTGGTTGATAAACAGAAAGCACAGCAGGATCCAAAGGAAGCTCAGGGTACAACTGACCTTTCTGTTCTCTGTCAGGGTCTGAGGAAAAGCAGCGAGGAGTCTGGGAGCAGAAAGACTATTATTCCCCGCTGTGTGCCCAACATGGTCTGCCTGCGCAAGTACATCATCTCCGAGGAATCTGTGTATCTAGTGCTGCAGCATGCCGAAGGTCAGTGGCTGTATCAAAGACTCCTGGAAATACTGTACATCCATTGACCAATTTATCCGGTGTCTTCTCAAGCTGTCCTCTTCTTGCTTATTATAATGTGTGTTCCAGCATAATAAATATAATAACTGACATAATAGGATTCATAATCAGATCATTGCTGTGATGAAAGGGAATATATTTATGATCACATGTATAGGTTGTACTTCCTGCTAAGTGCAGTGGCTGTTCTTTACTGTTCTTCAATCTCTCTCTCTCTCTCTCTCTCTCTCTCTCTCTCTCTCTCTCTCTATCTCTCTCTCTCTCTCTCTCTCTCTCTCTCTCTCTCTCTCTCTCTCTCTCTATATATATATATATATATATATATATATATATATATATATTTCTCTCTCTCCACACGTTAGTATTCCAGTGTCCTCACCATCCATCTGGGGCCCTCCCTCAAACTCACGTGGTCGATGTGCGGCTTCCCTTCTCTTTTGATTTAGGAAGTGTAATGGACAGAGATGGTTTGAGGAGTTTTGTCTGCATCCGGTTTTAGTATGGAGAAAGCCTGGAGCAGAGCACAACTTACAGTACTCAAAGAGATTGGGAACAATACAATCAGTGGCCTATTCTTTATCACAGCAGCAGTTGTTTGGGGTTTCTAACTGAATGCTGGGTAAACAATAAAAACATGGAACAGCAAGCATGTAAAAAATGAAACCCATGTCATAAATGATTACACTTCTATGTACTGCAAGACACTTTAATTTCCACTTTTCCTTCACTCCTCAAACCCCCCTTCCCTCTACCCATAACCTATTCTTGGCTATAAAAGCGTACAAATAAAGGGCTAGACAGACAGAGTGCTCTTGGGCTATGTCCGCCAGATATTTGTAGCAGCGCTATGTGGTAATTTCTCAACTCAATGTGAAAAATGTATTTAGAGAAATGCACCTCTAATGAAATTCATAAAAACGACTAAATAAATAGTAAAATAATAAGTAAAATAATGAATATTCAATGTGCACGTGAATGAAAAATAAATAAATAAATAATTGGATCAATAAATAATAATTGGATTTGCACTGCGTGTCTTCAACAAATGGTAAAGAGTCCACGTGTTAAAAAAAGCTCCTCCAATCTGGTAAATTAGCAATATGACAATGGTGACAGTTCTATAATCATGTGAAAATATAGTTCTGTGCTGATATTCCGTGAGTGATCCAAGCCTTCCACCATAGATTTCACCGTGTGAGAAGATTGTCCCCTTTTGGGGGTACACTCACCAGAGATATATTTTATATATGCCTTTGGTTATAAATCATATGGACCTTCTCTTCCAACATCAGCCAAAAAATTCCCCAGCGCGTGAATGCAACCAGAAAACAGCCTTCTCCTCCAGCATCAATCAGTCATATCCTCATCAGCGCGGTCATTTAAAATCATGCATGGAAACAAATATTGGGCCACATAGCGTAATATTGCTTTAAAAATATTTATTGAGACAATTTCCCCTTTAAACATAAAATTCCCCCTAGTGGGTCCTGCGTACCAAAAACAAATAATAGTGTAGCATTTGGGTAATCGCAAGCGGAATACTGTGCCTGCTCTGGCCGGATATGGAGCCTTTCTATGCCTCTATTAGGGAGAAGGGCGTCCTTCCTGTCCAGAAAACCCTGGAGCGCACCGTGGACCGCAAAACGTCTGACGTCACTTCCTGTTGACCTACGCACTGACGCGTTTCGTCATTTCCGACTTTTTCTCGAGGGCGTCTCACTATCCCAAATATTGTAAGTACATACATCCTAGTAGCGCAGAGCGGTGTAATTCTTAGGAGGGCGGGAATTTTAAACACCCTTTTTTTTATAGTATTCTTGGCTATAAAAAAAAAAAAAAAAACACCAAGATGCCTACTTACTGCTTTTCAAAGGCCTCCTGGGTTTCTTGCAGCCACCATGCAGTAATCGTGTTGATGCTGCTCATGTAATGACTTCCCATAGACTTGAATGGGCTCTTACTTCAATGGTACTGGCTCATTGACGTCCACAAAGTTACTGTGCAGGGGTGGGCAGTACTGAACAAGGGATTCGCTTAGAATAGGTTAGAGGCTGGGGAGGGCAAGCCAAGGAGTTTTCATTCTAAGGTGAACCTTTCTTTTAAATAAAATCTCGTCTCCATTTTTTTTCAAGCATGGTATACCTGAATGACTCCCAGATTTTAATAAGCTCTGGTTTTCCACTTTAGCCATTTAATTAGTACACTCCATGTAATCTTTAAAGGGCAATGGGTTTGATTTGCTAAAACTGAAGCGTGCAAAATCTGGTGCAGCTCTGCATAGAAACCAATCAGCTTCCAGGTTTTTTATTTTTTATTTTTATTTTTTGTCAAAGCTTAATTGAACAAGCTGAAGTTTGAAGCTGATTGGCTATCATACACAGCTGCACCAGATTTTGCACTGTTCAGTTTTAGTAAATCAACCCCATAGTATACTATTTTCACCGTTTTTTCACACTTGCATTATGTGTTGGCATGGCCATTTATAGTCGGGGGCATGTGACAGGGTGACATTGCAAGAACTCAGTTGGAGGACAGCTGTCATGCAATAACAGGACGTGCCTAATCAAAGACCTTCATGGCATAATCACCAGGTTTTAATTGAAGGAATGTGCCCTGAAAACAAATTTTGAAGTTACATTAACATGATAAAAAATTTAGTGAGAATTTACTATTTTAGTGTTAATGTTTAAAGTAGAAGTCCACCCTAACACTAAAATCTCTAAATCTACTCGCATCCACAATCTAAGACTAACCTATCTAGCCCTGTAAAGAAGAAATGACTATACATACCTTTTTTGAAGCCAGTCCGGTCCCACGCTGAGCTGTCAGTGGCGGCGGCGCTGTGGAGGCGGGTGAAGAAGAGGCCGCCAACAATGGAAGCCCCATAGTAACCCTGGAGGACGTCACTTCCCATCTGTTGTCGGCTGTCTCCTCTGCAAAGCTTCCGCTGTTGGAGACTGGACCTGAGCAGTTTCAAAAAAGGTATGTATAGCAATTTCTTCTTTACAGGGCTAGATAGTCTTAGATCGTGGATGCCTGTAGATTTAGAGATTTTAGTGTTAGGGTGGACTTCCACTTTAAATCTTTACATTTTGCTTAGCTCAAGAATGAAGTATCTGCATTAGTGAGAGGTTAGAAATAATTAAAGACTTAAGTTCATCTTTTAAAACAAAATACATGCACATGTTTTTGGAGATAAAAAAATGTGCCTTTTACGCCGCCTCCTGGAGCTTACTCATGGGGATGGGCCCATCCCCATGAGTAAGTTCCAGTGGACGAAGTGAAACACGTTGGGGGCATGGCCCAGCGAGGGTCCAGGCTGAGACTGCCACTTGTCTACTCATAGCAGGTCTTGTTCTGATGTGCACGTCCCGGGATCCTCTGCTCTTATCCATCTGCCGCAATGGCAGAGAGAACTTGTAGTGTCAAATGTGACAGCGGCTGCAGGGGAGAGGATCCCCCACCTGCTATCATGGGTGGGTAAGGGGGGCAAAGGTGGGTGCTGCATAGTAACATGTTACACCCTAAATATGATGTAACATGTTACAAAAGGTAAACTTATACTTTAACGCATTAAAAAAAAATAGTTTAGGTTGCTTTTAATTGCTCAAGCGAGAGGAGGAACAAGTGCTTGGGTCAGCCCATTCAGTTATGGTTAGGGGCAGGGCATACGTGGGACAATTTTTTTTTTTTTTTTTTTTTTAGCCCTGTTCTTGCCAGTTGGAGCTAATGTGCCAAGGTAAGTCGGCACAAAACTAAGCAGTTGTCCAGAAGCACCCTTAAAGTTTTGTTTAATCTGGCTGCATTGAATATTAATAAACATATCTCTTTCTTCTCCATTGAGCGACACGGGAAGATAATCCCCTTCATTTTACCAGCATGCCTGTTTTTTATTAGTGTCCCAGGGGAATGGACGTCTTCTCTTCAGCTGTCCTGTGTCAAAGACCTTCTTATTTTTGCTAGCACCTTTTACTTTTTACAGATTTTCTTCCAGCTGTCTGGTGTGGTTGTCCTGTCCTGGCCTTTGGAGAGCCGTTTCTGGACTTTGCTGGGATAGGCTGTAAGTGAACTTCAGACACTGGGTTTCACGTAGGGCAATTTTTAGACTCATTTTCTATAAGAGTTAGCTGCAGAGTGATTTCCAGGTCCAGACCAGCTGCCTTTGCCAGTGTTTTCCTTGTCTTTGAAGACTCACTTTGTGCATAAGCCAGCTGGGCCAACTACAGAGAGCTACCTCAATTACATAGGTCACAGGGCACCTTAAAATTCCTGTTCCTCACCGGTGTTGCTGCAGAAGGGGGTTAGCACTGATGTAAGCTGTTCTTCACTCCCTTTCCTGCCGTATGTCTCCCCTCTTTTGCTTATGGAGAGCCACATTGAACTTCAATCTGCAGTTCATTCCTGACTTTGATAACTGCAGGCAGACCAACCCTTACTAGCTACCAGCTGTCTGGGGTTCTTGTGTACCTAAAGCTTTGCCTCCTAAGCCGGCCATAGATGGTTTGAATCCCAACCGGTTCAACAGGGACTGGCCGAGGTTTGATCCTTCTATGGGCAGACTGATAGTACCCAATTCAAACCAAGCAGCCCCAAAGCCTTTGGGGCTGCTTACAGTGTGTCAACTGATGGTCCTGATGTCAGTAGTTTTAAATTCTAATGCCCTTAGAGCCTGTTCCATCATCGAAATCCTCTTTAACTTTGTCAGGTGTGGCTGGTCGCTCTGCTATTTAGGCTGAGATTTTTATACAGTCATGCAAGACTTTATGGCCCAAATCCCCTGTTATTTGCTGTCTCTGACCACAAAGGCGACAAACACACTCCCACAGGTTATGTATCTTATTTACCCACTGCCTTGCCAGCTTCTGAGCCATTAGCTGCTGAGACTCTGATTCTGAGTCACTCCAATCTTTGGCTGATAAGATTGGCTCTGTGGTACCACTACTACAGTCCACTGCCATTACATCCAAATGAATAGACTATTTATTATCAGTGCCGTGCACACCACTCTGAAACCTGTTGCTTCTAGTTCTTTTTCAGTCTTGTACCTATTTGGGGAGAATCTTGTACAAAAGTGGTTCACCTCTTCTGTAGATCCAGCAGTGTCCCGTCTTAAAAAAGTGACTACTATATCAGTGGAGGATGCACCCTTTAAAGACCCAACCAAAGCAGTTGGAAGCCCTCTTTAAAATTCTGTTCTCTCTGACCGGCCCTGCTTTTCACCTCATCTTGGCTGTGACTTTACTGTGCCAAACTATGGGTGGCTGGTCAAATTCCTTAAGAGATTTTAACACTGCTGTGGTTGATCCATTAATTATAGGACATGTGCCGCAAATGGCTGTAGCTTTCAATCTCAGTTGTGACAATCTGCTGGAGGCTTCCCGGCTGTCGCATAGGTCTCCTGTCAATACACATGCTTAGGACACTTTGATTGAAGTGTTGGACCTTGTTCAAGAAGTGTCTAATCTGCATAGCCTTCGAGTGACGTCTCTTTGGATATAGCATTGGATATAGCATTGATACCATTATCAAGAATGCTACTGATAGCAATAGCACCAATCTTCCCACCACATCGGAACCTGTGAAGCTTGATTCCCCGTCCACTCACAGGGGTTGGGGCTCAAAGTCTGCCAGTCCAGCCTTCCTCGACATGAAGGTGTTCCTCCACTTTCAGGGATGTTTGTTATTTTTTGCAGGTACTTCGACAGCTTGCATCTCAGATGCTTGGGTGCAGGAGGTGGTATCTCAGGTCTACAAATTGGAATGTCATTCCATGCCCCCTCTTCAGCTTCTCACCTGCAACCTTCCTGTGTCATTGCACAGATCTGCAAATCTCCATCACATCCTCTCAGGTCTTTTAGACCAAGCTGTCATTTTGCTAGTTCCTGTGGCAGGAACGTTTCAAAAGATTTTACTCCAACCTATTCACTGTTCCCAAACCAAAAGGGACATCTGCCTCATTTTGGATTTCAAAGCTCAGAATGCCTTCATTCAAGCTCAGAAATTCCAGCTGGAATCTACTAGGTATGTCATTGCCTCCCTTCACCAGGGAGGCTTTTTGGCATCTGTGAACATCAAAGTCTTGTACCCACATATCCCGAGTTTTCAGGGCATTAGCATTTGCTCTGCCTTGTGGGGCCCCTACACTACCGGTTCATTGCCCTGCCTTAAGTTCTCGCCTGCACCTTAAGTCTTCACCAAGGTGCTTGCTAAACTATTAGTTCTACTGCACTGTTGTGGCATTCCCATTCCTAAACAACCTTCTGTTAAAAGAACTGTTGGAATTGGCCTTGTCAGACAAAGTGGTTTTGAGTGTTCAGACGTTACAGCTGTTGAGATGGATCTTGAACCTTTAGAAATTGGTACTGGAAGCCACTCATTGTTTGGAGTATAAGGGTCTATTTCTACACACAGGCCAGAGTGTGTCTTTCACATTCAAAAGGGTAACTTTAAAACTCGCCAATGTGATATTAAAATTCTACAGTACAGGAATCGTCCAACTCTCTTGTTTACTATAGGAGTCTGAAACCTGATGATAGCCTCCTTAGGGAAAGTCCTATCAGACCTCTACAATGCAACATTACCTACAGCTGTACGTTTTCCAAGACCTATGTTGCATTTGGGGGGCACCAGATGTGGACTTTCCGACCTACTGGTTCAGCAACAAATTGTAAAGGTTTATCTCCAGGTACAGGAATCTCCTGGCGGAAGTAGTGGATGCACTGTGGTGGCTCGATGGGATCAGCACACCCTGATCTATGCCCTTTCCTCCCCTTAAACTAATCTTTGCTTCCTATTGAGGTGGAGGGCCTTCCAGCGACCCTTGTTCCAGACTGGATCAAGAGGATATGGAATGCTGATCTGGTGGGCTTTACCAGATCGTCAAGATCATTTGTCTCTAGGACCAATTTACCATCCTGCTTCACAGTTGATAGCTTTAACGACATGGCTGTAGAAGCCCAGAGGTGGAGCATCTTGGGAATTTTTGATTCCTACAATGCTAAACACTATAAAGGTGTGAAGGGCATTTGGTATGAATCTTGGCACACTAGGATTTTCTTGGTGGAATGAATCCTCTTCTTCCAGCAGCCTGGTCTAGTGTTGTCCAGTGTTTGGCTCTTAGCAGTATCAAGGGCAAGGTTTCTCCTTAATTAAGACTTTTGTACAGGGAATTTCCTATGTAGCTCCCTCTGTTTGTAGCTCTGTGATCTGAATCTGGTTCCTTGCTTCAGAAACTGCCATTTGAATCCATTAGAGACATTCCTTCCTCTGCTTTCACCCACAAGGTGGTATTCCTTGTAGATATCGCCTATGTGAGGTGAGTTTTTGAACTGGTGGCCTTATCCTACAAAAGTGAAAAAGCATAAGTGTGCCTTGGGACTTTGAATGATGTGCAACACACGCAGCCACTAAATACATAGTGCACAAATGTATTGATAAGTTCTCATTACATTACATGAAAAATCTATAAAATATTGTCAAGCTGATTCATAATAATTCCATTATACATTTCATACAAAATAAAATTGTTCCCAATGTCAATACATGATAAAGTTGAAATATGCATCCTAAAAACTTGATGCATTTCGCAAATCTCAGTCTGCTTCCTTAGGAGAAGCGTATATACGAATATCTGTAAAGTAGAACATCAATTTAAAGTAACATAATAAGTAATATGTGGTATTGTTCAAACCTCAAGGACCACCACAGGGACCCAATACTTGCAGATCAGCTAAAATTCAGTACAATTGGCACTATCTCTAAAAGGCAACCACCAGGGACATCTGACCCAGGAGCTGCGGGAATGGGACCGCGGGGACCTGGAGGGGACAGACAAAAGGTAGGTATAGTAAAGATGCATCTGATCTATAATGTCACACAAAATGATAGCTGTAAAGAAAAAAATGTGCCTAATTAATTATTATGTATCTGGATCCAAAAGTGTGGCGTCAACCAAAAATAAAGTAGCGCAAAAGCAACAGTATATTGGTGGACAGAAAAAAACAGATAAATTGTGCTGCTAACAGATGTGCCAGGATAGGTAAACTGAAATTAAGGAGACCCATCTCCAAAGAATCAATTGCAAGAGAAAGAAAAAAAAAAACACAAAACCGAAAGAAGACAAGAGAAAAAGTAAAAGAAAAAGAGAAAAAGGAAAGAAAATAAAACCACCCAAATAACCAAAATACATGAAGGTCATCAAAAACCCACCATCAGCTAGAGGACCAAAGTGTTGCTCCATAGTCTGGTGGTAAAAATAGGAGAAAGCTAGCACTCCTTTCTGTCCCTCCCATTTATATCCCAAAGGGTCACCACCAATCCTTCCCAACGCCATTTGAAAGCAATCAATTGGGGTTTTCGATTTCACATGTGGATTAGGGGGTTTTGGAGCCCGGGACTTCCTTTTTGCCTTAGGAAGTTTCTGCCCCTCACATCAACATGGTCATTGTTGTCCCATCCCTCTGTCCAACTCCAGTTGACTAGAAGGACAATTAGGACAATTGGATCTATTTTAAGCTGTGAGAGGCTGTATGCTTCCTTTTAGAATTGCTATTTTTTTTTTGTACTCCAAGATGGACCCCGTAAGGGTGCTGTGGCTTCTTGTTCCACAATCAGCAGGTGTCTCATTCAGCCTTATAGTATTAAGAATTGTGTTCCTCCTTTTCCTGTTAGGGCACACTCTACTGGATTTGTATGTATTTCTTGGGCTTTTCAGCATCAAGCAACTGTTTCACAAATTTGCAAGGCTGCCAACTGGTCTTCTGTTCAAGAGTTCTCTAAATTCCACCAGGTGGATGTTGCAGCTTCATTTGGTGTCTGCTGAAGGCAATCCTTAGTTCTCTGTTATTTTTTTCTTGGGTCTGTTTAGTGTTTGCTGTGTTGTCCACCCATCAGTTGGAATGCTAGTGGACCTCTCAAAGGTGATTGAATTTGTGTCTCTCAATGGTGAAGATAGAGAAAATAGGATTTTTTGTACTCCCTGTAAAATCCCTTATTTGCAGTTCATTTAAGGGCACAGGCTTCACCCTGTTTATGATTATGCTCTTGGTACTGCTTTGGCGCATCCTGGTTATAGAAGGGGTTATCCTGGGCTGCCCTTTACATTTTTTTTATTATGCTAAGGCCCAATCCTCCTGCAGTCTACAGTATAACTAGAAGGTGAAAGACTTCCTGTGTCCTTCTATGGACTACAGGAAAAGTATTTTATAGTGAGTCCACAAATCCTATTATTGAATGTAAATTGAGAAGGCTATATTTAAATGAAAATATATGCAGCACCAAACCTCTGAATAAACTTTGTATACAGTATACACAAAGATACTACATACCGAATTCACCATCCATTTCCTACAAAACTATGGCAGCCCAGTACTGAGGGGGTTAACCCATAAGCAGCCATGCTTACGGAGTCATTGTATTCCAGGTGTGACAATTACATTTCATTTGCCACCTGCTCTGCACACGTGGGGAGGAATCGCAGCACAAGAAAGGGACATCACAAGCCGTTTTACTGTATGTAGCACTCTATTTGTGCTTTGTGTCCATATGTGTCGCCGGTGGCTGTATTGTTAGCTGTAATGTTGCTGGATTAATGTGTAGTGTTAAAATGTTAGGCACAAACTGCTCTTGTTAAATAGAAGGCATTCTAATGAAGTCTAGCGGGAATTTCCTTCATTCTTCTCATGAAACTATTAGTGGGAACGGGCTGGCTTGGCACAAGATTGATAAAAACAGAAGGAAGGAGGATATACAGTAGCTGAATGGCACTTATATCACAGCTTTAGGCAGAGCAAACTCTACAGAAAACATGGTGCCTCCAGTGATCAGGGGGGGTTACTAACTCTCAAGGTGAAAAATCAGCCTCTGTTAAACTTCTACTACTAATACATTAGACCTATAGCCTGAAGTTTACTGGAGCTGATTTACTATGAGAAGAAACGTACAAGAGTGACAGCAGAAAAATCTGTATATTTTTGGACCATGAAAAAGAAACCCCATCGGAACAGTAAAAAAAATACATACAAACTCCATGCAGATTTTATTCTATAGTGAAAACTGAATCCAGCAATATAAAGTTGATGGAGGTTGCAGTCTTTCCCTGGTTGCCAATGCAGGATGTAAAGAGAAGTCTTTACAGTGAGGCCTAATGCCGCGTACACACGATCGGACTTTCTGGCGGACAATCCAACGGACTTTGCAGCTGAGGTCCGCCGGACTTTCAAGCGAACGGACTTCGCCACACACGATTACTCCAAAAGTCTGACGGATTCGAACGTGATGACGTAGAATAAGGAAGTTCATAGCCAGTAGCCAATAGCTGCCCTAGCGTCGGTATTAGTCCGTTGGACTAGCACACAGACGACCCGATTTTTCGACCGGAATCGAGTCCGGCGGACAAATTTTAAGCCAGTCTTATTTCTAGGTCCGCTGGACTTTTGGAAAGAAAAAGTCCACTGGAGCCCACACACGATCGAATTGTCCGACGGAAAGTCCGATCGTGTGTACGCGGTATTGGAGAGCAAAAAAAAAAAACAGGCAGGGTTTCTAGGTTTTCCTGACTCAACTAAAACATTTTTTTTATTTAGCTCTAAAAAAGGAATACTTACAGTGCCTTGCAAAAGTATTCACCCCCTTGGCTTTTTACCTATTTTGTTATATTTACAGCCTTTAGTTCAATGTTTTTTTAATCTGAATTATATGTGATGGATCAAAAGACAATAGTCTAAGCTGGTGACGTAAAATTAGAAAAATATATACATAAAACAATTTTTTAGAAATAAAAAAATAATTGGCATGTGCGTATGTATTCACCCCCTTTGTTATGAAGCCCATAAAAAGCTCTGGTGCAACCAATTACCTTCAGAAGTCACATAATTATTGAAATGATGTCCACCTGTGTGCAATCTAAGTGTCACATGATCTGTCATTACATATACACACCTTTTTGAATGGCCCCAGAGGCTGCAAGACCTAAGCAAGAGGCACCACCAACCAAACACTGCCATGAAGACCAAGGAACTCTCCAAACAAGTAAGGGACAATGTTGTTGAGAAGTACAAGTCAGGGTTAGGTTATAAAAAAATATCCAAATCTTTGATGATCCCTAGGAGCACCATCAAATCTATCATAACCAAATGGAAAGAACATGGCACAACAGCAAACCTGCCAACAGACGGCCGCACAACAAAATTCATGGACCGGGCAAGGAGGGTATTAATCAGAGAGGCAGCACAGAGACCTAAGGTAACCCTGGAGCTGCAGAGTTCTACAGCAGAAACTGGAGTATCTGTACATAGGACAACAATAATCCGTACGCTCCATTGAGTTGGGCTTTATGGCAGAGTGGCCAGTAGGAAAGCCATTACTTACAGCAAAAAACTAAATGGCACGTTTCGAGTTGGCAAAAAGGCATGTGGGAGACTCCCAAAATGTATGGAGGAAGGTGCTCTGGTCTGATGAGACTAAAATGTAACTTTTTGGCCATCAAATGAAAAAGCTATGTCTGGTGCAAACTCAACACATCACATCACACCCAAAGAACACCATCAGCAGTCAGGACTAGGAAACTGGTCAGAGTTGAGGGAAAGATAGATGGTGCTAAATACCGGGATATCCTTGAGCAAAACCTGTACCACTCTGTGTGTGATTTAAAGCTAGGATGGAGGTTCACCTTCCAGCAGGACAATGACCCCAAACACACTGCTAAAGCAACACTTCAGTGGTTTAAGGGGAAACATGTAAATGTGGTGGAATGGCCTAGTCAAAGCCCAGACCTCAATCCAATAGAAAATCTGTGGTCAGACTTAAAGATTGCTGTTCACAAGCTCAAACCATCCAACTTGAAGGAGCTGGAGCAGTTTTGCAAGGAAGAATGGGCAAAAATCCCAGTGGTAAGATGGGGCAAGCTCATAGAGACTTATCCAAAGTGACTTGGAGCTGTGATAGGCGCAAAAGGTGGCTCTACAAAGTATTGAATTTAGGGGGGTGAATAGTTATGGACATTGACTTTTTCTGTTATTTTGTCCTATTTGTTGTGTGCTTCACAATAAAAAAAAAGCATCTTCAAAGTTGTGGGCATGTTCTGTAAATTAAATGATGCAAATACTCAAACAATCCATGTTAATTCCAAGTTGTGAGGCTACAAAACACAAAAAAAAAAGCCAGGGGGGGGGGGGGGGTGAATACTTTTGCAAGGCACTGTACCTTATTGGCACTGGAATTATGTGCCTTTAGCCCTATGCAACATCAAACGTTTGAAAGATTCCTAACATATGATTGTGGAAATTGCAGTATGCTTGGAGAGGAGGGCAGTGTTTAAACCATGGAACATAGTACCTTGTATTTTCACAGGCTGCTCACATTCCGAGCCATTAAAAAATAATAATTATGGAAACCATAGGGATTAGGGTAGTAGGCCACCCAGGTTCACAAGATGAGTGGCAAGCTGCAAATTAGAGCAAAAAGCAAGTAGGTCCTTAACCCCCCCCCCCCCCCCCCCCCCTTCATCCCGTCCTTCACATCTGTTTAAATTCAATGTATTCAGGTTTGCCTTTTAATGTGTCCCTTTAATTTACAAAGCAATGATGAATATTTTTGCATGTACCGGTAAATCTGAAATGATTGCACTGTTTAATTGACACAGTAAACATTGTTTGTATAGTATCTGTATATATCTGTTCAGTTGTATCTGACAAATTTCTATGAGCCAGCTCTCTGGGCACATTGTCTATATCATTCGAGAGGCTCTTCCATAAATATTTCCTGACAAATTCTTCTACAGGCGACCGGTCTTTCCTCAACCCTTCCCAGTTGCACAGGCTTGGAATCGGCATATTAAGTCCAGTTTAGTCATCAGACAGTTCACCTATCAGTACAACTTTGAAATATAACAGGAAACCCGGAGTACCTAGAGAAAACCCCCACAAACACATGGGGGAACATGCAAACTCAAGTGTCTTGGCTGAGATTTGAACCAAGGACCCCAGTATTGAACGAATAAGTACTAACCCCTACATATTACATACGTTCTCCTTATTAGGTTTTTACTAGGATAGACTGTTTTTCTTTAGCAAGGTCCTGCACAACAGTTACGGTGGTGAAAATTTATTTTTACCCCGAAATTTCAGGGAAAATAGGTTGATTTCCCTGAAGTGTCACCCTTTTGGCAAAATATAGGAGTCAGTGTTAAAGTCAAAATGAAGGTAATTCTAATGCCCTATACACACGATAGGATTTTCTGACAACAAAATCCATGGAATTTTTTCTGACGGATGTTGGCTCAAACTTGTCTTGCATACACACGGTCACACAAAGTTGTTCGAAAATTCCGAATGTCAAGAACGCGGTGACGTACAACACGTATGACGAGCCGAGAAAAATGAAGTTCAATAGCCAGTGCAGCTCTTCTGCTTGATTCCGAGCATGCGTGGCACTTTGTGCGTCGGAATTGTGTACACACGTTTGGAATTTCCGACAACGGTTTTTGTTGTCAGAAAATTTGAGAACCAGATCTCAAATTTTGTATGACGGAAATTCCTATGGAAAATGTGTGATGGAGCCTACACACGGTCGGAATTTCCGACAACAAGGTCCTATCACACATTTTTCATCGGAAAATCCTATCGTGTGTGCAGGGCATTAGAGTACAAAGGTTTTTAAATGGCTCCTAAGGGTTACAGAAGCTGCTTCAAATTACTGTTGACACCGGACCTGTTCTTGTGCCAGAAAATGGCCTCTCATTAGCTTCATTATTTTTCCCAGAGAGAAACAGAAATTTAAATAAAACAAAGTAACACAATAGAACACTAATAATGACCTAAAACACACAAAAAAACAGAAACGCTACATAAACGAAATACCGTATATACTCGAGTATAAGCCGAGTTTTTCAGCAAATTTTTTTGTGCTGAAAATGCCCCCCTTGGCTTATACTGGAGTCGACCACTTTTTTGCAGCAGAAAATTACATTTTCCGACCCGACTTTGGGGCCCCGTTTCTCTGTGATGGGGTTCCTAGCACTAAGTGGCCCCGAGATACAGGGCCCCAAAGGTTCGGAAAATGTCATTCTCTGCTTCAGAAAAGTGCTTGACATTTTCTGACCCGACTTTGGGCCCCATATCTCGGGGACACTTGATTTAAACCCAGTGGAACTAGCACTACAACATATCCAAAGATGGGGTTCCTAGCACCAAGTCATCCCGAGATACAGGGCCCCAAAGTCGGTCAACTGTGTCCAACTGCAGCAATGTCATTTTGGGACCCTTTGGATCCAGAGACCCCAAATTTTGGCTGCAGCTAGGGGGCATTTAGGAACCCTTAACTACCAAGTTTGAAGTTTGGGGGACCTATGGCTGCAAATGGGCACAGTGAGGCACGCAAATGGGCACAGTGAGGCATGCAAATGGGCACAGTGAGGCTGCAAATGGGCATGTTGACCCTCTTTTCCACTTACAGTAGCTGCGCATTTCTCACCCTAGGCGTATACTCGAGTCAATACGTTTTCCCAGTTGTTTGTGGTAAAATTAGGTGCCTCGGCTTATATTCGGGTCGGCTTATACTCGAGTATATACGGTACATAGAAAACATTTTTTCCAAGCAAATTTAGCCTAAGCAGTTTAATGAAAGAACTTCAGAGTTTCTGCTTAGAGAATTTCGACAGCAGTAATTTTGTGGAAAAACAAATCACTTTATTCATCTTTCAGTACCTTATTTATTTTTGGCAAAAACATTAAGAGCAGGATACTGCCGTGCACCTTCTGACGTTACCATGAGGGCAATATCTCCTGAATAATATCACCCTTATACCCTTCACGAAAAAGAAAAAGCTTTAACAAAACCGTAGATATGATTTAGTATCTCTGAAATTCTGAAAGCCTTATTGCCACTTCTTTTGACGCCTTATAACTAGCTCTCTCTTTATATGATATTGCAGATTGTCCACATTAAAGCTTTAACATCTGTCCTCACAAGCCTCTTTATGAACGACTGGTGCCTCTACTGGTCCTTATCTATAGCAGCCATGTTTCCATAAGGCAGCCAGATTTTCTGGTACTTGGCTGCCCCCAGGTCTTCCGTATGAAGCTCCAGATGTTCACTGACAAGGCACACTGGGTGCTGAGCTAACAGGCAGGAAGAAGCAGAGGTTGGTCAGACTTTGGGTTGGCTTCATTACTAGAAGCAAGAATCACTAAGCAATTAGGTCACAACTGAAGGTCAAGAAGGATTCAGTTTATTTTTGAAAATACAGTTGGATAATAAATATTAATGTGCGAGAGTGTATTTATCTAAAAGTGATTGTACAGTGAGACTTCATGGCCAGCTTTGACATTTTCTTATATCTAATAATAAGTGTTGTGAACTTTGGGGACAATAGCTCCACGGGATTAAGTGCATAAACCGTCAGTTGTAAAATAAAAGACATTTATTTGAAAGAAAAATCAAAATAAGGCTTTCTTCAGCGCACAGGTAAAGTACAAAAACAAAGTCCGCTTATCTTCAGCATAACAAAAAAACAGCTTATCTTCAGCACAAAAACAAAGTTAAGGAAAACACATACAGTTTTTGCAGCAGGTTCTTTTAGCAGCCTCCAGACATCCACACAGCTCAGCTAACAGGTGTAATCACCTACTCCTCCTCACACCAACAACTCTTCCCTACTTCCTGTTTTATGAGCTGTCTTCCTGGAGGCCCTTAACCCCCTGTGCGCTGAATCATTGTGGTCAGGGAGGGAGGCTCTTTTCCCACCCGAATATCTCTTCAGAGCCTCCCAAATTCCGGGTCCCAAATAACTATTATTAACTTAGAGAGGACTGCGAGTCAGTCCTCTCCTGCTCGGCTACTCCCGGAACCCCTCACCCATTTTGGGTGACCCCCTGAGCAACGCTGCGAATCCTTTTAAAGGGACCACAGCCCAAATACTGGTGCTATATAGCACCCGTCCAGGACCCAACCTTGGCGTCCTGTACATATCCCCCCCCTCTGCCTCAACGCGGAGGTGTTGGAGGCACCACTCGACATCATACAATGGACCCGGGAGAGGGCATCGGCGTTCTGATGCTGTCTCCCTGGTCTGTGCTCTACCACAAAATTGAACTCCTGGAGAGAAAGGAACCACCTTGTCACCCTGGCATTGGTATTTTTGTTTTGTCTCATCCAGGTCAGTGGGGCATGGTCGGACACTAGGCGGAACCTTCTACCTAGGAGGAAATAGCGTAAAGAGTCTAAAGCCCACTTGATGGCAAGACACTCCCGCTCCACCACCGCATAGTTTTTCTCCGCTGCCGTCAGTTTCCTACTTAGAAAAACTATGGGGTGCTCTTCCCCATTGATCACTTGAGACAGGACTGCTCCTAGCCCTTCACTTGAAGCATCTGTCTGTACTACAAAATCCTTAGAAAAATCTGGAGCCACAAGCACCGGATCCCGGCACAATGCCGTCTTAAGCTTCTGGAAAGCTTTTTTCGGCATCGTCATTCCACTGTACCATCACTGACTTTCTGCCTTTGGTCAAGTCCGTCAATGGTGCAGCAATGGTGGCAAAGTTGGGGACAAACCTCCGGTAGTAGCCAACTATGCCCAAAAACGCTCTGACCTGCTTCTTGGATAGGGGGCGGGGCCAGTTCTGTATGGCTTCTACCTTACTCATTTGGGGCTTCACCAGTCCTCTACCCACAATGTACCCTAGGTACTTGGCTTCCTCTACTCCAATCGCGCACTTCTCCGGATTGATGGTGAATCCTGCTCTTCTCAAGGAGTCTACGACTGCCTGAACTCGGGGAAGATGGGACTCCCAATCAGTGCTAAAAATGACTATGTCATCTAGGTAAACCGAAGTATACCGTTGATGTGGACGCAAAGTTTGGTCCATGGCCCTTTGGAATGTAGCGGGGGCAGAGTGTAGACCAAATGGCATTCTTTTGTACTGGAAGTGGCCTTCCGGGGTAGAGAAAGCTGTTTTCTCCCTGGCTTTCTTGGTCAGGGGAATCTGCCAATACCCTTTTGTGAGGTCTAGCGTGGTTATATACCTGGCTGGACCTAACCTCTCAATTAGCTCATCTACCCGTGGCATTGGATAAGCATCAAACTTGGAGATTTCATTAAGTTTTCTGAAGTCGTTGCAGAAGCGGAGGGTGCCGTTGGGTTTGGGTACCAACACGATTGGACTCGACCACTCGCTCTGCGACTCTTCAATGACTCCAAGCTCGAGCATTCTCTTGACCTCTTCAGACACTGCCACTCTATGAGCTTCTGGGATACGGTAAGGCCTTAACCGGATTTTTATACAGGGTTCCGTCACAATGTCATGCTCGATGACGTTGGTGAGACCCGGCAACCCTGAAAACATGTCCCTATTTCTTTGCAGAAACTCTTTTGCTTGCTGGGTTTGGGGCCTAGTTAGGGTAGCAGCCACCTGCACCAGGTCGATTCCTGCATGGTCCCCTGACTGTACCTCTACCACAGCGGATACCTGTTCTCTGTCTCTCCAGGGTTTCAACAGATTTACGTGATAGATCTGGTATGGTTTTCTTTTCCCTGGCTGGTGTACCTTGTAGTTCACCTCACCCACTTTTTCTATTACCTCAAACGGGCCTTGCCACCTGGCCAAGAACTTGCTCTCCACTGTGGGTATTAGGACAGCCACCCGGTCTCCTACTTGAAACTGTCTAATTTTAGCCGATCTGTTATACACCCTTCTTTGGGCATCCTGAGCCTTCTGCATGTGCTCCCTCACCAGCGGCATCACCTTAGCCACCCTCTCTCGCATTTGAGAGATATGCTCTACCACGGTCTTGTGTGGTGAGGATTCACTTTCCCATGTTTCTTTGACTAGGTCAAGCAACCCCCGGGCCTTCGTCCATACACTAACTCAAACGGTGAGAAGCCCGTGGACGCTTGTGGAACCTCCCGGATGGCAAACAAGAGGGCAGGGAGTAACATATCCCAATCCTTCCCGTCTTTCTGGACCACTCTTTTTAACATGGACTTTAGAGTTTTATTAAACCTCTCAACTAGGCCATCGGTCTGCGGGTGATAGACGGACGTCCGCAACTGCTTGATCTGAAATAGTCTGCACAAGTCCGCCATCACCTTTGACATAAAAGGGGTGCCCTGGTCCGTAAGTATCTCCCTGGGGAATCCAGTTCGTGAAAACATTTGGAATAACTCCTTGGCAATGGCCTTAGAGGAGGCTTTCCTCAAAGGAACTGCTTCTGGATACCTGGTTGCGTAGTCTAGGATGACTAATATATATTGGTGCCCCCTTGCCGACTTTACCAGGGGTCCCACGAGATCCATGGCGATCCGCTCAAACGGAACCTCAATAATCGGCAAGGGTACCAGAGGGCTTCTATAGTGTGGCCCTGGGGCAGTTAACTGGCAAATGGGACAAGATGCACAATATCTTTTAACCTCGGCCTTCACCCCTGGCCAGTAAAACCGGTCGGTTATCCTGGCCTCCGTTTTCTCTGCCCCCAAGTGTCCTCCCAGTGCGTCATTGTGGGCTAGGTCAAGCAGCATCCGCCTATATGGTTGGGGAACCAGTAACTGCTCTACAGTTTCCTCTCGGCTTTCAGCCACTCGATAAATCAAATCCCCCTTTAATGCAAAATGAGGAAACCTTTGATCTGCCCCTGGTATTTGTGGTACCCCATCAACAACAGAAACCTGCTCTCGAGCATTGACCAAGGTAGGATCCTGCAACTGGGCGGTGCCAAACGCACCCCTGGGTACGTCCAGGTCTGGATGCACTGACCTTGAGGATGTTTCCCCTTCACCCTCCTCAACTGGGAACTGCAACGGGGAGAGCTCCTCATCATCCTCCCCCAGCATAACCTGTAATGGGAAGGCTTCCCCCCCCCCCCCCTCAGAAGTCAACTCGGTATTGAGGCCTGAAACAGAAACATTGTCATTCAAATTAACATTCTCTGCAATATCCTTATTAGTGACAGGTATCTCTGTTTTAGAGGGGTGTGTTGTGGGGGTTTCAGACCTAGACCCCTCAGACTCCATCTCTTCCAGGCCCAGTGTCCCCAGTTCTCCTGGCAGCCCCATCTGTGCCTGGTTCCACAGTTCGAGGAATAGCGGACAGTCCCGCCCCACTATAATATCATGGATTAAACTATGTACTACCCCAACCTCCTGTGTCACTGAGGTACGTCCATAAGAAACCGTCACAGGAACCAGGGGGTACTCCCTGGTATCCCCATGGATACACACTACGCGCAGAGTTTTATTTACAGGGCCAAGTCTCCCAATCACCCTGGCATGTACCAGTGTTACCATGCTCCCGGAGTCTAGTAGGGCCCTGGCAGGAAGGTGGTTCACCCACACTTCACACTCGAACCGTCCTTCAGCCAGATCAAGATGAGTGGTACACGCTCTTTGCACATAGAAGGAGCTTCTCCGACCAGTCCCGCAATCCATCGGCTCCTCCTGAAGTGGGCACTGTGCCCGGGTATGCCCCCAGGACCGACATCGCCAACACTGTAGGCCTCCCATCCTAGGGACAGGAACCAACCTTCGAGGTTCTGCAGAAGATGGTGCAGGGTTGCGGGTTCCAATGTCTAGCAGGGCTTCTCTCCTAGGTGCTGTGGCTGGTCTTGTTGCCCTTGGTGTGGGTTCCCGACGTTTGGCAGGCCCAAGCAGGTCCTCTACCACGGTGTATCTTTCAACCAACTCAACCAGCTGGTCAGCGGTTGCAGGGTCTCCATGGCTTACCCAGCGCTGTAGGTCATCTGGCAGGGACCGCAGGTACCAGTCCATCACCACCCGTTCCACCATTTGTGGGCCTGACAGTTTTTCTGGCTGTAGCCATTTTTTAACCAGCTGTATCAGTTCATGCATTTGGGACCTGGGTGGTCGGTCAGGTTTGTACCGCCAGCGATGCACCCTCTGAGCCCGGACAGCCATGGTCACTCCTAGGCGGGCCAGGATCTCTGTCTTCAGAAGCTCATAGTTGCTGATATGTTCAGTTGGGAGGTCAAAGTAGGCCTTTTGCGGGTCACCGTGAGAAAAGGAGAGATAATGCCGGCCCATTGGTCACGGGGCCACCCCTCTCTCTCCGCTATCCTCTCAAAGGTGGTGAGAAAGGCCTCTACGTCATCGCTGGGTGTCAGTTTTTGTAAGAAATGGCTGGCTCTCACAGACACTTGGTTGCCAACGGCAACGACCGATTGTTCTCGTCCCTGAGCCAGCCGCTGCACTGCCTCCTGTAAGGCAGTCACCTGTGTTTGAGTGGACTCCTGCTGAGCAGTAAACTGGGCGGCTAGCAACCGTGTGTTTTCCTGCTGTGCAGCTATAGCCTGTGCCAGGGCCTGCTGCTGCTGAGCCATCGCTTCCTCATGGCGACAGTTTGCATCTGCTGAAGCTTGCTGCTGGGTCACGGTGGCTTGCGCCAAAGCCCTGATGACCTCCTCCATGCCTTTACCTGCTGTTTGCAGCGTCTGAGCTGACTTCACCCACGACATGCCATTTGTACACTGTCTCTTTAAATGTCAGTTTAGTTTTAAACGTTTTTTGCGGCTGCAAATGCACTTTTGCCAGCATCCAAGACACCAGTTGTGAACTTTGGGGACAATAGCTCCACGGGATTAAGTGCATAAACCGTCAGTTGTAAAATAAAAGACATTTATTTGAAAGAAAAATCAAAATAAGGCTTTCTTCAGCGCACAGGTAAAGTACAAAAACAAAGTCCGCTTATCTTCAGCATAACAAAAAACAGCTTATCTTCAGCACAAAAACAAAGTTAAGGAAAACACATACAGTTTTTGCAGCAGGTTCTTTTAGCAGCCTCCAGACATCCACACAGCTCAGCTAACAGGTGTAATCACCTACTCCTCCTCACACCAACAACTCTTCCCTACTTCCTGTTTTATGAGCTGTCTTCCTGGAGGCCCTTAACCCCCTGTGCGCTGAATCATTGTGGTCAGGGAGGGAGGCTCTTTTCCCACCCGAATATCTCTTCAGAGCCTCCCAAATTCCGGGTCCCAAATAACTATTATTAACTTAGAGAGGACTGCGAGTCAGTCCTCTCCTGCTCGGCTACTCCCGGAACCCCTCACCCATTTTGGGTGACCCCCTGAGCAACGCTGCGAATCCTTTTAAAGGGACCACAGCCCAAATACTGGTGCTATATAGCACCCGTCCAGGACCCAACCTTGGCGTCCTGTACAGTATGTTCCAGCTTTAATGGATTTTTTAGATTGAAAACTTTTTCTTTTTGTGTTGGATAGATGGGAAGGATTAAAACTGCTGTCAGGTTTTACTATTGTGGGAGGCTTTGTTGGAAAGATTCCTTCTCTTCAGTTCCCCAGGACAGGGAGTAAAAAGGAAATCTCTCTAAACTAATGCCGCGTACACACGGTCGGAATTTCCGATGGAAACAGTCCGATGGGAGCTTTTCATTGGATTTTCCGACTGTGTGTATGCCCATCGGTCTTTTTCTGTCAGCATTTCCGACAGGCTTTGGATTGAGAGCCTGTTCTTAATTTTTCCGACGGAAAACCTTTCTATCTGATTTTCCGATCGCGTGTATGCAATTCCGACACGCAAAATTCCGACGCATGCTCGGAAACAATTTGACGCATGCTCAGAAGCATTAAAGCGGGATTCCGCCGACATATCCTTTTTTTTTTTTTTTTTTTTTTTCCCTTCATTGTTTACTAAAGACATTAAAAATATGTCACTTACCTGTTGTAGTTCTTTTCTCCACCGATCGCCGATTTCGTCCGTTTGGGTAACTTATAAAAAATCTTGCTGGACGATTCCATTCTGCTTGTGGGCATTTGAAACCCACAAGCATTTACTTCCGGGATGCGGTGAATGCTGTGCTCCCAGCATTCACCGCTTGATCCCGCGCATGCTCAATGCTAAGAGCAAGCAGCGCTGTTGAATTCCGAGCTGCTATCACATCATGCCGATATCTCGTGAGATTTCGGCATTATGCAGAGATCTCGCGAGATTTCGGCATTACAGCGTTTCCCACTGATTCATGGGAAGACTCGGACAGAGCTCCCAGGGGTCTTTGCGCAGCCGGGGAACTCGCCTACTCCCAAGGGAGGAAAGCCCGGAAGCCATTATTCTTATTCTGATTATAAGGTAATTACGGCAAAAAAAAATTTTTAATGGGCATTTGGTCATCTCTGATACTAACAGATTTCTTTAAGATTAACTTGCAAATTTGAGTACAACACTGCTTTAAGCTTCCCTTTTATAGTGCCGTCAAACACGTTGTATGTCGCAGTGTTATTGACCATCGGAATTTTGTGTGACCGTGTGTAGGCAAGACAGTTCCATCGGTATTCCGACGGGAAAACCATCAGAGCTTTTTCCGACGAGAATTCTGATCGCGTGTACGCGGCATAACCGCAATACAGACTGAACTTAAAATGCTGACTATATTTAGTTCAATATAATTTTATTTGTTTTATAGATTTCAAGGAACATAGACAAAAACATACCATATGCAGCAAGAATCAAGGAGAGTGGTAAACCATCACGCAGCAGATATAAAGTCATAGATAGGATTACAGCACTTTGGAGCATTCTAATACCTTGCACCAGAACACATTGAATAAGAGAAGTAGCAACGACTCTTCTAAAATTACTGATTTTGTCTTGGGGCACGATCAAAGCCATGATGTATGGGAAATTATGCTTCGACTTTTCCATCACTCTTGTATATCTCCACATAGACAATAGTCATTGGTGTTGTCACCACAGAGTGGCACTGTGGACAGCACAGCAAAATATGCCACGTCCTGTAAATTGTTCAAATAGTTTGAGGTTTGGAAAGAATGGATTTTATAGGCATGTTTGAATGCAATATCACAAAATGTTTTATTTATAACAAGTTTACGGACAGACAATTGTAAAAAACATATACATTGGTGAATGTGGCTAAAACATTCTCAATGGTCCGTCATCTAGCCATAGTCCTTGCGGGCTCAATGGATACAATTGGTCGGCCTGAGAAGTCCAGAGTATGGCGATTGCCCCAGTACAGTAACATACAAGATAACCTGAATAGGTACAATCCTATGGTAGTTGATAATGGATAGCCTCAGCCTAGTTTTACACTTAATTATGCGCTTCTTTTGGAGCTAAATCAATACATATAAAACAAGGTTTGTTTTCAATGAGGCAGAACGACTAATTGGACATTGGCTCCGGTGGGACCAAAGGTCATGCAGGGAGGATGCCGCACAGATGCTCAATAGGGTTTAGGTCTGGAGACATGGTTGGCCAGTCCATCACCTTTACCCTCTGCTTCTTTAGCAA
Organism: Lithobates sylvaticus; assembly: GCA_028564925.1. Lineage (NCBI taxonomy): Eukaryota > Metazoa > Chordata > Amphibia > Anura > Ranidae > Lithobates > Lithobates sylvaticus. The sequence continues at coordinate 58,303,816 of CM053028.1, forward strand.
GGCAGTGGTCATCTTGGAGGTGTGTTTGGGGTCGTTATCATGTTGGAATACTGCCCTGCGGCCCAGTCTCCGAAGGGAGGGAATCGTGCTCTGCTTCAATATGTCACAGTACATGTTGCCATTCGTACATGTTGGCATTCATGGTTCCCTCAATGAACTGTAGCTCCCCAGTGTCGGCAGCACTCATGCAGCCCCAGACCATGACACTCCCACCACCATGCTTGACTGTAGGCAAGACAAGACACTTGTCTTAGTACTCCTCTCCTGGTTGTCGGCACACACGCTTGACACCATCTGAACCAAATAAGTTTATCTTGGTCTCATCAGACCACAGGACATGGTTCCAGTAATCCAGGTCCTTAGTCTGCTTGTCTTCAGCAAACTGCGGGCTTTCTTGTGCATCATCTGTAGAAGAGGCTTCCTTCTGGGACGACAGCCATGCAAACTAATTTGATGCAGTGTGTGGTGTATGGTCTGAGCACTAACAGGCTGACCCCCCACCCCTTTAAACCTCTGCAACAATGCTGGCAGCACTCATACTTTTGGATATGATGCTGAGCATGTGCACTCAACTTCTTTGGTTGACCGCGTCGAGGCCTGTTCTGAGTGGAACCTCTCCTGTTAAACCGCTGTATGATCTTGGCCACTGTGCTGCAGCTCAGTTTCAGGGTCTTGGCAATCTTCTTCTAGCCTAGGCCATCTTTATGTAAAGCAACAATTCTTTTTTTCAGATCCTCAGAGAGTTATTTGCCATGAGGTGTCATGTTGAACTTCCAGTGACCAGTATGAGAGAGTGAGAGCGATAACAGCAAGTTTAACACACCTGCTCCCCATTCACACCTAAGACCTTATAACACTAATGAGTCACATGACGCCGGGGAGGGAAAATGGCTAATTGGGCCCAATTTGGACATTTTCACTTAGGGGTGTACTCACTTTTCTTGCCAGCAGTTAATTAATGGCTGTGTGTTGAGTTATTTTGAGGGGACAGCAAATTTACACTGTTATACAAGCTGTACACTCACTACTTTACATTGTAGCAAAGTGTCATTTCTTCAGTGTTGTCACATGAAAAGATAGAATAAAATAAAAAATGTGAGGAGTGTACTCACTTTTGTGAGATACTGTATAATCTTATGAGAAGATCTCATGGAATTTTTTTTTTTTCTGAGATGTATCAGCAGATGTAATTTATCAAAGTTTTTTTTTTGTTTTTGTTTGTTTTTTTATTTTTTTATATCAAGTTGCAGAGGTGAACTTGCCCTTGACCGGCTCGGTGATGTCAGCTGACATACAAGCTGTACACTCACTACTTTACATTGTAACAAAGTCTAATTTCTTCAGTGTTGTCACATGAAAAGATATAATAAAATATTTACAAAAATGTGAGGGGTGTACTCACTTTTGTGAGATGCTGTATATAAGAATTAAACTTTCTAGTTGACAATTGCTGTTTGTTACACAGTGACAATGTTTTAAAAGTCCAGATAAACTCAGCATATTCTTACAGCATTGATTAAATCCATATTTATAATTGGAGTTCCTAGGGATCCATAAATGGGAAAGATCATTTACCTGTGCCAATGATGTAGTGCCATTGTTAACAAGATTACAGTAAAATGAAAAAAAAGTTTTCCATGTTATACTGATGATCCAAACAAAATAAAAAAAATTTCATGTTAAAGCTTTTTTTTTTTTCTTCTGTCCTGTATCTATTACAAAATCCATCTATTCAAATATAGCACCAATAAGATTCCTGGCATTGGCCGGTGTTGTATTTGGAATTGATTGCAGCTTGGCAGAAGTAGCCCTGCTTTGTGCGTAATTAATGCCAAACTGTGATTATGGCCACATGCAAATAACGCCAGTTTAAAGATACTGTTAGATGTTTCCAGTTCATTGATGATTTTTTTCCCCCCGTTATCTTATCCAGTGACAGTGCGCACTTTTAACATTAATTGATGAGTAAAAAGGAGGCATGTGTTTTTGCAATCTATGTTTTTCTTTTTCTTTTTTTTTTTTTTTCTTTTAAGCATTATAGCCAGTTCAAGTATGTTTATCACACGTGAAGAAAAGAAAAGCAAGCTCTCTGTAAATGTAATGAAAGTTTATTTGGTGATGGGTGCAGAAATCAGATTAGCCAGGCAGTGACAACTTTTGTTGTAGTATTCTAAATAGCGCATAGGATTTGCACACTACATTTGGTAATGAATTGCTAATTATGATATGTCTGTGCTTTTTTAGAGGTAAAACTGCAATGCCCATTTGGATTATTTTTATAGAATGCAGCCGAAATGAGTTTTTGACATAGTTTTGCTGCTTGTTCTACGTTTTGTAGGTTGCGTTATATACAGATATGTAAATGCTCCCTCTTGTGGTCATCTGAATAGCAGGGAATGTGATTAGTATGTATGAAAACCCAAACAATGAACCTCTCTTTTCTCCCTTTTGGTCTGTTAAAAATACCATTGAAAGCATTCTGTTACATCTGTTCACTAGGTAAAATAACTAAAATACCTGTTGATCTTGCTAGAAACCCAGTGAACTCACAAGACCCTGTATAATGTCTTAAAGCCTAAGTGCAGTCAAAATGAAAAACACAAAACTCATCACAGGAGATGTGAATTACAGTCAGTAGACATGTTCTTTGTGCTAATACCTGTTCTGTTAGATGAAACCCTCCTCTGTCAGTGCCCCCACAGTTTTATTTAAGATTACAGTAATGCCCCGTACACACGGTCGGAAAATCCGACCACAAAATCCATCAGATTTTTTCCGACACTGGTGTTGCATACACACGGTCGGACAAAGTTGTCAGAAAATCCGATCATTCTGAACGTGGTGACGTTTGTTGCCTAAGACGGGACTATGTAGAGGCTAGTAGCCAATAGCTTTGGTCTTGTAATGTGATCTGAGCATGCGTGGCACCTTGTCCGTCGGAATTCGCTACACACGATCGGAAAAAGTCCGATAGGACTTTGTGGTCGGAAAATTTGAGAGCAGGAGATAAAACTTTGTCCGTCGGAAAATCCGACGGAAAAAGTCCTATGGAGCCTACACACGGTCGTAATTTCCGACAACATTGTCCGATAGGACATTTTCCGTCGGAAAATCCGACCATGTGTACGGGGCATAATGGTCAACAGAACTGTGGGAGCTGTCCCAGGCGCCCATCAAGAGCTTCGGTACTACAGTTTCTACGAATTAAAGAGTCTATGAGTAGGTTATGGGCAGATGATTGAGATTAGAGATGAAGGATTTCCCCTAACAAAAGAGGTATCAACAAAAGGGACATGTCCTACTTACTGTAAGTTATGTCCCTTGTGCTGATTTTTGAGTTTTTTTTTTCTTTACAGCACTCAGCATGGTGGCTTTAAACGGTACACTTTTGTGAACTACAGAGCACACCCTCGCCTATGTTATTGTGACGAGGAGAGTGGCATGTGTTCTGTTTTCCTAACATACTTCTCGTTGTGGATTGACAATGCTGTTACTACATAGTTACAGTACAGTAAGTGATTGTGGTCACCCTAGGACTGTAACTGTATTACATAGTAGGTGAGGTCGAAAAAAGACACAAGTCCAACCCATGTGTGTGATCATATGTCAGTATTACCTTGTATATCCCTGTATGTTGTGGTCGTTCATATTGCTAGTAGGGTCACCAAAATAGGAAAAAAGCCTGAAAAAGGAAAGCTAAAAAAGAGGCATCAGCACAAGGGACCCATCCTATTTACTGTAGGTTATGTCTCTTGTGCTGATTTTTAATTTTGACTGCATTTAGGCTTTAAGCAGTACACTTTTTTGTGGACTACAGAACACATCCTTGTCTATGTTATGGTGACAAGGCGAGGAGGAGGTGTTCTGTAAAAAACACAAGTCAAAAAAATACTTTAAGCTCTAAACTTAGAGGAAATCTTCTACCAAACTTCTTTCTAAAATGCCATTCAAGGGTGCTGCCTTTCTCAGAACGGGAAGTCCTCTGACCACACAGCAAAAAACACACAGGAGGGCGTAACCACCTTGTGCATTACCGTAGATAATTTTTATTGAATCCACATAGACAAATGGATACTCGCATGCAAACTGAGCACGACCCCCGAAACGTATCAGCTGTCCAACCATTTTCATTCAGAACATACCGCTATTGCGTTGTGGCTGGAGTGGATCAGTTTGGCTTGTTATCTTTTGTTCGCATTTGAGTATCCATTTGTCTATGTGGATTCAATAAAAAATTATCTAGGGTAATGCACGATGTGGTTGCGCCATCCTGTGTGTTTTTTGGAAGTATTCTGTAGGAATACTTCCTGTTGTGGATTGACAACGCTGTTCCTACATATCTACAGTGAAGTAAGTGGCTGTGGTCACCCTAGGACAGGAAGTGTTACTGGTAGGGTCACTAGGTGAACATAATGGGAAAAAATCCTGAAAAAATGAAGCTAGCATAGCCACTGCATCTAAAGCATGGTAAGCTGCAATAGAGTAAAATTATAGACATGTAGGTTATATGCAGCTGCCACATACAGTATCTATGATTTACTATATCCCTGTGTCCCTCAATGGATTCCCAGAAAAGGACTTTATAGTAACTACAACAATGAGTAATAATTTGTCCATATAGGGCTATGATAGTGAAAAGTCGTGGGCACTGTCTAGAGCAGGGGTGCCCAACCAGTGGCCCGCGGAGTCCTCTGATGTGACCCGCGACCTCCTGCTCTGGGATAGAATAGAAAGAATACTGTTATTAAAGGTCAGTTTATTACTAAAATCACAGTGAATATATGGGCATATTTTTTCTGCAGTGGTTACTGGGCTGCTTTCAAACTGATCCGCAGGTGCAGAGCAGTTTACCTGCGGGTTACCTGCACTGAGCCATAGACTTCTATTATTACCTGCGAGTTTGGTGAGCTTTCTGAAAGTGCACCAAACCTGCAGAATATAATAGAAGTCTATTGCAAACTGCAGGAAAGCCAAAGGTACACTGCTTTGTACACGTGGTGCGGGTAAACCGCAGCGCATCAGTGTGAAAGCAGCCTTGGACCCCTTTCACATGGTCAGTCCAACAGTCCGACCAATTGGACCCTCCATTCACCTGACATAAACCGACTTGTGTTCTACCTCCAATACGATCCGCTTAAAAGTATCGTGGGCTGCGTCCGTGTCCGCTCTGCAAGTACAGAGCGGACATGGACATGCCATCCACCCGCTCCGCTCATTGTGGCCCGCGACCGGTTACCAAGTCACTTAAGTGGCCCTCACTCTTCAAAAGGTTGGGCACCCCTGGTCTAGAGGGTCAGGGGTCCTGCAGTCTCATAGGACAGCCAAAGTAGAATGAAAACTCCTACTACAGGCTTTAACCAGTGCTCTACTGGACACTGATAGAAGTCACAAGACTGCTCTAGCTGCTGATGAGAAAAGGTATTTAGCAGTTTATATTTACTAAAGAGAGAGGGAGACCAGATATAGTGAATGCAGGGTCCTGGGTTTGGTAAAACTTTAAAATTTGTACTTTCTAAAAATAAGCTGAAATAAGCAGTAAATGAGTGTGGAAAGACACCAATAATACAGTACCTGGAGGGTCTACTGTTTGTAGAGCCAATAACATTATAGCTGAAATGCAAGTAAATGGGTACATAACATATTAAATAGATACACTGTTTTACCTGTCATAATTTTTAATGCTATTCAGTCAATTTTGTGATTATTCGGCACCATTCACACTTAAGCGATGCGACTGCCACCCAACAGCATAGGGAAGCCCGTTCACATGACGCTCAAGTACCTTTCTTGGCACTGGGCCAAGCGCCTTTTGCGTTTCACGTTTTGCGGCATTATTCATGTGGAAAATGCGTAACAAAACATGGGACTGCTATCCACAGTTGGGGAGCCATTAAGAAATAATGGCACTGCAAGTGCATTGCACATTTTGCCACGTTTTAAGCATGTTTCTGAAAACGCAGGCAGAAACGCACGATTCTGCCTGCATTTTTTAAAATGCCTTACAGATTTGCCACAATGTGTAGCTAAGCAGTTGATGCTTCAGTTTCCTGTTTTAGCCTTGCAGCTTCTTGTGTCGCCGGCCTGCAAATTGTGCAGTGAACCAGTTGTATAATGATGAGGATTCTCCAAGTGGCATGCAAATGACCCACAAAGCATTACAGCTGAAATTGGGAAACACTGGTGTCACTTGGCTGGCTGTGCATCATAAGTGTATGCGAAGCAAAAGAGTGTCAAGTCCCTTAGCAAATAAAACAGTTCACATTTATGTATAGCCGCTATGCATTTAGAGTGTTGCGTGGGGTAGATGTTTAAGCAACACAAAAAGATCATCCAAGTTTAGGTGTACTTTGCCTTTAACATGCTAGGGAGATTCCCAAGGGTTAACATTATTAGATATATGCATTAATTTTATTTATTTTTTTAACTGCACAATTCTCCACACCTGTCAAGCATGGCATGCATACTGCTACCTTTTGTCAAGAGAGATGTTAGTAACTCAGAATGCAACAAATAGTGGCATCTGCATCATGCAGTATGTTCATTACGAATTTGTCTCCCTTTTACCCTAGGTTCACACCTATGTGTTTTTTAGTGTGTTTTGCATTTTGCAGAAACACACTTCAGTCCATTTAACATGGTTCCCTGTGGTACAAGTTCACATCTATACGTTTTGCGGTCGGTGCATTTTGGAAAGGGTCGGGATTTTTTTTTTACGCAATTTGCGGGTATTAGACTTCAATGGAACCACAACAGAAACGCAAGTATTGTGTTTGTGATGCAGTTTTTTTATGTGCTTTGCATTTTGCGTTTTTTATCTTAACACTGTATATAGCTGGTTGCTAAGCAGGGGGACGGGAAGCTGGCTGCCGCATCCTTAACAACCGATGACTCCTCGGCTGTCAGCAGGCTTCCCCGCTGAAAGCTGAATGTAAAAAAAGAAATAAATTGACGGCAAAAGAAAAAAAAAGTGAAAAAGACGCCATGGGGCTCCCCCCCCCCCCCCCTAGGTCTATACCAGACCATTCGGCTCTAGTATGGATTTGGAGTGATGCCCCACACCAAAATAAAAAAAATCCATACCACACCCTTATCCGAGCATGGCGCCTGGTAGGTCAGGAAAGGGAGGGGACGAGCGAGCCCCCCCACCCCCAAGCGCCTTGCCCCATGTTGATGAGGACAATGGCCTCTTCCCGACAACCCTGGCTGGTGGTTGTCGGGGTCTGCAGGCAGTGGACTTATTGGAATCTAGAAGCCCCCATTAATTAAGGGGATCCCAGATCCTGCCCCCCCCCCCCCCCATGTGAATAAGTATTAGGTACATCGTACCCATACCCAACCACCAAAAAAACAGTGAAATGTTAACAAGCTGCAAAAGCCATTTTTTGACAAGTCCTTTATTAAATAATAAGCCTGGAGCCATCCTCTCCCAGTGCCGCCATCTCCCGGTGCCGTCTTCTTCTTCTTCTTCTTGTGTTGTCTTCTCCCGTGGAGCCATCTTCTTCTTCCTTGCCGCCGCCACCTTCTTCTTCGCCGATACCCATTCACATGGGGGGCGGGATCTGGGGCCCCCCTTGTTAATGGGGGCTTCCAGATTCCGATAAGCCCCCAGCCCACAGACCCCGACAACCACCGGCCAGGGTTGTCGGGAAGAGGCCATTTTCCTTATCAACATGATGAGGGCATGCGGCCTGGTATGGTCATCCCCTCCCTTTCCTGATCTACCAGGCAGCATGCTCGGATAAGGGTTTGGTATGGATTTTTGGGGGGATCCTACGCCATTTATTTTTTACGTTTTGGTGTGGGGGTACCCTCCGAATCCATGCTAGACCTGAAGGGACTGCTATGGACCTGGGGGGGGCACGCCTTTTTTTTTTTTCGCAATTATTTTTTTACATTCAGCTTTCAGTGGGGAAGCTCATCGGTTGTTAAGGACGCGGCCTGCCTCCTTAGCAACTAACTATATACAATGTGTTTACAGTGCGTTTTAAAGAGGGAAAAAACGAAAAATGCATTAAAACTGCATGCGAAAAAGCATAAAAAACATGGGATTAAAAACGCAAAACGTGCCTAAAAAACGCATCAAGCGCAGCCGCATAGATGTGAACCTAGACTTACAGCTCTTCAGCAAAATGCATTATGATTTTTTGTTTTTGCAAGAGAGACTATAAATTCCCTATTCACGCCTAGTGCTATACTTATCATTGGTTCTTAATGCTGAAATTTAACCTTTTGCTTTCTTGCTACAGGCAACATCACAATGTTTCATGTACCTTTTTTGTCTCATGTTATACATTCTATTACATTTCGAGCCCTTGTTTTTTTTCTGTCTGGCGATCATATCCACTCAAATGTAAAAATGTAATCTCAGGTTAACATGTTTTGAAAATTAAGCAACCATGGTGGTAAATGAGGTACTAAGTGGATGTGTGCAATGATCATTTTCATTACAGTGCAAGCAATAAGGCATATGTGGAAACTCGGCTATTTCCATATGAGTAATCATGTTTAATTTCTGTGTTTTGTTCTTGATTGCAGGTGGCAAATTATGGTCCTACCTAAGTAAGTTTTTAAGCAGGAGCACAGAAGGAAGCTTTGATGTCCCTCTGGCTAAAAGTTCCCATTCCAACGAAGATCTTATGAAAAATCTTGCTCCGTGTCCACGCAATAGCATTGAGTCAAGGGAAAGTGGTAGTGGGAACAGACTTTCGGTACAGCCGCTGCACAGCAGTCTCACACTTAGCTCTCAGGACGACAGCAGTACTCAAGATGACGAAGGAAGAGAGAGCCCTCTAAAATGGGTCGATTCTGCCTCCAGCTCTGAAGAGGAATGCACAACGAGCTATTTAACTTTGTGCAAAGAGTACGGTCAGGAAAAAATGGAACCTGAAACCTTGAGTGATGATCCGTTAATTAGAGATGGGGACAGTGCCAAAGATTTAGACATACTACAAAAGCCACTTTTAAACAAGTTCGATTCTCAGCTAACCTTTGATGAGCTTAAATTATTACAAGATGTTCAGCAGGAGACTTCTGGGCAGACCTCGTTGTCCGATGCACTGAGCAAATCCAGGAACAGTCCAATGGAATTTTTCAGGATAGATAGTAAGGAGAGCACCAGCGACATGCTTGGGGGAGATTTTGTCGATAAAGGTTATAGCCTGAAGTCTGAAATATTCAACCCGCTTTCTCCATTCCAAGATAATGATGGGGATTCTGACATTCAAAGTGTAGATGTTGATAAACCAAGTGCAGGACCTCATGACACTATAAGTAGGAGCTCTAATGACTCTGTGCCCGTTATATCATTCAAAGATGCTGCGCTAGATGATGTTAGTAGCATTGATGAAGGTAGACCCGATCTTCTTGTCAACCTTCCAGGGACGCAACTGGTAGACACAGAGGAAAGTTTTAAAAAGTTGTGTTCAGAGAAAGATGTCATGGACTCCAAGCTACTAGAAACACCCGATGTATTGCAGATAAAGAACAGCCTAGATCAAATTATTAAACCTCAAGAAAATTTGTCTGCAAAGGAACTTTCTTCTAAAGAACCGTCCCAAGACATAACTCTATGCCCAGTCAGTGTTGACAATAGTACAGGATCTGTGTTGGCAACAGATCCAGGAAGTTCTGATTTACCGCTTAGTCTATATCCGTTTGAACATGTATCAGTTAAACCATCCTCTTCTGCCACTTCTTCGTCCCTTTTAGACTTGCCCAACGAACAATTTTTAGAGACCAGCGCTCCTAATCTTCATTCATCTACTTCTGGGATTTCTAGCAAGTTAACTGAAAACCTTTTACAACTGCAGATTAAAATTGAGGACATGGACAAGGTTTCCGACAGGAGGAGGGAGTCCAGGGAAGATCAGGAGATACACAAAATTTTTCAGGAGCTCGATGCCAAACTGTCGGAGGCAGCTCATTTTATTATTCCCGAGTCTTGCATACGGAGATGGGCCGCAGAGATAGTCATAGCCCTCGACGCTCTCCACCGAGAAGGAATTGTGTGTTGCGATTTGAACCCAAACAACATCTTATTGAATGATAGAGGTCAGGAACTTTTGCAAATGCATTTCTTTTTTATTCCAATGTTGGTTCCAATTAACTGGGTAGGCGTTTTATCTTGTAATTAGTATCTTCATTTCCTGTCTGCAGCTTCATTATCAGTGCTGCAAATTCACCCACTGTAATAGCTTCTACTACTTAATGATGCCATTATTCTTAATGATACTGTTTTTAGCTAGAAAGGAACGTAATTACAGTTCACTTGTAGGGAAAATGGAAGGGAAACATGTTTTGATTTCTCCCGTCATTTTGTTTTTAGGACACATTCAGCTAACGTATTTTAGCAGGTGGATGGAGGTTGAAGATTCGTGTGACAGCGAAGCGATGGAAAGGATGTACTGTGCCCCAGGTTAGCTCAATCACCTCATGCCTTTCACTTGAAAAGTAGATTAGCAGCTTTCATTTCCTCCCGCAGCTCGTGTAACATACTTTTTATTGGACGTGCAAGTTAATGCATGGCCTGATATTCACACTAATTCCTGTCCTGTCATGTCACATTGCAGATATGGCTAATAATTGAAGCCTTCTCGAATCGTAAATAGTTCTTTGTGCATCTCTTCATGTCATTCTGTTATCAGGATGGGTAGAAGTTTTCCAGATACATATTCTTGCGTCCATGAGTTAATTTTTTTTTTTTTATTAGCTATATGGTTAAAATGATTAATAAAAAAAAAAAAGGTGAATATATGAATTGGGTGCATTTGCATTGTCTTTAGTCTGTTTTGGCCCCTCCTTATACCACATAATTTACCTTTTTTTAAGGGTCTGTTACAAAAGAGAAGAGGAAAGTAAAATGCTTGTGTGTATTATGTTGTAAGGAAGCCTATTTGAACTTTTACGCAAAATATAAAAAATAAATAGTCCGGGCTTTTTAAATTTTTAAATAAACTGTAGCACTCTCTTAGACTCAGTACTCCATCGTCCAACATTGGCCCACTCGTGGGTTGACGCCCAGTGTAATTCAACCTGCTTGCTTTGAAACCAGTGGTGTAAAGCACACTGGGAGTGCATCATCATCCAGGGCTCACAGAAGAATTCTGCAAAGAATGAAATCTATTTCACTATGTAGCACTGTCCTGTGCAGTAGAGATGGGCTCGGGTGTGTTCGGGATCCCACCTGCCCGATCCCGCCAGGAAGCCGACACTGCACACCGCTAATCACAGGCAGTGAGACATTTCCAGATCTGTGCAGCTGTGGACCAGAAAATGTCTCACTGTCTGTGATTAGCGGTGTGCAGTGTCGGGTTCCTGGCGGGATTGGGCAGATGAGTTGGGACTAGGATCCTGAACACGCCCGAGCCCATTCCTACTGTGCAGCATTCAGGACCCACCCACTGCTGGAGGAGGAAGAGCCTATTATGTTAAGTGACTAGACCAATAAACGCTGAAAAAAAGGGTATTTTTTGTTCACATAAGCAATGCCAAATGTTTAATATTCAACTTGTAAGCAACTCACTGGTACCACTGGGTACATACCTTGGGGTACATACAGGTAGCATAGCTTGCCGGAATCTCTGAATTGCTCCAGTCCACTCCACCTTCTTTTTTGTAATCGGATGATCCTGGAATGTATCTACTGGTGATATTGGAACATCCACCTTACTGCCTTCTACCTTGTAAGAGAGGCGAGGGTACCCAGCACAAGCTTAGAGAAAGCCCAATGCCACTTCCCTCTATTTCACCTTCAATGTATCTGTGTGTGCTTATTCTACAGGTGACTACATAGAAATCAGCTTAGGATAAAATAAGTGCCTAAATTTGGTATGCAGAATTCATAGAATTCTTTTGCCTGGTGTCACTGATTAGCGAGAACATCAAGAGAACACAAAAATAAATAACAATTGCTGATTATTTCTGACTTCTTTTAGATTTTGGATACACTGTAATGCCCCGTACACACGGTCAGAAAATCCGACCACATACCACACACTGGTGTTGCATACACACGGTCGGACAAAGTTGTCGGAAAAAAATGATCATTCTGAACGTGATGACGTTTGTTGCCTACGACGGGACTACGTAGAGGCTAGTAGCCAATAGCTTTGGTCTTGTAATGTGATCTGAGCATGCGTGGCACTTTGTCCGTCGGAATTCGCTACACACGATCGGAATTGGTGTGATTGGACTTTGTTGTCGGAAAATTTGAGAGCAGGAGATAAAACTTTGTCCGTCGGACAATACAATGGAAAATGTCCGATGGTGCCTACACACGGTCGGAATTTCCGACAACATTGTCCGATAGGACAGAATCCATCGGAAAATCCGACCGTGTGTATGGGGCTTTAGACATTTGATGTAATACTCCAAAGTCTGTTTGCAGCAGAGAGATTCCAATGTATGTTCTCAGTGTCCTTATTGCTGTGGTCTTGGACTTGCACAGACTGTGCACACTGACCTAATTTTAATAATGGTAATCTGTAAAGCAGCTTGCCACTAGAGGCATTGCAACTTGTACTTCAGTAAAGGCACTTTTGGAGTTCATGTTTTAGTTGGACTGACCTCATAGGTTATACCACCAGAGTAATTGCACAGAGCATAGTTGAGGCATCAGAAATATTTTCCTTGGCGTACACACTGGTCTTGTTTTCTCTGCTTGAGGTGTTTGGGGAACAAACATTCGGGAGTCAGCAAATCAACAGCTCTACCTAATGCTCTTCCTTTCCTTCAACAAAGACCTTGAAACAAAAAGGCAAGTACTCTGGATGTCTTTGCAGCAATTTGTGAAATTAGGTTAGTAGGTTATTTCAATATCAAAGGTCATACTGCTGCTCCAGAAAACAAACAAAAAAAATGCGCATTGTGCTCTTCTTGCTTTGGGACTCACGTGACCGGCCTTGCCTCCAATCACAGAGAAGCAATCCCTGGAGCATTATGCAGAGACCACTCCATGGGACACTGCAGGCACATTTTTTTGAATGCAGTGTAAAAATTCAGGCCATGGTGTGGAGTAACATTGCTTTGTCCAATGGAAAGCACATAGCATGTATAAAAATCACCCATAGTATTATATCTGTGTTCAGTTCATAGTATCTAAACCTTAAAGTGGTTGTACAGCCTGTACAACCACTTTTACCTACAGGTAAGCCTATATTAAGGCTTACCTGTAGGTGCTTGAAATATCTTCTAAACCTCCACAATTTAGGAGATATTTACTA